>PVKZ01001302.1:0-426502 GCA_004027375.1 Macroglossus sobrinus | reverse complement strand
GAAAGCCTCTTTCCCCCCACTCCCAAGAACCCTAGTGTCTCAACAATTTTGACTGAAATATATACACACCCAGAACCAAGAAGATGACCCAGAGAATTGGGACAGGATTCTCTGACTAAACTAGTTCTAGTCTCTTCTTGGAACTGAGAGTTGGTCAATTCAGTCCTATTTAAAACTTACATTGGAGAGGAAGCAGAGAAAAAGGAACCCTCATACACTGCTGGTGGAACTGCAAATTGGTACAGCCACTATGGAAAACAGTATGAAAAGTTCCTCAGAAACTAAGAATTGATCTATCATATGATGCAGCAATCCCTCAACTGGGTATTTTCCCCAAAGATTTAAAAATACATATCCAAAAAGATATTTGCACACCGATGTTCATAACAGCATTATTCACAGTGACCAGGACATGGAAGCAACCAAAGTGTCCTATGATAGATGATTGGCTAAAGAAGCTGTGGTACATATATACAATGGAATATTACTCAGCCATAAGAAGAGATGAAATACTGCCATTTGTAACAACATGGATGGACCTCAAGATAATTATGCTAAGTGAAATAAGTCAGACAGAAAAAGTAGAAAATCACATGATATCACTTATATGTGGGATATAAACCTAAAAGCAACAAATGAGCAGGACAAACAGAGACTCATGGACATGGACTATAGACTATTGGTTACCAGAGGAGTATAGACTAGTGGTTACTAGTGGGGTGGGGGAGAGGGGGTAGGTAAATGGGGTAAAGGGGTTCAAATGTAGGGTTTAGGGGGAGGGTGAAGTGGGTAGAGGAGATCAAATATATGATACCTGAAAGAAACTGAACTTTGGGTGGTAAACACACAATAGAATATACAGTTGTCAAATTATAATGTACAACTGAAAATTATATAATTGTATTAACCAATGTTACCCTCAATAAACTTAATTTAAAAAAAAAAATTTATGCCTGAGATTCGAGTGTATGATGTTGTCTCAAAAGAAAATCAAACTATTTGTTATGAGTTGAACTGTGGCTTCCCAAAAAAGATTTGTTGAAGCTCTAACCTCCAGTACCTTTGAATGTGACCTTAAAAGGAAATGGGTTCTTTGTTGATGTAACCAAACTAAGATGAGGTCATTAGAGTGGACCCTAATACAATATGATTCACATCTTTATAAGAAGAAGGAAATGTGGACACACACATAGAGAAGATGGCCATGTGAGACAGAGGCAGAGATAGGAGTGATGCATCTGAAAGCCAAGGAATACCAAGGATTGCTGGCAAACACCATAAGCTAGAAGAGGCAAGAAAGGATTCTTCCATGTAGGTTTCAAAGGAAATATGGCCCTGCTGACTCCTTAATTTCATATTTCTAGTTTATAGACCTGTAAGACAAATTCTGTTATTTTAAACCATTTCATTTGTGATACTTAGTTACAGTAGCCCTAGGAAACTAACATACCACTGTTATTGAAGATAGAGAGAAACTGCATGTGAGGCAACAAAATTGTCCCTTATAATCATCAAAAAAAGCAAATGAGGGCTCTTGAAAAATTAAATCACTTTACAGAATTTCACCACTATTTACAAATTGGACTTGGCACCCCTTTGGAGCACTTCTTGAGCTCAGGGTCACTGGAAACATAGTAATAATTTGGCTTCCTTCCTTCTCTAAGAGACTTTCAAGAAAATTATATAGAATCCAAAGGCATAAATATGCAGGTGTATGAAGTAGAGAGAGAAATAACTCTTTAGCACTGTTAAGATTAAGTGACCACAGAGACTTCAAAGATCTTGTTTGGGAAACCATTGCACTTGGTCCTATGGTCCCCACAAGCAGTATAAACCATCAATATCACAGAGAAACCTTAACATGAAGTAGCTTGTAAATGCATGTAAATCCCAGTTCTGCTCTCTCTCAATACAGGTACGTGAGCATATGTACTTCTGTACTGGAGATAGAGAAATGAATAAGGAGCAGGGGGAAAACCAGTTTGTAATGAGCACCTACTATGTGCTCAGCTCTTATTTCATTTGATCACAGCAACAAGACTATGAAGCAGATATTTATGCCTCTTTTACAAATAAAAACAGGATAAAGATCAGAAAGTTAAGGAAGGTTAGTAACACCCTGTTGTATATTGGCCCACAAAATAATCAGATTCTAGTCCCAGGAACCTACGTCAACTTATCTGGAAAAAGCTTCTTTGCATATGTGATTAAGTTAAGCATCTTGAGCTGGTGAGATAAACCTCACTTTATCCAGGTAGACCCTAAATGTGCTCATTAGCATTCTTATAAAAGAAAGGTAAAGAGAGATTATTCCACATGCAGAAGAGGAGAAGGTCAGGGCGGAGATTGGAAAGATGGAGCCAAAACCAAGAAATCCCAGAAGCCACTAGAAGCTGTCAGAGACAAGGACCATATTCTCCCTTAGTCTCCAGAGGGAGTACATTACTGCCAACACCTGATTTCAGCCCAATAATATGAATTTCAGACTTCTGGCCTCCAGAACTGTGAGTCTATATTTCTATTCCTTTAAGCCACCAAGTTTGTGGTCATTTGTTAAAGCAGCCATATAAAACTAACATATACATCTAAACAATAATTATTAGTGCTTCACTATGTGATGAGTTCTGATAAAATATATATATACACACATATATATACACGTGTGTGTGTGTGTGTGTGTGTGTGTGTGTGTGTGTGTGTGTGTGTGATGCAACAAGCCTAAGAAGTGAGCAGTATTATAATTAACATTTTACAGCAGGGGAAACTGGGGCACAAAAGAGTGAATAACTTACCCAGGTCACACAGCTAGTGAGTTAGTTTTATCAGCTATACCAGTTTGCTCAAAATTGTTCCAGTTTTAATGCTAGCACATTAAACCTCTGACCCCCACCCCAGGTATTTGGCAAAAGTTTCACTTTGCATCCAAAGAACAAAAGCTACCTACCTCCTCCCAACACCACTCCCCATCTCTTAAGGAATGTGGCATCAGGATGCCCCATCCCTTGTCAGAACCACTTCTCAAAGTAGGAGATCTTCATTTGCCCAGAATGTTCCAGGGAATAAGAGGAAAATTCATTTTTGTGCATGGGCTTCTGTCCTTAAATAACATTTAGGACTCACTAAAGTCTCTAAATGACGGGACAGAAGTGACATGTTAGCTAACTTATCTGTCTGTGACATTGTGATTCAACCTCAGTACTTTAAGATAAGATCATTCTACAACATCTGAATGCTCTTTATACACTATGGATTTTTTCTAAAAAGAGACCTCTAATTCTATTGATATCCATTTTCTGTTGGCTATTGTTCTTGTTAAAAGTCTTATGCCACAGCTAAAGCCATCTTTAAGTACTTTACCAGTCATATCAGAAGAATAATTTCAGACATTCTCTTACATTTCCTTAACCTCCCTGAACTAAAAGCACTTTACTTTTTGGAGGTGTATCAGGAAGGAAGGAAGGAAGGAAGGAAGGAAGGAAGGAAGGAAGGAAGGAAGGAAGGAAGGAAGGAAGGAAGGAAGAAAGGAAGGAAAGAAAGAAGAAAGGAAGGAAGGAAGGAAGGAAGGAAGGAAGGAAGGAAGGAAGGAAGGAAGGAAGGAAGGAAGGAAGGAAGCCACTAACGGTTGAATTTCTAGTTTTCTAATTTAGTCCCTCTAGCCCTCCTCTCTATGCCTTTCCCTTCCCACAAAGGTCTCCCTATCCTTCAACCCAAATTCTGTCTTCTCCAGGAAGCCTTCCCAGTCTTATTTATACACAAATAACAATAAAATATTTATACAGTATAATAACATTTTACTATATGCCAAACGCTGTGTTCTGTAAGTAGGTAAGTACATAAATAATGTTAGATAAAATATATGTGCAATCTTATTTAATCTTCACAAACACCCTACAAAGTACATAGTGTTCTAATTAGATCAGAAAATTAAGTCACAGAGAAATTAAATAGCTTGCACAAGATCACATCATATCTAGTCAGAGTCAAGGTTCAAACCCAGATCTGCTAAAGTGTAAGTCTCCATCCCTAATCTGTAAACACTCATTGAATATGTTCTTCCATTGTGGTTTAGTATATAGTATTAATTATTGATAGGTAACTTTTCATATGCATGTCTTGTTTACCTCAGGCATGTCTAGAAACTCCTAGATTACAGGAACTCTGCTCTATGACTCAATCTTCAGCACTTAGCATAGTGCCTTCTTTAGTATACACCTTGGTCCTCACCCAAATCTAATATAATAGCATTCGTCTTAGGAGCAATGCAAGTGTAGGAAGCAGGTAGCCTCTAGAAGATGAAAATAGCACTGAGCTGATAGCCACAAGCAATCGAAGTCTTACAGAACCCAAAGTGAGAAAGGAAACAAATTATTTCCTACAGCCTCCAGAAAGGAATACTGCTGGCTAACAGGTGAGACCCCTTCCTTAATTTATGACCAATAGAACTGTAAGATAATAAATTTATATTATTTTAATCCACCAAATTTGTGGTGATTTATTACGGCAGTATAGAAAACTAATGTAGCAGATATTCGATAAATATCTGCTTGTATATATAAAAGATTCAACTCAATCTAATGAGTTGCATGAGAGTTTGAAACATAATGTGGTACAGCCTCCCTTCTTAAGACAGAGAAATTTCTCATTCAGGTGGGACTATTTGTTATTAAGTATGTCACATGTTCAGGGATAAAGACAGAATTGTTTCCCTCAGTAGGAAATTTTAGTGTTTTATCATCTATATGCTCAAGAAGTATTCCCATGTCTAATAGAACTATCTCTTGCCATTAAGATTTTCTCTTGACCCTTTTGCCGGAGCCCGCCGGCTAAGATGGAACAGTTCCTGAGAGGGGGAGTGAGGATTGAGAAAAAAAGAAAAGGAGAGACAGAAGATAGAGTCGGGAGGGCTAACAGTAAATACTGGGCCCAAGTTTATTTAGCACAGCATATATATACCCTTGGAGAATCAACAACCACACATATGCAAATGATCGCTGACCTTTAAGTAAGTTCTTCCAAAACATCCTTGTTCCTGTTTTTGTCTCTTATTCCCTAGGGCAAGAAACATTCAACATTAAGCCAAACTTCCTCCTTCAGTAAAGGAGCCCACCTGCTCTGCAAACTTCTAGCTTGCAGGCAACTCCAACCCTGTCTGCAGCGCATTCATCAAGAATGGCTCCCAACACCCTTTCCTTGTAGACATAGAGTATAACTAGTTAAAAGCCCCCTACTAAATACCCCACAAATTCTCAGAAAGTAATCAAGTTTTTTTCTTTAGAATTCTTCCCACCAGAATTTAACTTTTCCTCAAGTGACTTTTTGATTTCTATAATTATTTTATTTCTCTTATTTGAATTCCTTTTTAAATAATTTAAAAAGTGGCAATATATTTGGTCAGTGCTAAGGTTAGGCTAGAATTATAAAAAAGTTTCCTCTCTCTCAAACATTTTGTAATGACAAAATTATGCAACTTCAACAACTGTAATATGTTATATGAAATTTCTTAGGTTCGGTAAATATTTTGTTCAGCAATAATTCTTCTTAGCTGCTTGGACCAGAGCTTATAAAATTCACATTGTTTTTTAAATCCTGGACCAGAAGAATTGAAAAGGAAAGAGAAAAAGCAAAGACAGGAGATGAGAAATGATAGTTGAAGTGAAGACTTGTTTTATAAAAGCATATGTCTTTTCTAGAAATTTTTATAAAGATGTTTCTCTACCTCTATAAGAGCCAGCCTTTCTCAATCAAAGATTTGGCTTTTCTACTTCCTTTTAAATCTCAGCCAGCATTTTGAAAAATCAATATGCTTTAGTAATAATTCATAATCCTCTCTATGTTGCTTTGCTAGCCAGTTTGAGCAGTTTTACCTTGCCAGATGGGTTTCTGGAAAAGTACTCAACAACAAAACAGAAATCACAAATCACTAGTGCAGACTTCCGAGAAGCCCTGCTTATTCTGCTAGGTGTTGTCACCGTGAGCCAGGTATATCCAACAACTATGACATAAGCAAAATCAGAGTCATTCATAGAAAAAGCAATTGGACATTTGTCTAATGCTCTTGTTGTGTCCCTATTTTAGAAAAGTTATGGGTCCTAAAGAATCACATTATTTTCATTAACCTAAGTCTATGGTTTTTGACCCCTAGAACATCAAAGAACCTCTTCAATCCATATGCATGTCAAATGCTTTTTATAGAGTGAACCTATAAGATATCTTTTAGAAATGTGTACTTGGCGGGGCGGTGGGGAGGTGAAAGGACAAAGCTAGACTGAGCTGGCTCGGGGGTCCCAGCTTCAGGGACCATCACCAAGGCCACTGGACAGCTCCTGGGCACTCAGACTGGCACCAGTCAGGCTCAGCGGCGGAGACTCCACCAGCACAGCAGAGAATTTGGTGTCATCAAAGGCCTCATTCATGTGGGTCTCAAAGAAGCGCTGCAGGCTGATGATGGACTGTACATCGCCTTGTCCTCTGTCAGCTTGTTGAACTGCCTTTAAGTGTCAACTTGGCTAGGGTATAGTATCCAGTTATTTAATCAAACACTAATCTAGGTATTTTTATAAAGCTATTTTATACCAATGGTTAACATCTATAATAAGCTGGCTTTAAATAAAGGAGATTAGCCTGTATACTGTGGATGGGTCTTGTCCAATTAGGTGAAGGCTTTAAGAGCAAAAGCAAGTTTCCCTGAAAAAGAAATTCTGCCCCAGGACTGCAACATCAGCTATTCCTCGAGAGTTTCCAGCATGTCAGCCTGTCCTGCAAATTTTGGATTTGCCAGCTCCACAATCATATAAGCCATCTGTGGCATAAATACTGCTTCTCAAAATAATACCTCTAAATGGTACAATACTGTTTTTCAACATTGAAGATACCATTGAAATTTAAATACATAAATTGATTGCAGGTATTTTCTTATGCAATGTGTCCTTATATATTTTATAACTGATTACTAAATACTAAAATAAAACTAATACTCAATGAGATCTGCAAGTTTTTTGACATTAATCAAGAGTTTCTTTACTGGGAAAATTTGAAAAGTACAAGATAACCTCTAAGTTTGGAGACTAAATTTTACCAGCTCTATAGTAGAACAGACCATATATATATCTATGACATAAAAGGTGCAGAAGAGTGAGGACCTAAGGCTCTGAGTTCAAACATCATAGGCTGCCTTCAGCCAACTTCTGAGCTGGGGATTATGTGAACTACCTCCAGAACCAAAACCCTCCTTCTTTACCTGAGCACTTATCATGATACTGCAGTTGTCTATATTCCCTCAGGGGCTCTATGAGGGCAAGGACTAAAATCTCCACACATCACAGTCATAGTAATAGTTACTATATCTTGAGCACATCCTATGTGCCATGGCTCTTCATAGAGTATCCCAAGTATATAGGTTATTCTCAAAACCCTGTAAGTTAGGCATTATTTGAAACTCTTGTTTTACACATGAGAAACTAGACCTTGTAAAAGTAATTGCAAAAGTGTTTTTAGTTTATGTTGACTACCTAGCTTTCATTACAGTACTTAGTACCTTGTAGGTGCTCATTAATTATTTAAATAAAGTAATAAAGGTGCTCTAAAGAGAATCTGATATAAATTATATATTTAACAGATGAAGAAACTGAGGCCAAGACAGACTACGTGACTTGTTCCACGAACCACAGAAAGTTTATAGCACAGGTAGGGCCAGAAGCCAGCTCTTTGTCCTGTCCCACGGGACGACTAACAGGAGCTCCGACCAGAAGTGAGACTCGAGGAGACAATCTGCAAGAGAATGGGGGACAGGAGATGTGAAGGATGGAGGCAAGACAAAGTTCTGATCAAGCCTCAAAGTTTATTTTACACACAAGGGTATATATATTTTCAAAGAAAGGGGGGAAGTAGGCATGGGGTGATCTGTGGCTCCGGCAGCCTTTAATGGTCTGCTGATAACAGGACAGCTGCAGGCATCTCTGGGCTTATCTTGTGTTTGCCCTTTTGGACTTTCCTAGACACCTAACGAGATTTGTGAGATTTATGTTCAAAGGTTAACTTCTCAGTTTACTTTTCCCATGGGTTGGCTCCCAGCACTCTTAACTATTAGGTGAGGATATTATAGATTTTATGTTTCTGCCTCTAACAACTGTAGCTTCTTAGGCCCTTTGTATCATCAAAATATCTCTTTACCAACTAACCAAATATCATGTTTGGTCTTTGGCAAAGAGTGGGGAAGTTAGTTACTAATCCCTCCCTCTCATCCTCCCAAACCACCCCTGTCAAGGACCAATAGTCTCTAACAAAAGTAGATTATTAATTATATGTCTTCTCTTGATTAAAAACAACAAATACATATAAAATCTCTCTTACCCATCCAATTAGTAAGTTATTTATTTGATTTTAGAAAACTTTCTTAAACCCTCATAGTATATACAATAGACAGGTACAGCTTCCCCCAAAGAACCTAGGAAGATTCCCAAATTTATGAATTTTCACCAGCCAGTGAGTGATTATAAGAAAGGATGATACAAATATTTCAGGCTTTCAGAGTCCCAGGTTAAGAATCACATGTAGAGGTATTAACCGGGAAAGCTAATTTATTGGTGAAAGAAATTTTCTAAAAACTTAAAAAGGAAATGAGGCAAGTTATAAATCCTGAAGTTGTATTAAAGATTAATGGTAGTCCTGGTATTTTGTTGAATATGTAGATTTGGAATCAAAATCACACATCTTAAGTGTGATTGTATACTGATGAGAGAATAATAGAATAAGAAAGCCTCGAATTCATAGCAAAAATTTCAGTTGAAAAAAAAAAGCCTCAGATTTCAAACTCTCAGAAATCCTAGGATTAACAAATCTCCTGGCCATTGGAACTCCTGAGTACATCAAGCTACCTGTTTGTACGTTTTAGAAAGGTCTCTGAGCTGTGATCTGAATGAGACCATTGGAAAAGCCCACCAATCGATAAACTATCGGTAATGAAGATAAATGAGCTTCTCTTTTCCAAGAGTAAGAAGAAAGATGCTATAGGTTTCTTCCCTTCCAAGCTCTTATTTTCAGAAATCTTAGTATAAGTGAAAATGCTTAACTATACCCTTAACCCACTATTGTGAAAATCAACAACTTATCTTTTCACCATGTTCCAGTCTCAATGTTTTTTTTTTGGATTCTTCTAGGACTTCAAGCACCCTCCTGTACCAGGTTTTTAGAATTTGTTTTTTTACCTGAATGGTTTCCTCTTAACCTTCAGCTCTACCTAAATGTACTCTTAAGAGTGGATTTCTCCAACCACACTACCTAAATTAGTTCTTTTCACATGTTGTTCTCTATCACAAATACATTTTTTAAACAGTTCCTATCACAATCTGTAATTTTTTGTTTGCTTCTTTATTTCTATCTCCTTTTGTAGAGAGGAAACTCATTTAGGTCAGGAATTTTTATATCCCCAGCATTTAGCAGGGTTATCTGGAATAAAATAGACACTCAATAACTATGGATCAAATGAATGTTCTAGCTCAGAAATATGAGTGTGCAAAAATTAAAATTGTACATTTATGTTTGGTCTACATGCCTGTAGACCTCGTAAATGTCTGAAGTCTTGACGTTTGTTTGTTTGTTTGCTTGCTTGCTTGCTTGTTTTTAATTCTACTACACAGACAGCTAATAAGTTTTGGGCATTTTTTTCTATAATTTTTCTATATGATAGACATGGCATACACACACACACACATGATTGTGTGTGTGTGTGTGTGTGTGTGTGTGTGTGTGTGTGTGTGTGTGTATATATATATATATATATATATATATATATATATATATATATATTTCAGTTTAGCTTAAAATTCAGCACCACAGAGAATTTACAACTCTTGAGAGAACTTAAGAGTTAAAAAGGACTAGGATTTTGGTCCTGACTGTGTGATCCTACCCTTTGCTGACTGTGTAATCTTATGCTAGTTATTAAAATTACTTAAAATTCTTAAGTTAATTATTTCAGTTTACTTCTTTGTTAAATAGAGATAATAGTACCTTCCTGATTAAAAGAGTTATTTCCACAATGAAAATAAGAACACATGTAAAATTCTTAGTACAATACCTGACACTTAATAAAAACTCAAAAAGTGGTAGCTATTTTTATTCTAATCATTTTAACTGATAATAGCCATGTAATCAGAGGGAATCTGGAAACAATACATTCACATGCTTTTCTTTCTCTGGACAATGTTTCAACAATTTTTAAAATACTAAGTATAGCAAAAGACATAATAGTATTTTCAAAAAATTCAATGTAAACTAAAACAAGATATCTCTTTTGAATGCATATGACAAATTTTAATGTCTCTGCCCAGTCTAACCCTTGATGCCTCCTGTACAGTATTAGGGATGCTTCCTCTGTTCTTTAAGATATGCCTGGAGGACATTTCCAAAAGCCAGTGTTTCTCTAATAGTTAATACAGATTGGTATTCAGTAACTAATTTGCTAATAATCAAGATCTTAGAACTGTCACATCAGCACTTCTGATTTACTCTTCTGTAGCATCCCTTCTATAATCTCACATTTCTCCATAAAATAAAGTTGTGATGCATACAGTTTATTTTTTCTAAGAATTTTTTTTCTTTGAAAGCCAGAGAAATACTTTTTGAGATAATGCAATCTTCCACCAATACCTAAGAGTGACCTAAATTTATAGTTCAACTATTTATATGCCCTCCCAAACTCAACTTCAAACCTTTTAGCATTC
Source organism: Macroglossus sobrinus (assembly GCA_004027375.1). Lineage (NCBI taxonomy): Eukaryota > Metazoa > Chordata > Mammalia > Chiroptera > Pteropodidae > Macroglossus > Macroglossus sobrinus. Next base: position 415,781 of record PVKZ01001302.1, on the reverse strand, counting down.
TTCTGTGTGTTTTAAACTTATTTCTTTTAGTGCTAGTTTGTGATTCCCATCAGCAAAGTTTACTGACGTAGTCTCAAAACAGTAGGAAAGAAGCCATATTTGTTAAGAACTAGTGTTCTAGCTGAATATCACATTAGCAAATTTTTAAAATTTCATTTGCAAGTAGAAAATATTGTTGGTGAGATGTTTATAAGAAGATATTCTTGCCCATACACATTTAAATTGAAAAATCAGAAGTGAAAAGATTTTTTCACATCTAAAGTATAAAAAAGTAAGACACTACTGTCACTAAAGTCAATATTACATAGAATAAATGCAATTTCATATGCAGCATAGCATGTAAGAATATATAACAAAGTTAGAATAAAATAATGTTTATTAACAATGCCATCTTTAAAAATGTATCTTGTAAGTAAAGGGTAACATGTTGTAGCCACCAGCCCCCGATAGACACACGGACCACCAGAAATCAGTGAGTTATAGGAAACACACTCTTTATGCAGCCAGCTGGGTCTGCCAGTATGCAGACCCCAAATTAAGCAGCCCCAAAATGTAGAGGTATGGAGTTTTTAAGCCCTAAACCCCAACCTTCATCCTGTTTGAACACATAAGTCTATTTTTCTTCTTTTTACAATCAACCCACAAGTCAGTTGTGCAAGTAGGGGTACAGAAGCAGAAAGTTTATTGTTAGAGCGTTATGTTCCCATGGGCGATAGCCAAACAGTAATTTTCTAGCCAGCACAAACATAGAAAAATGACAAATTGATGTTATCATTTAAACCTTAGCCAGTGTCCTCTCTTTAGCTACAGTGTGCGCTCTTTTCTGCCTCGTTTAATTAATGAAACAGTTTGAAAACTGCAGTCTGATTTCTAAGGTCATCTCTACACCAATCATGGAAGATATTTGGGCCAGAGATCTCAGAATCCTACACTTAACTTGGCCCTGACCACTCAAATGCTTAGTGGGGAATGGGTATTTTGTCATAATAAAGCATAAAGTAGTTATTTGGAAGGTATATATATATGTGTGTGTGTGTGTGTGTGTGTGTGTGTGTAAATTTGAGAGAGAGAAGGAATTGTTTTTGTTGTAGTAAATAAGATTGTGAAATTATAGAACAAATAGTGTTTTAGAGCCTAGGTCTTAAAGAATAAATAGAGCTCCTTGGCCTAGGGCAAAAATAGGTTAAACAAAACAGAGCTAGTAACCTAAAGGGAGAAAAAGGATTAGAGGGAAAAAAGAAAAAGAGGAAACCTTTAAATACCCTTTGGCAAACAAATGCTTTTCCTTTTGCCCTGAACTCTGGAGACTGAGTGTGGCTGCAATTGACTGTGAGTAGTCATTGGCTTTTTTTCTGGTGATAAGCTGAGCCAGTCCTCCCAGGGCATAAATCTGAGTTTATGAAATTAATAATTGTAGGTTGTCAGGTGAATGCAACCAATATGTAGAACCAGATTCAAGCTTAAATGTAGAACTTTTTTGGCTAAAGTTTTTGTAGTCTTTGACCAAATATTTCAGACCATTTATAGAATGGATTATTATTAACTATATTAAATAACTCTTAAACTAATATTTCCAGTTACTAAAATAGGGCATGATAGCAACAGAATATTTTTATTTAATGATTTCTATTCCTCCAATTAACCCATCTCTTCTATAAATCCACTGAGTATTATTATAACAGCATAAGTAAATAGTCATAAAACATCAACTCTACAATTAGGCCTGGGAAGATACACACATAATCTAAGATCAAAGACTTTGCTCATATTCATCATTAATTGAGATAAATAACATATAATTTTGTATACAATTATCTATAACCAAATATCTAGAGAAACAAAATATAGAGAAAGTAAAGATATATAACACTTAAGTGATCAGCTTTATTACATAATTCCTCCTCCTCTTGTTTATAGACAAGGCTTAGCATATAAATAATAGTTTCTCTTTTTGATAAAAAAAGGTTTTATAACATTGAGAAAATGTGTGAATTACAAGTATTTGATCCTTCAAACTGTCTTATGTTATTTTTCTATTTTCCTTAAGATGACATTTTCCCATTTCTGAACATTACTGCTGCTGTAGGCCAGTCAATAAAAATATTATTTCCTCCCTATAAATGTCTGCTCTGATTTACTTTTATATTGTCTCTTTAACCCCCAATTTTATCCCATAGCGATGTTTTGAGCTGAAAAGGGTAACTTTCCTTGGCACTATACCTGTAAGAATTACTGACATGAAGATATCACAGCTTTAAACCAAGTACAGAAATGATTAAAAGAATAATAAGAAAAGAGTTAGTGTTACTAAAAATATATACACCTTTCAAACATCTAACCCTTATCTACCCCTTAATGATTACTATTCTCCTAGTATGATAGAAATTGTTTGCTTCAGCATAACAGTCAGAATATAAATAACCCTTGAGAATTGAAATATTATTAAAATAGCATATCATAATAAATAGAACAGGTTTGTGACCACAATACTTGTGGCTATTTTAATTACCAGACAAAGTATGCTGTGAAAACAGATGCATGATTTTTTTTTCTAGAACAAAGGCATCTGCTGAAATGTTTTAGCTAGAAATGAGGGATGACCTTCATACAAGGGTACCGGTCAGAGGTAAGCAACGGTTCTCTTGCTACAGAAGAAGACAAATTAAACTGAATAGGACAGATAGAATAACTGCATCAGAAAAGCTTCTTATGAGTCTACTTCAACCACTATCACCAAGTATTCTATGAGGAAATACTAGGGATTAACACAAATCTCAGCATTTTTAAATCAAAGTGAATCTTTCCCTTATCTGCATTCCCCCAAAAAAGTTTACATGATGACAGAAATCTCAAGGCAAACTATCACAGTCCAAACTGCCAAAAAGCAAAAGCCTACATCAAAAAAACAAATAGTTGTCAGTTTTCCAGCAAACCAAATGTCATAGGTTGTGGATTGTCTAATCAGAGCTAGGTGAAGCTATGTACAAGACACCTTGAATTCTCCCAGGAAAAAATGAATATAATACCTTAAGATAGGTAATAAAATTTCATTTGGGTGACTATTGGCCTACAAAACAATTTGCCTTTTTTTACTGACAGGATATATGAGAAGCTAATAATAACCAGTAAAATCAGGACCATTAGATGTAGGCCACTACTTACAAACCACCTGTAGAAGCTTAGAGGAATTATCTCCTGCCTAGAGATTTACAGCCATCGTTCCTGCTTCAAAGTTTACATTTTAAAATTTCACCCCCACTCCTACCCACTTCATGTTAGCTTAATGTTCCTCAAGAAGTATAAAACATACAAAACATAATGGATAGAGAATGCAAATTGAGATTCTGATTAAAGGGAATTTATAAAGTTCAACATCTATGATCGATCTGTAGCAAATGTAATTTAATATGTTTTAAGTTTAATAACAGAATAGCTTATCTGTATGCCACAAAGTTGGCGTCTGAAAAATGGCTCATAATGAGCCCAGGTAGTAATGAATCTCATCACTAGTACTTGTAAATGCTCTTCGGTTACTATTTTGTATGGTCTCATGAAATCTGTTTCTTATACTTTTATCTGGTGACATAATACTACCTCTGAATTCTCAGGAGTTCTAGAATTATAAAATGACTTGTAGGAGGTTGTTTGCAGGCATCCTTCAAGCCTGTTTTACTATAACAACTCCAGTTTCACTTTTGAAAATCTCCAACAAAAATATGTACCAAAAAGAAGGTATTTCTGAAATTATGGGACTCTTGGGGAATGATATAGACATGTATGGGGCATAATATTCAGGTTTAGGATAGAATAGTATCCAGGAAGTAAGAGCTTAGGAGTCAGAGAGAAAAGCACCAGAAGATAAACATAAACTCTCATTTCTAAATTTTGCTTAAGGATCATCTTGTACCCAATAAAGTGATGTTTTGTATGCATATTTCTCATTAATCACAAATTTCAACCCACTGCCTATTATGATGTATAATCTTTTGTATTTGTCTATTTTATCAATTTAATAGGTTGCGAAGTAATAGATAAATAGGGTTTGTGGACTAGTTTGAGAGTTCTATTATCATTTACTATGTTGTTCATATAATAAATTGCAGTTTAGATTTAAAAAAAAAACTTTGGAACACATTTTACTTAATATGAAAGGGGCTAGGGAGAGGAGAGAATTAGAAATTATTATTTAATGGGTATAGAGTTTTGATTTTGTACAATGTAAAGAGTTCTATGGATGAGTGGTGGTGATGGTTGTACAATATAAATAAACTTAATATCACTGAATTGTACACTTAAAGTAGTAAGATGATACATTTTATATTATGTGTTTTTATAACAATACAAAATTCAAAAAAGTCAGGGGCTAACTTTTTAAATTATATCTCTATGACTAAAATAATTATCTAATTGATTCAAAGGGAAGTCTCTAAAGTTTATGTCATCATATCTTAAATTATAAAAGATGCCAAAAGTATACTAGATATGAATTACAAAAAATAAATCTGAAGTTACAAAAAAAGAATATTGTATATACTGCAGATAATTTACTAATCTGGCAACACCACTCTTAACTAGGATTTTCTTTGTTTCTGTTTGCTCAAAATGAAAACCCTATCTTAACTTGCTGGTTAGATCCCAGAATAGTAAGGTTTTATAGCTATCACCTAATCTGCATCTTAATTAAACCATTAAATGTTATCTCAGTGCATACAGATATTAGTTGTGCCTCCCCTATCCCCTTTTTATGTAAAGGTTTCCAACAAAAAAATTTTTTAATTCCCACTTTCAAGATAAGTCTAATAAGTGAACAATAAAAGCCAGAGTCTGGGATTTATAGATTAATTTTTTTTCTGATTTTCCTTTTTTCTTTTGGCTTATAAAGTTATTTATTCAAAGATTAATTATCCCATTCCCAAAGGAGACTTTACAAATAAAATTTCAGTGTTCTTTACCAAAAATTATAATTTCTCCATAGCTACTAGAAAACAGTAAGAGATTAATGTCTCCATCACATAGAATACTGGAAGTGGATGGAAGAACTGAGATATTTAAAGCAGAATTAGAAGTTCATGTTTGTAGCAGGTTGAATTTCAGATAGAAAAGTTTAAAACTAGTATTGTTACCCTCTGGCTGTGGATCTGTGTCCATGTAATTGGAATTCCTCCTCCCCAAAATAATTTATCCTTCATGATGTCATGTCTTTAAGGAAACCTTCTAATTTGAGTTACATGTTCTGCCTAAATAATAATTAATAATAATTAGTAACACTCAATAAATCGCCTCTATGTTAATCAGCATATTCATTGTAATCATCTATTTATTTGTCTGTCTCTTCCTCTAAACTGGAAATAAGTGTTGATTCCACACTCTCTGTGAGTTTCAGTTTCTACCATATGTTTAACATGACATTGGGGTTAAATACATAAGAATAATAAAAAAAAAAACACAAATAGTTACTGTGTTTAGATCATTGTTCTAAGTGTCTTACATTTATTAAAATCTCGAATCAACCTTTCAATACAGGTACTATTATTATCCCATTTGATAGGTGAAGAAACTGAGGCACAGACAATTGGAGGTGAATTGCATAAATTTACAGAGGTAGTAAGTAGGTCTGGTGCATGACAATCATTCTAAACTGAATAAACAAAATGAAAAGCCATGTAGAAAAGAAAACTATTCCTTTCCCTCTACTGTGCTTTATATTAAAGTAAAATACTTTTATTAATGAATAAAATGCAAAGGGATTTGGAGTATCACCATATTACCAGAGAAAACCAATTTATATTCTGATATTAACCCTTCCAAACTACTTAAAAGCATTTTTATACAAAATGGGATCATACTCTATATATGTTATACTAATCTGCTTTGGTTCTTAACATATTGTACACAGCAATAGATGTAAACTATCATCATTTTTTTAAATAGTTGCACAATAAAATTTTTTTTCAAATGCGTTGTTTTGGTATCACCTATGCATACATTCTAACAAGCCAGTGTAGATATGTGAAAATTTAAAGTTATTTTCAAAGGTCGAAATGTTAGGTGAAAGAGCAAAAGCTGAGATATAAAAATGCCACTATCAGGAAATTAGCAAGAGACAAGATAGAAAAAAGTTGAGGTCAATGACTGGCAACCAACCATCAAACAAGATACAGTGACTCTGGCCATAGATACAAAAAAGGGCGGTCACAAGCATACAGATATATCGTTTTTATGATAGGTTCACAAGCATGCTATGATTACCTGTTTTTGCTTAAAATTTTCATTAGATACAAAAAGTGTCAAAAGGCTTTTAGAACACCTTTGAGAAAACTACTGACTGGTTAAATGTAGTTGGTTATTTAGAAAGAGGCAAAACCTTCAGTAACATAGTTCTTTCTCAAAATGGTTGTGTGTCTTGGTTTAGAAACAGCATCAAAGTGTTCTGGACCTTCAGGCTAATATGAGGAAGAGCCTAGTTAGGTCAAGAATGCTTAGCTACAACTGAAAATATAAGTAGTAGCAGAAGAGATAATTGTATTATTTGCCAAATTTTAAACAAATTCATAGTGCATGTTTATATATTTGACATATATGTCAGGCATTAATGGACCAGAAATTGAAGACATGTCTCAACAGAGAGTAACAAGGAAAGATGCTGAGAACACTCACAAAGTAATGCACTTTTTCTTGTGACACCAAAGTAATGGCATTTAAACTATACATAAAATACTTTTACAAGCAGATATCTTTCCAAGAAAATAAAAAGACATGCTTAATCTGTAGAAAAATAAAATTTCCTGGGGTGAGGTTTCAGACAATTTGTTTTAAAGCTTCATTCGTTTTCAATTGTGGTATTTTGTTTTAACGAGGCACATGAAATCCTCCAATTTACCTGTTGGCACCTTAAAACCTTGTTTTAATTCCCATATGTCCTCAATAAGATTCTTAGAGAAGAGATATTCCTCTATTTTCATGAAATTTGGCCATGGAAAGAGCTCAAGCCTCATGATGAAGAGAATTCCTGGGTCATTAACTAAAAATAAAGAAACCACAGCACAGATGGTTGTCAACCAAGCACTATGGTAAGAAGTAGCCAAGATCCTAAATTTAAAAGGCACTTGATTTGGTTGATATCCTTTTCATGACCAGGGGTAGGAAATGAAAGAATGAGGTCATTATTTTGCATATATTTCACACCTCTTCTCTCCATAATGTTCAACACTAGCTCTCTTTACTTCACTCCTAACTCTTATTACACTCAGGAAAGAAGAAACAAAATCATAAGAGAGCCACAACAAAACTAACAACTTCCCTTTATTTGTTGTCCATAAAATAGACCATTCTCATTCTAAGGACTGGATCCTTCCACTTGCACATTGATATCAAGCTTCTTCTTATCCTTCAGGTCTTCACTTCTGCAATATTCCCCCTTTTCTCCTATCACCTTCACTCTCCCTGGAGGATCACTCTTATTTTTATGAGAGGCAGTGCCCTCTACTCTAGAGAGTGTGGGCTCTGACAATAGTGCTGGTTTTGGAATCCTAGCCCTACCCTGTAGTAGCCACATGATAATGAGCCCATTACTAACTCCTTCTGAGAGTCATTTTCACTTGTAAGATGAAAGGTTCTTATGAAAATTGAGAATTAAATTGATACTTATAGAACACTTTTTTTCTGGCACATAAACTATAAAAGTGTGAGCTGTTTTTATTATTCACATAGAAATATACTTCAATATTTCTATATTTATAAATTCCTCATTAGATATCAGGTCATCTTCCATCTATAGTTACATTTCACTGATCTTTCTAGTGACCTCTTCAAAATAGTCTTTTCTCATATCTCCATTTCCTCACCTCCCACTCTCAATCAAATTCCCCCATACTGCATGACCTCACTGAATCAACCCAAAATTAATGTCACCCGTGGCCTTCATATTGCCAAAGTGAGTGAGACCTAGTCCACCAAAATTCAGAATCCAGAATCAGGTATAAATTATAACCACCCAAAACTTGCATGAGTTTTGGGAGCATATTAGATTGACTAAGATGTGAGATAATAAAACTGTTCTAATTTTATCTCACTAAAAATGATAGCATTCAAATGTAGCCTCTCACTATACTGGAATCACTGACCCCTACTATTCAGGCTATGTCAGCAAATTAGGTTGGTGTAATGAGACTCTTTGTCCCTTAGCACATACTTTCAAGATTTCATAGCACTCTCTGTAGTTTAGATTTATTTAGGCAGTATCTCAATATCAGCAAATATTTAAATGTATTTTTGATTCTTGCATGTGGACAAGTTGTTAAAAGACTCAATGGCTTTTGCAAATAAATATATGAAACTAGAACTACATACCAGGCAACTATGTGTTGCCTAACTCCATATATAAATTATAAATGAACTTTTTTTCTGAACTAGACAGACTCTCAGATACAAAAGGACATTGTGAAGTATGGGGATTTGTAAATTTTCTTGTATTTTCACCTGAATATTATGATCCTAAAGTTAGCTTGAATAAATGCCTCTCAGTAAGATATCTGAATGGATATCAATTTTTTTTTCTTGTAAAAGCTTAGAGGGTTTTACAGAATCCACTTCACATCACTGTGCACAAATATGCTAATACTCCACATAATTACTTAGCCTCATTTATACATGAATGGTCCCATATAATAGATGTTCTTAGTAAGAGTCAATAAGAATTTGTACATTTGAGAACAGAATTAAGTCCAGGATTTATATTAAAATAGTATTCTTGTTTAGCTACTTCCCAAGTCTTGGACAATTATTTAATAACAAAGTGATAAGAAGAAAGAGCACTTGAATGCAAGATTTGTCTCCAGGTGAGATTATTATCTCCTATAAAGGTAATAACTTATAAAGACAATAATTACATATTACATACACATTTAGATATTAAACCCCAATATTTCTAAACATGTGTGCTTATAACGTATTTTTTACTTAAGGAATATGCAAATTAAAGTGCATTGCTATTGAAGACATGTCTAATGTGATCACTAAGTTATAACCTGTCTTTCTGAAGATTTGGCAATAAATATATAAAAATTAACAGATATTTGCGTTATTGCTTATCATTAAATTATAAAGAATGTTAGGTATGCAATAAAATGTTATGTACTTACTTAGTGGTATCCTTTAATAAAATGCGCTTTATTGCTAAGATTTATTAACTCTATTCAGGCTGAATTGTCACTCAGTTCAAACTTTAAAAGCTTTCGAAATATCTAGTACCAGTCTGATTTTAATATATGAAAGACTAAATAACTGGGTTTAAGAAAATTTACCAATCTCAGATTAGTTTTTAATGATCTAATCAGAACTATGGATCAAGTCTTTACTCATCATGATCTGATGAGTAAAGATGGAATTACCTCTAAAGTATAAGGATATAGCCACTGTCAATTATCCCAGGTAGTGGTTAATCCTAGAACAAATTATGGGCAAGAATTTAAACTGACAATGAAGCTAGGGCTTAGAGCCAAAGGAGCATGAGCTCTTTATTAGGCAGGGTTCTCCAGATAAACAGAACCAATAGTAGATGATAGATAGATAGGTGGTAGATAGATAGATGGTAGATAGATAGATACATAGATAGATACATAGATAGATAGATAGATAATAGTTTTATCATAAGAATTGGCTCATTCAGTAATGAAGTGGAAAAAAGCCCCTTGATTTGTCCTCTGCTAGCTGGAGAAGGAGGGAAGCTGGTAGTGTAATTTAGTCTGAGTCTAAAGCTTTGAGAACCAAGGCAGCCAATGGTGTGTCTCCCAATCTGAGACCGAAGGGCAGAGAGGAAGGTGAGAGGACCATTGATTGGTGTAAATCTCAGAGTCCTAAGGCCTGAAAACAGGAATTTTGATGTCCAAGGGCAGAAGATGGATGTCTCAGATCAAGAAGAGAAGAGAAATTTCACCCTCTCTCGGCCTTTTTGTTCTCTTCAGACCCTCAACATATTAGATGATGTCTATGGCCATGTTACCCTGAACAAGCCTGATCCCATCTGATCTTGGAGCTAAGCAGGGCTGGGCCTAGTTAGTACTTGAATGTGAGACCACCTAAAAAGACCAGGTGCTGTAGGCATAAAAAAATAAAATAAGGGATTGTAAACTGACAAGGTCCTTGCAATCTCTGAGGTCAACCAAGGGTTGCCTCACCTAAAAAATTAAATAAAATAACTTATTAGATGATGCTCTGCCCACACTGATGAGAGCAGATCTTTACTCGGTCTACATATTCTAATACAAATATTTTCCAAAAACATTTTCATAGACACATCCAGAAATGAAGTTTTACTATCCATCTTAGCCTCAAGTTGACACATAAAATTAACCATCACATACTCTAAAGAGTGGAAAGGCCTGGAGTCGGGTAACATTCTCCTGTCCATGAGGAAGCAGTGTGGAAATGAGTGGAAGCAGTGAGCTTTTACTTTCTGCCACCACAGGACAGCAGTTGAGTTGCTTTTAGAAATCATAGCGGGGTGGTGTAGGGCCTGGCTTCCTGAGATGCCGGCATCTGGGACAGCAGGTAAAAGTAGTCAAGACCAACCTTTGGATCCCACCTGAGATGGAAATGGGGCAGAATTGGCATCAATAGTATAGATCCTTTGCCTAACAGAACTCATAATTAACAAGCATCTTCAGCAACAGGCATAACAGACTGGTGACCAGAAAGATGCCCTAATTAAAGAACCTGACAATCTTGTTCTGGTGTCATGTAAAGCAGTACATTGGGAAAATTCTCTGAAATGCATGGAGGGCATTCTCTGTAGTAGTAATTTCTGGCAAGGACGTGCATGGAGTCTTGTGCCATTATAATGTGAGTAAATAAAGTACAGTGCAATATATAAAGAATTAAGGTATTCCTGTTTGAGATTTTGTCAGTTAGTTTTTCTACAGTCTTGGTTAACACTTTAAAATATATTATTTCTTCATAAAAAGAAAGACAAGCTATTCATTTTTATTTTCTTGGTGGAAATGGAAAATTTAAGAACATGATGCCTAAGTTAAGTTTCTAGAAAATCAATTGAAACAAAATTAAAACTAAAAAAAAATAAAAGTGATTATAAAATTGACTTTTATTGTCAAGATTTACCAATTATATTTATTAGAACACTCATTAGCTTCTATCTGAAAAGGTTTCTGTAATTTTTAGTTTCAACATGGTTTTCTTCTTTTAGAGCTAAAATAACTTTTTTCTTGTTGGTCACTGTGCTTCAAATGATAGGCCCTCAAATATTTCTTGTTTTGATATAAAGAATAGTTTTTAGCATTTTAAAGTATTGCACTTTGCAATGTGTTCTCTCATAATTATTTTATTTCATTTTATAATTACCTTGTGATATAATTAACCTGTGATCATTTTATTATAATTATTAGAACTTTATTTTTACATGTTCAAAAGGGTCAGAAGAATTAAAATTTTCCCAAGATGATTGATACTTAAAGACCAACTATTCATATCATAAAACTCTCCTTTGTTTTACAAAAGCCTTCGGACTATTTTTACAAACAGGGAGCCTTTCCTTAATATCTTAAAATTGCCAAAAACTTACTATAAGCCACATTTTGAGGTACATATTTGGGATATATATAAGAAGACACATATCTGCATAATTTTTTACATTGGAAAATATCTTTTAAGTAATGGACTCTGTTTAACTACAGATACTTAGAGAAAAATGAATATGCCATATGAATTTTATCTGCCTGATTGTGTATAACAATAGCTTTTGACCAAATTTAGTAAAGTTTAACTGTCTAAATTGCAAAGAATTAAAAGTAGATTTCATTAAAGCTGGAACTCTGCATACAAAGCAAAATGGAGAATTGAAGCAAAAGAATATTTCAAACTCTAAACTTTAATTGAAATGGTCTTAAAATTGTGATCAAAGAAATTTAATTTTTTTGTTATTTATATATGTATATATATTTATATTTGTGTGTGTGTGCGTGTGTGTGTGTGTGTGTGTGTGTGTGTATTTGACAAATACATATTGAATTTTAACAATGTGCAAAGTATTGTGCTAGGCCAGGAAATACATTATTGAATGAAACAGACAGAAAAAAAAAACAAATAAATAAATAAATAAATAAAAATATAAAATATCTAGAAATGATTATTTTGGTGAAAGAAAAATCGGTAAAAGAAGATAAAAAATAGAGGTGGGTAATGGTAGTTGGTATAACATGAATCGGGTAGGGCTTTTGCTAAAGAAGTGGTGTTTGAGAAGTAAAGACACAGTGATTAAAAAAAGTGTCAGAGCCAGAGAGAGAAGACCCTAAACAAAAATTAACTTGATTCATTCAGAAAATAAGAAGACCATCATGAACAGGGTAAAGTGACAGAAGGTAACAAATTAAGTTGGTGGGCACAACTGGACATATGACAGAAAATTTATAGAGCATTCAGAGTGTGATATTAGCCAATGAAGAGGTCTGAGCAGGGACAAGAAATGAACTGAATCGTGTTTGTTTTCTCAGAATTATTTGAAGTTGAATTAAAAATTTACATAAAGCAAAATGAGAAAAATCTAATTGTACAAATCAACAACTTTTATACACCTATATACCATCACTACAACTCAGAATTATATCTTTAATCATGATAGTGGGTATGAAGAGAATTAAAACATGAAAAGAGCATGGAGATGAGTTAGGAAGAAATGGCTGTAGTTTATATTATATAAAAGATATAGTTCAGGCTAGAACTAGGATGGTAGTTATTTGAAGTGGTGAGAAATGGAAAGTTAGAAATTGGAATTTACATTTCAAGGTAGAGTCAAGAGACATGTTTCGATGTATTGGACGCAGGCGTGAAGAAACAAAAAGTATAAAAGATGACTCCAAAGTTTTGGTGCTGAACAATGACAGTAATTGTTGTTGAGACAGAGAAGTTGTTGACTGAGGGTAAAAGATATCAAGGGTTCTGTTCTGGCCATGTTGAGTTTGAGCTGTTCATTAGAATCCCTGGAGTCTAAAGCTCTAGGGGAAGGTGGGATGAAATTGCTTACAAATGCAAGAGTAGACAGAGAAGCAGAGGATAAAAAGTAGAGCCAGTAAATGTCTATGCAGGAAAATCCAGGGAAGTAGCAGACAAAATTGGAGACTGTGAGGTTTGGAGAAGCCAAACTATGCACAAGCAATTCTCTGTGGGAGAAGTAGGAGCAGGGTTAAGGGCTCGATTGTGTCCTCCCAAAATTGTTTGTTGATGTCCTAACCCCTTTACATCAGAATGTGACTATATTTGGAGATAGGATCTTTAAAGAGGAAATTAAGCTAAAATGAAGTCATTAGGGTGGACCCTAATCCAATATGATTTATAAGAAGATTGGGACACAGACTTAAGACCATGTGAGATTAAAGGAGAAGACAGCCATCTACAAGACAAGGAGAGAGGCCTCAGAAAAAGCCAACCCTGTCAATACCTTGATTTTAAACTTCCAGTCTTTAGACTTATGAGAAAAATTTCTGTACTTTAAGCCACCTAGTCTGAGGCCCTTTGTTATGGCACCCCTGGAGTTGTGCAGTGACCTTGAATCCAATGACCCCTATTTAACAACAATACAATTTTCATGTCTCATAATGATATAAATTGTACCTCTAGAAATTGTTTAGAAAAAAATTGAACATGTCTATAATAATTATTTAATTGCATTTGTTTTTTATTAATCACATGGCATCCATTTACTCTTGATATATCATAATATATGTATGTGTATAACATTAACCAGTCTATAAATTTTGCTTTGAACATACGTGGACTATGAATGTCCTACAGAAGCTGTGAGCCCATCTCCAGGGTCCAGGGCACAGTAATTAGAGCTACTGACAGAGTATTTGAACTGTGAAAAACCTTAAGGTCATATAAATTGGTTGATTTATGGTAGTGTTTTAAGTACAAGAGCTTTGGAATCAGAGAGACATATTTTCCACATATTTTCTCTTCCACCCCTTAACCCTACTAAGCACTAGGGCCTCTGTCAGCCTCAATGTGCTCCTATTTAAATTGTAGATTCTAATAATTGGGAGGATCGAAGAAGATTCACTACAAGCCCTCAGTACAGGAGCTGCCAGACGTAAGTGCCCAGTACATGTGAATAATTATTACCAGGTGTTCAATGATGTTGTTAGTGACTCTATGAGTGACAATAGTGCTTCTTTATTTTGCAGATAAATAGACTGAGACAATCTGAGTTATGTACCTGGGTGCTTGTTCCATTTTTGCCAAGTAACAGCTAAGTCCATGCTTTTTCCCTTAAACGTCACAGAAAACCAGACTCTGGAGGTAAGACTTCCTATCTGAGGCAGTTTCTACAACAAAATTATTGCCATTACCATCTCCTAAACTTTGCCTTTTAGGTACCTGCTTTATGTAGCAAGACTTTTTACTGCCTGGATGCTTTTAAACAAATATAATGTTGACAACAGATGCAGAAATAATGTGTTTTATATTGCAAGTCAAATCTTTTAAAACAAATTATTGCACATCAACAATTATTTTTAATAATCTTTCAAAATTTAAATAGCTTTTAAATAGGGAAACATTCTCTTTACAGACATTGCATTGCTAACTCACCAGAATTCTTCAGTAGATTTTTTTTGCAAGTAAAATGCTCACAAACTATAATCTCTTAGGGCCATGTGCACCAGACAAAGTAAAGAAGAATGTTTTCTTAACAGAGGTCAGGATCGAGAGTTTTGGAGTTCAGATTTCTTAATAGTAGGTCAAGGTAATGAACAGGATTGGGAAGGGCTAGATGTTGACTGGCAATCTTATCATGATTTCTAAGTACAAAAATCAAGAATAAAGTTTAGATGTAAAAAAATATTATTTGTGATTTTCAAAAATGATATTCATGACTATCAAATCTTAATTATTACCTTGATTATAATTCTACTCCTGTCATTTCTCCATTTTCAGACACATGTATATAGAGAGATAGATGATTGATAGATAGATAGATGATAGATAGATAGATAGATAGATAGATAGATAGATAGATAGACAGACAGACATTTACAAATATCCAAACCCTTAATTTTTGAACCAGAAATTCATTTTAGCTAAATATACTCAGTAAAAATTATCATCCTCAAAAATCTTATTTTTTTTTAAATAGAATTCTCCTTTGCATGAAATATGTGCTCAATGAATAGTTTTCGAATGAGTGAAGAATTGGAATTCAAGTATCTCTTAATGGGAGAACTTACTATCTTACATAAAATAAAAAACTCCGCTTTATTTTTAAGTAATCAAACAGTACATACAAATCTGTGGACAAAAAAATTAAAAAATAAAAAAACCTTTTATATTCATCCCTAGGCCTTTCCACATTTCAAAAACAATTACGTTATCATGATTTGCTTCTTCTGGGTATGTTTTTTCCTGCCTCAAAAATGTACTATTATTAATTTATTAACTTTTGACTTATTAACTTTGCCTACTAACTTCTTGCTTTGGTAAAAGAGCTTTAACTCTCACTTTGCTCATCTCTCTTTTCCACCTTAAAGGTACCCTCTGTGACCTCAAACAACATCCTGGAAATCCATCTCTTGTTCCCTTAATTATAGGTCTCATGATGCCTTTCTCTGTGCAATCTAAACCTTCCCTCACTGCCTTCCACCTCCCAGCTTCCATCAACTGTAACTTTACATTGGCATTTATATTTTCCCCTATGATCACTTAAAATTTTTAAAATTTATCTGATAGTCCATTTAAAAGTTGAGTACCAGGAAACTTGTTTCCACCCGTATGACAATGCAGCTATGTTTTCCTGAAGCATCAAGCAGTATACCAGCATTGTATTTCTTTCTGTATAGGTCAATATCTTGGACTCCAAGTTCTCTTCTATACAGTTCATATAAGAATTGTATTGCTTTTGCTTTAAGTTTCAATGGATTTTTCTTTTCATAGTTTACCAATGGTATTTATCAAAAACTTGAATTCTTCCAAGCTCTAACTTATTCTATTACTTTCATCAAAGCCACTTTTATAAAAGTGTTTAACTATAGCTATTCAAAAATAGTTTATGAGAAAGTAATCAATACATATTTCCCAATGGTCTCTAAGAATTTAAAAAAAAATTGTTTAGTTGTCTCAATATAGCATGGACTCATCAGGGTCATTTGTTATATTAAAAAAATGTACATAACTGCTTTTATTTTTAAGTTTATCTATATTTTTCATAACCATTTAAAAATATATATATTGCAATGTGCTCTAAAATTTTTAATGTATCTATTCACTGACTCATCCAATATGATCAAAAGAAATAGTTTCCTGTGCACTTATAGTAAGGTCTTCACATAGGCAATGTTTTATTCTGCAGCTGTTCTGTTGGATTAATTTAAAGCAAATCATGCTAGTAACATGTTGACAATTTTATGAGCGCAATGCATGAGCATAACAATAGTTCAGAATTTTTCTTTTGGAACTGTGAGTAGATGGCATACAAGTAAAAGCTTATTGCTTTCTGATTTGTAGAAAAATACTAGGTTCTAAATTTTTCCATAATTTTTCAGAGTAATTTCCACATATTAGCTTTAATAGTGTTTAAAAATCAATTATCAAGGATATAAGTGAATAAAAAATAATGTATTTATGATATTCTAAATTATTTTAACTTTTAATTTTGAGATAATTGTAGATTCTCATGCAGTTGTGAGACGTAATAGAGGATGCTTTGGTAAGCACTTTGCCCAGTTTCCCCCAATGGTAACATCTTGCATAGATAGCTACAGTACAATATCACAATCAGGACAATGATATTGATACAATTCATTGACCTTTTTCTGATTTCACTAGTTCTAAATGTATTCGTGTATGTATGTATGTAATTTATCACGTGTGCAGATTCATGTAGCCATCATCATAGGCAAGATATAAAGCAATGCCATCACAATCACCATTATTTTTTTAACTTTAGATTTACTAGAGTAAATGTACACTCTAACCACATCTTAATTATGGTTCCATGTTTGCAACTCATGCACAATTAAGCAATATACAGTTATTGGTTCAGTGTCACCGTACATAAACTTTTTAAACCCTGAATAATTACATAAATAAAAACCAAAATAAATATAATTAATTACTAATCTGTAACATTATATTTATTAACAGATAAATATTCATCACCGAGATTTAAAAAAAAAAGATTGAATTTTCTAGAAGCATCTTTTACAGATTATGGCTGTGAAGTAGTTATTTCCCTCAAATGTTGGTAAAATACATTTTTCTAATTTGATCAGGACTTGTTGGGAACTCTGAAAACTCCCACACTCTCACAAGCTTTGGGGGAAGGAAATCTGACAAATGTATTCCCAATTTTTGATTTGTTCTTTAATGAGATATCCAAATAGTTATGTCTTAACCTGAAATGTATTCACATGTCTTACTTTTTCAGGCAATCATTTGAACACTAAGTATCCTTTCCATATTCCTCAGTTCTCCTCGCCCTCACCCCCAAGAAAGGCAAAAATGAAAGAGAAATTAGAAGAACATCAAGATGCTGCTGGTCTGCATTAAAACACCATGATTACCTTTTTCTAATCAGATGGGAGTGATTTTCTTGCTCTCCATCTGACTAATTTTCTCCACTCTTTCCCCCTCCCATCAAGTATCTAGCTGCTAAATGTTTGCAGATTAATTTGCATGAAATGATCCCTTAGCAACAATCACTCACAGGATCAAATTCCTCTGCAATTTGATAAACATTCTTTTTTCTGATGATACACCTGTTTTTTAAAGAATCAAAATAAAACTCAAATCCTAGAATGCAGCCTATATAAGGCCATAGCTTTTAAAATCAATGTTAAAAAGAACATTGTCTTTAGCCTGATGTTTTATCAAGCCCCAGAATTTTTTATGTGTTTTAGATTACATTTATAAAACAGAAACATTTATATAAGGCTGATTAGTATTTTAAAAATACAATTGTGTTCTACTGTCTAAGTAGAGTTAGCAGGTCACCAGATTTTGCTGTTCAGCTCTCCACAACTCTGATCCCTATACCCTATAGGATGAAGTAATTGATGCCAGTAGGAGTGATAGGAAATGGCAATAATGAAAGGCTTATGGTGTAGCAAGTTCCTAGCATTGATTGATTCTATAATTTTGTAAAATCAAAGATAATTTACAGTATTAACTTGCAATTTTGTCAAATAATTAATATCTTGCTAACTTGATTATCAATTGGTTGTAACCCCAAATGACAGCCAGCCGAGGGGTTTTAGAGAAGTCTAATGCAAAGGCATACTCTGCCCCTCCCATACACAGAGTAGGGCAGACAATGGACTTTTTTCTCTGCAAGGAAGAGGTTACTAGAATGGAAAGGTGGCACAGATTCTCAGACAGGCCCTTTCTCCAATCAGAGCAACAATGGCCTTCCAGCAATAGGACCCTTGAAATGTGCCAGTTAGCCAATCATCAACTATCATATCTTTGCTACGGTTTTTGTTGTTATTATTCTACCTGGTTCCAAGAAAGCTCAAAGTTAAAGGAAAATTATTGTTATTCAGTTATCAATTTAATTATAAAAGTTTTAATGTTTCAAAATAAGTAAAGTTGAACATAATTTTTCTGTTTACTTAAGAACAGACTAGTTATCATATGATATTAGAGTCAAAAGATTTTCTTTGGAAATGATTTAGTGTCAGGACTAACCAACCAGACTTTACCTGGAGAAGGTTAGTGGTCTAACCGTGTTATGCCAATGTTACAAACTGTTTTGGGAAACTGTGAGGAGGGAGCACCAAATGTGGTATTATTCGGCATCATCATACCTGCCATTCTGAACTTGGAACTTCCCCAGACTGTTTGTCAGATAGACAGAGCAAACATTACTACCTCCATTTTACAGATCATCAATATATTTGTATTAGTGAGGATTCTCCTTATAGCTATCTATACCTATCCATATCTATGGAAAGAGCAAGAGCAGGAGATCAAGAGAGTGATAGAAGTATTGAGAGAGAGAATAAGAAAACTCAAGAGGGCAATAGTGGAATTCTAGTTGAAAATCTAGTAAGCTCGATACCAAGGAAGAGCTGGTGTTTCCGTTCAGGTCCAAAGACAAGAAAAAAGACAATGTCCCAGTTCAAAGGCAGCCATGTATAAGGAATCCTCATTCATTGTGGAGTGGGGAGGTGGGGAGGTCAGACTTTTTATTCTATCGAGGCCTTCAGTAGACTGAATGGGGGCCCACC
Source organism: Macroglossus sobrinus (assembly GCA_004027375.1). Taxonomy (NCBI): domain Eukaryota; kingdom Metazoa; phylum Chordata; class Mammalia; order Chiroptera; family Pteropodidae; genus Macroglossus; species Macroglossus sobrinus. Next base: position 396,552 of record PVKZ01001302.1, on the reverse strand, counting down.
CACCTCAAGGAGGTAAGTGTGCTTTACTCTGTTTACTGATTTCAGTGTAAATCTCTCTCAAGAATACCCTAACAGAAACACCCAGAATAATGTTTGACCAAATATTTGGGTACCCCGTGGCCCGGCCAAGAAAATTAACCATCACATTGTACTAACCTTATCATAGTAATCTTTTCATGATATATGTGTATACCAAATAAACACATTGTACACCTTAAACTTATACAATGTTATATATCAATTATATTTCAATAAACTTAGAAGAAATTAATCATCACAATATTATTTCAACATATGCATGAAGCACACACCACCAGAAACATCTCCTGCACTCTATTTTAAAAACTTCATATTTAGTGACAGTAAACCTGGCTTGACAGAGAAGCCAGTAGAGAATACATATAAATATTTGGCCTATTTGTGATATGTGGTATTACATTCCTGGGGGAAATATTGTTTGGCATAATCCACAGTGCTACCATCTTTCAGATTAATTGTTCTAACCTTGTTCTACAAGCATAAATAGAAATGTATTTCAGATAATGTTAGTTTCTGTCGTAATTATATTCTGTGCACATTCAGGTGAAGAGGAGTAAGGAGCATCTGTGTTCACCAACAGAAGTAAAAAATCTTGAACCAAAAACAAATGCATAAATCAAACCTTAGGTATGATGCTAGCTATTAGATGAACACTGACCAGGGACAGGGAGATGGGAAACTGCAAATCTTTATCTTAACCAAAACTACAGTGTCTAGAAGATAACATTAATGATAAATTACCATAATCTTATTCTCAGAAAATGAATCTTCTGAACTGACTTGAAAACCTTTGTGTGATTATATCTGTTAGATATTGGGTATGATAAACACCTTTTAATATATTCTAAAATCTGCTGCAGGCTTGCCAGTGTTAAAAAACAAACAACTGTCAAATAACAGTATGTGGAGAGTACTCTGAATCATCAGAATTTATTAAAACCAATTCTATTTGGGGGAATTTACAAAATAATTATGACAATATAGCGATGATAATAATTGGAAATTTGGGGCCCTAAAAGTAACTTTGCATTTGATAAACATTTGGATTACAAATCACTACCTGATCTGCTATATATGAGAAACCTGTGTACTCAATTTTTAAAATTATGCAGGCATGTTTATTTAAATTGTATCTCAAAATAATATAAGTTGGCAAGAGTGTGATCATTTGCCAGCTTCAAAGAAGGAAATAGACTGGTCGAAGAAGTAATCTTTTGTCTAGCAGAGAATATAGTGACATGGTTTCACAGAAACAAGACAGTTCACCTACAATGAAATCTTTTTATTTTGCTGATCATGAGGATGGAGGAGGGAAAAGCGAAGAAGAGGATTGTGAGGATTATGTCTATCCAAGATATAGAGCAGAACAAACCAAATGCAACAGCCTGATTTTCCCTTGCAGGGTACATTTAGAAGCAGAAGACAAATAAAAATCATCCCACAGGACCTAAACAGAGAGTTAAAAAGTTTTGAGTCTACTCTGAAATCTGAAGTAGCTGCGGCATCTATAGCAAGAGTTATCATTGCAAAAGATTAAAAAAAAAGGAAGAGTCAAGTGGCATTTTATGCAGACACAAAATTAAATGGGTGAGAAAAGTAAAATGTATGCTCAAGGGTAAGTGTAAAAGTCAATATTTAGCTAAGCAATTATTGATAACATTTGATTAGTGAGTAAATATGCCATCATTATATTTAGATATCATTCTTTAAAATGTACTTTTTTAAAAACATGTATTTTTAAAATTCTTTTGTCCTTACTGTAAAATATACAAATTTTCTACTGCTATTTTTCTAGTTATGCTTTAGTTATGAATATAACTAAAACTTATCTTTATTTTACATTTCTCAGTTATAGTGAATAATCTTTATATCTAAATGCAAAATATTGGCTTTTACCTAATGTCAGCTTTTGAAAAAGCAGACATGGTTTCTGGAAAAAAAAAATTTCTATTGAGTCATTTTTTATTTCCAAACATACAGTTTATTAGTCAGAATACTTCAAGTTATATGTGAATGAAAACTAGCTAAAACTAGCTATTAAGTAAAGGGGAACTGAGCTATGTAACTAGGAAGTTTGAAAGTAAAATTCAGGTATGGCTAGTTCAAGGAGTTAAATGGCTCTCTTTCCGTATTTTGACTCCATTTCTTCCTGCTCTTTGTATATTGGCCTAATTCTCTCCTTCAACAAAGTGACTCTGTATGTGGAAAGATAGATGCTGGCTGGTTCAATCTTATATTTTTATCTCTTATAATCTAAAAGAATTTCTCTCTCTTAATATCTATAAAATGTCATAGAAAGGTTTTAATTGACCTTGTTATAGATGAATGTCTATTCTACCGGCAATGGAAAAATAAATTCTGTATTTAAAGAGGCCTATGACATAATTCCTCATATCAGGAACAAGATAAGATGTGATTAATAGACATGTTTTATTACACGTTTTATATAAGGGACCATCTCCCACTGGGGGGAGGGGGAGTGTTGGAAAGGCCCAAACCATAGATTTCCATTGTTTTGAGTGACAAAAAAATTCCATTAGACATATTAACTTGCATTTCTGTTTCTCATTTGAGTCTAGATTCCTGGGTTTCACAGAACTAGATGTCTACTGTTTCAACATAATGCAGATAGCCACTATTTATTTAATTGCCATATTAAGCATTACAAACTGTTATAAAGAGAGAAAATAATTATTCCAATGACCTTATAACTTATGAAGCTTTTGTGGAGAAAAATATGAAAATACATTCTGAGAAAAAGATGTTGTAAAATTAATTATAATAAAAATTTCTTTTCTCAAATAATTCATATCATATTTCAAAAAACAAGTAGAAAATCTTATACAAATACAGAATATTCTCATTTATAAGTAAGCATTTACTTTCTTAATTTATTGACAATTGTTTCTCTACCCTTGGATTTCATTGGCAAATTAACACACCAAGGGACTAAATGGTATTGAGGTGATCTGAAAGATACTTTTTGATTTGCCCAAAACTCAGTTTGCTCAAAGGTGACCTAATTAAGTAAGCTTTAAAACACTCCCAAGAGAAGGCTCATGTTTTTACTGAATAGAAAGCTGTACTGTAGTATTTCTGTTAAATAGCATTTATTGCTCTGTTGTTCTACATAAATGCTTCAGCAATAGAAAAATGTGTGCAAGAATATCTAAAGAATATCAGGGTAAGAGTTCAAATATCATGCTAAAGCATGTACTTTATTTAACATCATACTTACGGTGCCTTCCTTCTTTCATTAGCCTTTGGATTATAAATTTTTTTAAATGTGACCATTGGTCAATAAATCAATAAATTCCTGGAGTGCATTACATTTATCTGTCACTCTGTGTGTTTCTATAAATTGTTTATTTTTTTCTTTTGGACTTGAAAGAGAAGGTCATGACAGAAATAAAACTATCATCAGAAGAAAATGTTTAGACTATAAGCCGTTCTGCATCATTGGAGAAAATACTAAAGTAAACATATCACCCAGGGAGGAGTCTTGTCAAGCCATCCAGAACAACTTTTACCAAAATATAATTACAGGGGCTGTAAATATATTTGCTTTAATGGCTGGTACTACACCTACAATTATAAGCACTCCATTTACCTGATGCACTTCTGGACAAATAAAGCAATAAAAGGCTTTGAAATACTGGGCAGCAGAGAATGTTTCTCCTTGGTTCTCAGAGAGTTACACCCTTGATGACAATCTCGGTGATAAAGAGGCCATTATCCTTCATGCTTTCTATGGTGAAGCCACACCTCAAGAGCCACTGAGTTCCCCTGACATACAGATCACTCTTGTTTTGGGGTTTTTGTTGTTGTTGTTGTTTTGTTTTTTGCCTTTCTGACAGGTTGGGTTTCTTTTACTGCTTTTTCAAACTCAAGGTACCAAAAAATGCCCCCAACAAAAATCAAAATTTTACTTTAATCTGTTAAACTTTCTATTTAGAGTTTTATATACAAAGGAGAAATCAGGACAATTACCCTCCTTTAGCCTTTTCACTAATCATAGATTATGGTATCAATGAAAAGATCGCATCAGAGATAAGACAGTAAGCAAGTTCAAAACCACAAACCTAGAGCCCAAAGTGAATTAAGTTAGTAGAAAAATGTGGAAACTCTGCATAGCAAATTATCACAAGTTCACAACCCCTTCCTTGAAAGCCAAATGCATTTCAGAATTCAGATTTTTTCCAATTTTAAAAAGGTGGCATGGTATCTACACCATGTTTTTCATAAAACTCCCAGCAGGTTGTGGTGTAAGCCCTGTAATCAAACATTCTAACACTCCATAGTGAAACTCAGGAATATTCAAAGAGAGTCAAATAAAGGCTTGGAATATGTAATTTAGATTTTCCCACCAATCGTGTTTGCAGAAACAGGAAAAATTTGTTTTCAGATCTGTTTAAGTTTGGAATTAAAAAAAGGAATATTGTTTCTTGTACCTGGCTTCTTTCTTTGCACAGATTTTGTCCTCAGAGATTGTCTATACCCTTTGTATGTATGCTTCGTCAAGACCTGCCTGAATCCCTGCAATGGACACAGCCTACACTCAAGCTGAGGGTCCTTGATGTAAGTGTACATACTTAGGGCGAGGAGTCTTTAAGTACTTAAACCCACAAAGCATGTCTGTTATCATTTATATTAACTCTCCCTACCACTTTTCAGTTAACTCCATTCAAAGAACCACCTACCATGAGAGTAAATGCATTTTTATAAGGCTGCCAAACATCTAAAATGCCAAAATATTTTTTTAATCAATTGTGATATTTAGTAAAGTCACAGCCAATTCACCAAAATGATTTGTTTAAGGATGGATGGGATAAGAAACAGGTGTGCTATAGGCCAAACTGAGATGTTTCTCTTAGTCCATTGGGCTGCTATAAAAAAAACCACAAGCTGTGTGGCTTATAAACAACAGAAAAATATTTCTCACAGTTGTAGAGGATGGAAGTCTGAACCCAGTATGCCAGCATGGTCAGTTGAGGACTCTCTTCTCCGTCACATTGTATTGTCACATGGCAAAAGGGACTAGACATCTCTCTGGAAGCCTCTTTTATAAGGGCATCAAGCCCACTCATTAGGGTTCCACACTCATGACTTAAGTACCTACCAAGGTCTTCACTTCTTAATGCCATCATTTTTGTGTGTGGGGGGGGGGTAGAATTTCAATATGTGAATTTGGGGGCAACACAAACATTGAGACCGTAGCTGTTGTCATCAAATATTATACCTAGTCAGTATTCCTATCTATTTTATACTTATTATCTGTTGACATAAAGAGTTGGGGATGCTGAAAAAAAACTGGAGACACACATTTAAAATGACTAATTCAACTCTATGAACTTTGGGGAAAAAAGAGGGAAAGAGAAATAATGACTTAAATAACATAGGTAAATTCGGTCATCATTTCACTCAATAAGTGACTACACTAGCAAGATTATAAGATGAGAATTCTGCTCTTCCCTATTTGGTTTGGGTAATATGGACCCACAGCATGCACACATGCTCTGTGCTTATTCTACTTCTAGTGTTTAAAGTTGCTATATGTTTTTTACTTTTTCTCTGTTTTGTATGATATGGCTCCTAAAAATAAGCTTATCTGAAACTTCTTCCACGTGTGGCTTGTCATCTGACTACTCCTACACAGTGGCCTAGAGTCCCTTCTCCTCATTTCTTTAAGTCTACTTACTCATATTGAAACCAGGATTAAGCCTGGTCTTTGTTCTAAAATGTATGCCCTGTGACTCTTCAGCTTAAACCAAACAAGGGAGGTGACGTTAATGTTGGGTTTGTGTGTACACATTCAACATCTCATTTTCTTCTGATGCCTTGTGGCAAATTTAGAACATTTTCATTTTTCAGTGAAAGATATAGGTCCACAGAGATGTAGTTCATCTCCTTGCTTTCTGAATAAAACTTTTTTAAATTTAAAAGCTTCTACAGTAGAAATTTTCATTATCTACTCCAGAGGTATTTTCTAATGTTAAACAACTTCTACTACCAGAAAATTTTCTCCTATATTATCTAACCTAATTAAAAATTGTTCTTGCTTCAGTGTCTCCCATCACATAAGATGTTGGGAACTATTAGGAAAATTTAAAATCTTAAATAAAAGCTGTGAAAAAAATTTTAAGTAAAAGAAAATAAAGATAACCTAATTTTGAAAATTTAGTATTTCATTTGTGCTACTGAAAACCCTACCATTAATATGGCTCTAAACTGAAAATTTAGAAGGGACTACCATAGTAAAAGAATATGGGTTAATTTTTAAACCTGAAATTTCTTATACAAGCAGATAGGTTTCTAACTGGGAGCCCAACTTCTCAAAAAGCATTATAGTACTAACTTCCACTTATTACAAAACAGATTTTTTGCCTGTATGACATTGCCTCTTGGACCCCATACATGACTTTAATTAAGATCTAACTTATTCATGACTATAATTCAGATCTAACAACCAGTCTAGTCAGATCAGGGTAATTAGTCCCAGAGGGTATTTTAAAAGAGCTCATTTTTCTTTTTATCTTTATATTTTGGCAAACAAGTTGGGGCACTGGTTCATTTGGAGAATTCTATAATTCAGAGAACTAAAAAATGTAGGGGTGAATTAGCTAAATAAATAATTTTTAAGAGTTTCTTATATAGGGCTCATGGGCTAGTTAACTTGCTTTGTGTGCCTTTACTGTGGTCCAAAGCAGAAACAATTGGGAAAATTAACCAAAATCAAGCTAATAATTTTTTTAACAGCCTGCTACCATGTTTATTAGAATATTTAAAGGCAAGAAGTTAACTCTTACATATCACATGCCCATTTGAATTTCAGTGTATTTGAAAACATTTATATCCTAATCTCATTTCTATTAATTTTTGTCATTGAGAATTCTATTAAGAACTTAAATATCCAGTCACCTGGAAAAATGAAATATGTTATATAGACCAGGGTGGAATAAAGCAAAGCTAATTCCTCATTTAAATGTTGTTATTAAAGTGTTCCTTTGTGTATTATCATTGTCTGATGCTATAGGACAACTAAACTTATTATTACTATTCATTGTACTTGCAACCACTTTCAACATTATAGAGGTATCCCCTTCCCATTTTATCCCTCCCCATTACCCTTATATTATTACAGCAATTCTAGATATTATAACCAAAGAAACCAGAGTCTCAAGGGCTTGTAGAATATGGCTTATTAAATTCCTAGACTAACATTTAGTTTAGCCCATTCTGTTCAGTTCAATGTATTCTAAAGAGCAAGGCATTTAACCAAGAATAAACTTTAAGATTCGGAATTTCCCAATAATATACAATGCATGATGTTTGGTCTGTACCAGGTAGTCAAAAGTAATATATGAGCTCCAAGAAAAAAAATATGAGTAATGCCATTTGCCAAATTAATCCAGTAGATGGTTAATGTCGATGGCTATAGACAAAACGTGTACGACAATATTTTCCCATTCAAAGGATAATACTTCAAATGGAATAGAGCTAGAACACTGGGCTGTAAATCAGGAGACTATAATTACCATCTCAATAACATTTTGATCTAATTTACCTTCTATTATAATAAGGCATTAATCACAGCTGCTAGTAGTTGTTGACTTGGAAAGAGAGGGAAACTTTGAGATTAAAAACTTGAATTCAAATTCTGTCTCCATTATCTTATTAGCTGCATAAACTTGGAAATGTTATTTACTTTTTGAGTCTCTGTGATTCAAAGTAAAATGGAAATAGTGATTCCAATCTCAGGATTGTAGGAAGGATAAAATGAGATTATGCAGGCTGATTCAGGAAGAAGAGTACTTAGAATAAAGTAGATTCCTTCCTCCTTGCTCCTTCTCCTCATCCCTCTCTTTCCTCCCTTTCTCCCATCCTCCCTTGCTCCCTTCTTCCTTCCTTTCCTCCAGGTGGATCTCAATGAGGGATATTTCTCCTTTAAATTGCTAGCTTTGAATGTGGACTACAAAAGTTATCTCTGAAAAGAGAAGTTGGGAAAAGAATCTCCTTTCTCCAATTTTTTTTTCCTTCACCAATCAAACTGCAAGATTAATAATAGCTGGCCTATTGACAGTAAGAAATTCATGTCAAGAATTACTTGAATTTGAATTGTATCAAAACATTATTATAACAGCCAAAGGTAAGTCTCTACCTGGACTAGGTAGAGAAAAGAGCATGCGAAAGCTTAGCATAAAAGAGTGAGAATGTCGGGAACACTGAGGGATCCAGAGTGGGAAGATCCAAAATGGGATTGTGAGGCAAGGAAAAGGTATGTGGAAATGAATGAATTGAATTGGTAGACTGAAACCATGTAGAGAAGTGTGTTTTGTGTCTTATAAGTCAAGGTTTCCTCTACCTTAACTAGATCTGACTTAACCAGTGGTCCCCAATAATAGCATCTATTATATTTAATACACAAATCTCTTTTATTTCAGTCTCGATCAGAGATGAATTTAGTTACAAAGTTACAAAAGAACTCACTTATAAGACAGCCCCCATCATAAGGAATTATTGTAGAAGTTATATTACAGAAAGAGGAAAAATTATTTCTATGTAAATAGACAACTGAATATTCATATTTATGATAGAACCACGATGATTGAATTATTCTATTAGAACAAAATTGGAAAAGTAAATGTATACTAACTTCTGTCAATTTTTCTGAGAAAATAAAAAAGCATGGAATTTTATCAGAATAAAGGGAGTTTTATTTTGTACTTAATTGTTAGAAACTCCTATTGAAACAGATCTAAAATTTTAATCTATGCAGGGAGAGGCAACCTAATAAAATGCTTTGAACAAACTCCACCATCCAGATCCAGGTTATATTTCCAGCCACTTCTCCATGTGATCCTCATTCTTCACCACCCCACACCTACCCTCCCATGAACCCACACTCTGCACTACTTATAGATTACTGAACCTCCCTCACCCTTTCTTACTTTTAAGCCCTTGCAAAGTTACTTTCTCAGCCTAGACTATATTTCTCTATCTCATTAAACTGTCATTTATGTTCGAGTTGTTCCTTTAAAGTTTTGTCAAGGTAATATATAAACAAGATAAATGTAGAATAACTAGTTGGATGTTCTGGGTCACAAATAAAAGATATTGATAGGAAACAGCAACTCTGAGGTAACATAGAAAATGGTGACATTACCATGTTTATAAAATCTGAATGTAGAAGCCAGATGTTTATGGGGTTCTACCATAAATATTCTTTGATGCCAGTATTCAAATGTTTAAGTGGAAATCATTATAGAATCTCCCTGGTTCTACTTCTGCCCTTTCCACCTAAACCTGGAGTTAATTACTCACTTTTTTATGTTTATATCTCTGCTTTTACTTTTTCCAAGTGCAAGGTTTTTAAGCTCCAAGGTCATTCATTAGTCATGTCTTCATCAAGTCCAAGGCCACTATTTTACTAGATTAGGAAATTAAGCCCAGAAATCTTTAGAAATTTGCCCAAATCCATACAAACAAATAAGTATCTAATCGGGATCATACTGTGGGCCTCCTGACACCCAGGTCAATATGTTTTCTCCTCTAGAATTTCAAAAAGTATGCTCAATGAAACAATAGTTTCTTGGGGAGCTAATAAACGGTGCTTAATACATTAGTTCTGTGATCAAGTATACTTAGGAAATTCTAAATTAAACAAAGTTAAGCAGATTTATTTACTGGGAAGCATCTGGTATGCTAATGAATATTGATTAATTAAAAATAGTAACATATTCAGTTATGCCCTATTTCTCCAACTTCTATGTAACCAAATTCTATTTATCTAAAAATAATAGTTAGCAATGGAGATTCAAGTAAGCATTTCATAAAGACAGTAGAGCACATTGATTAGAGAAAAATGCTTGAGTTCAAATGCCAAACATTACAATCAGGTATAACTTGTGCCAAATAATTTCACTTCTCTGTGTTTCAGTTTATCTAAAAAACAGAAACAAAAACAAAAACAAAATAATAATAGCAGCTACCTCAGAGAGTTTCTGTAAGGATTGTATGTGTTGTAGATGTAAAGCCTTTTAGAATAATGGCACATAGAACGTGTTCAATAATGTTTAGCTATTATTAGAGGTGATTGATAATTATATTGTAATTCAGGTAGCAAATATCTTAATAAATCCCAATTAATATTTTTTATCTTCTTCCAAAGACCTTCTTTTCAAGATTCTCTGTAAACATGATGCTCAGATATAGCCTCTTCTCCTTTTCCTTTTTTTTATGTAGAATTATTTCTTTGTTCTGCATAAAACCTTGATGCCAGCCAAGCCACCCTTCTACCCTAAGTTAATTTCTTCACAGCTTATTTAAAAAAACAAAACAAAACAAAACAGTATCCCCCCTTTCTAACCCCACAATAGAATTCTCCTAAGAACTATTAAAAGAGAATGTTTTTCTTGGCATTCGTGTAAAGTCTTTTCTGTTTCAACATCCTGAAAGGACGAGTCTTTGGGAAGAAGTGCCTTGCTGGGTGCAATTTCATACTTAAAATCTATAATTTTACATTTATATTTCTAGGGCTTGTTACTCTTTGAAACTGTTAGAATTTGTTATAGCTTATACTTCTGTAACAAAGATATTCAAAAATATGTAAGCTTAAATAAAATAGAAATTGGCTTCTCTCTCATCTACAGGCCTGCATAGGTATTTCAGGGCTGTTAGGGAACATTAGCAGTGCTAAGAAGACTTTTATCTTTTTTATCTGCTCCTCTTTAAAACTTAGCTTTCACCTTTGGCCCACAATGGCTGCTCTAGTCTCACTATTATATCTACATCCCAGCCAGCAGAGAAGGAGAAAAAAGGCAAGGGTTGGAGAGCATGAATGTTCTCCATAAAGGCATGACAGACATTATACATACGTCACAAGTCCGAAGGCCACACTTTTCAGGAGAAAACTAGGACATATTTAGTTGTGTGGTTATGTGATGGGAAAAAGTTCAATTACCTTAAGGAAAAAAAAATGGCTACTAGAGGACAAAAGGCAAATTACCATGTCTGGATGAAGTAAATTAGTAGTTCTATGACTAAGCCCCCATGGAAAAGCCTCTCACAACAAAAATCTCCCTTTCCCTACTTTCTATCCTAAACTCTTGGTTAATTCCTTCAGTCAAAATATTCTAAGCAGTCCTTAAAATAAAATGGAGACATTATTTAAACAGACTGAAGTGAAAATAGGTTTCTAAAAAGAAGAAAAAGAAAATAGAAAAAGAATGGACACATATTGTCAAGGTTTTTTAAGCACTTGAATTTAATCAATTTTGTAATTATTAAATTTAATATTTAAAATATAATCACTTAAATTTTAAAAAATTGATGGTTTCCTGGTCTCAGAATATACATCTTCTCTTTCTGTATCTGTTTGTTCAGCTGAGACACTTTGATTTATTGTTAATGGCAAGATAAAAAATTCTACCATTTCTTAATCAATGTATTTTTTGTTAATAATAGTGAATTTTTTGAGCATTTTTACTTAATTTATCCCTCTTAAAAGTCCAGTGAGATGTATACACACACACACACACACACAAACACACACACACACACAACACATTCACACTTTAAGATATATATACTATTATTGTCCCTATCTCACAGATGAAAACACTGGCAATGGTTTTATATATATTTATATATATATATATATCACCCCTGGTAACCTATTGTCTATAGATATCAAACCTTAAAATCTTGCACAATATTTTATCAAACTAATAATCTATTTATAAAACAAAACCAGAGTGGGTGATCAAGCATTCAGTACCAACAACGACTGCAAAAGAGAGAAGAGATTTTTCAAAATAACAGAAAAACTAAAAAAAATGTGTTTTCAAAAAAAGTAGAGTTGTCTGTATGGTGTTTTTAATTACAATGCTTCATCACAATGACCATAACCAGACCAATTTCTTTTACTAGACAGAATGAAAGTCAAAAATGCAAAATATTTTAATCAATGAACATCCTAGCATTAAATTATTTAAATAAGCGATAATATGCGTAGTTTTAACTTATTTTCCAAGGGTAACAGAAATTGAAATAAATTCTTGACACATTTTTATATCTAGAATGTATGCTGTTCCCTTCTTTATTGTATTACTCTGGCTAGATGAACAGGAGAAGTATCTTGGCTGAGCATTGAGACTTGAGAGGCTGGTGTCGGCTGCATGCTTGTCCCATTGCATGTGCAAATGCTTAGAGGGTGCACACAGAAATCTCTAGAGAAGTAAGGCTCAGCAACAGGTTGACACTGCCTTTGGCCGTGATGTATTTCTATGTTGATTTACTAGGTGGCGATATAATCTTAAAAATAAGCATTCTCATTCTGGTGCAAAAGTTTCAGTTCTCCATTTCCTTACTGATGCATTTTTCATTTCCAGTGTTCCTTTACTCTTGCTTTCACTTTTTCTGTCTTTCACTGAAATTTTGTATTATCTTATCCATTCTTCTAACAGAAAATCTGTTAAATCATACAAGATAGCTTGAGAATTAGAAGGTCAAAATCCCTCTGTAGTACGACTTGAATATAGGATTTCAGTTTTTTGCCATCAGCATTTCCTGAGGGCTGGCTAACACTCATATTTATTTCTTATATAGCTATATGGCTGAAATTCTCTTTTTTTTTGCTGAAATTTTAGAGAAGACTCATACACACACACGTGTGCACACACACATATGCAACACATACACACTTTAAGAGATAGGCCTCCTTATTATGGCCAATAAAAAAGACAATCCACTACCAAATATTTTTTTAAATCCAAAATTCTCACTCCTATTTTCTCCACTTATTCTATCTTCATAACACATACCTTCAGTGACAAAGTATATAGCAATTCTGGAAGAACTTATAAAATTATCAATAAGTAAATATCAGTGCAAGTGCTTTATAAGCAGTTAAAAAACATAAAAACACTAGGTATTATTATTCTTAAATATCTATTTCTAATACCAGGGCCAAAATAGGAAATAGCTCATCTGGGAACTGGAGGCATTGAGAAGCCTCCTTCTTTTCTTGCTACCTTTAATTATGCTGAAAAGAAGTCCCATCCCACTGGCCCATGGATGAAGATCCAGAAAATGCCACCACTACAAGTTCATGTAATTTACCCACTAATATTAGAGCACATGCTCCATGGTCAGCATAGTGCTGGACATTGTGACACTGTGAGAACTACCAAGAACAACGAGCTAGTTTCTAATCTCAAAAAGCACATATGTTGGTAAAATACAAATGAAAATAATTAGTGAAAAGTGGTTCTGACAGTATGTGTGCAATTAGAGCTCAGAGAAAGGAAAGCATAGAGTGGGTGGGAGTAAAACAATTTTTGAAAGAAAAACAATAGAGTATTAAAACTTGGACACACCCTGGAAGAGTCAGGAAGATATTGAGATATGAGAAGAAAGGAGCAAAAAGAAGCTTCCAGAAGATGGACCTTGTAGTCAGGATTGAACACATATTTATTTAAGCCAGAATCAATAAGGAAAGAAAGTAATTAGAAATGAAGGTGGGTGCTACTTAGTAGCAGGGAGCAAAGGAAGATTGGTAAAGTGAGGCTGGATTGGGGAAGGCAATGAGAACCAGGCAGAAGAGTAAATCTGATTCAACAGCAAACAGGTTATATTTCTAGAAGTACCAGAGGAATGCTGTGAAAGAGTGATTTGAACCTTAATGCAAGATTAGCCTAGCAATGAGAGTTAAAGTAATTAGGAAGGGAAACAACAGATAAGCCTAGAAAACCAGACAGAAGAACAAGGTGATAATTCAAGTAGGAGAAGGGTCTGGGCTAGGAAAGTGATAGTAAGAATGTATTAACAACAACAAAACACCTTATAAGCCAGTTATTATAAACCCCACCTCTTCAATAAGGAAACTAGGCCTGGAAAAGTTGAGTACCCAGGGAACACATGTTTAAGAGAGTGACAGAGTGAACATAAAAAAAAATAAAATAATATAAAATAAAATAAAGAGCAAGATTGGAAGAAAAAAGTGACTGAAATCTAAGGCCAACTGATGTGATGGATGAAAGTGACAAAGGTTAATTTTGGTAACTGGGATAATTGTGGTTTCAGTGAAAAATATGAAAAAAAAATAAGAGGAAAAGAGAACAAGAATGACTATAGGAATGCTACTTTTGAGGTGACCACAGTATAAATTCTAGGAGGCTATATGCAATGTGTTTAGATTCAAAATGCCTAAAGTGTAGGATGCACAGAGGGGTAGTAGGAGATGAACCTTATAAAGAAAACCAAGGAAAAATGGAAGAACTGTCAGGGGTTTAAGTCGAACTCTATGGGGGAGAGAGAATAGAAGATTAACAAGAGAGAGTGATAAGGCAGGGGTTGGGTCTTACTCATTATTTGGGGTAAAGGCAAAGGAAGTAGAACCAATGAAAGTGAGGGAGACAAGTAAAGTAATAAAATGAAAGTGATGGAATGAATGCTGAGTGAAACTTAGAATTGGAACAAGAATCTGGGAGGGAGAGGATTTTAGCAGAAAGGAAGAAACACATAATAGTCTCAGTGCTTAAATTTATTTTTTAAAAAACTTGTGCTTATCAAAATGCAAATATCCTATGGCAGTTAATTAGCTATTCTTAAAAGATGTCCCTGAGAAACCACGCCTCATTGAATCTGAGCTGTGTTGTGACTTCTATTAGTCAATAATATACAACAGAAGTGACATTATGACCGTTCTGTACCTAGACTTGAAAAGGACTGGCAGCTTCTGCTTCCTCTTGCCTGCTTTAGGAAAATCTGAGCTACCACATAAGAAGTCAGCTCGCTAGGTTTAGCTACCACAAAAAGAGGCCATGCATAAAGAAGGCCTGAGAATGAGGGAGGTCCAGCCTTCCCAGCCTCTCAGGCAAGCCTCCAGCTGATTCCATTAGCCTGAAGATGGTGATGTGGCCACCAACTGGCTGCAACCACATGAGAAACCTTAACAGAGATCAGAATAATACTCACCAGCTGAACACAGTAAACCATGGAAATGTGATAAATGGCTATTGCATTAAGCCCCTAAATGTTAGAGGTAGCAGGTAAGTTACCCTCCTACGTAGCAGGGTACCTTAGGCAATTTTAGGTAGGAACATTCCTATCACTTAGGAAAATAGGAGCTGACATTGTCGTATTTTGGAGATATTTTCTTTCTTAGGATATCTGCCATCTCACGAAACTTTCCTCTTCAGGCTCTTCCTGGCCTTAAGATTAACAGACACTTATGTTGGTAATGTTCATTTATTTCTTATGTCAAGAATAAGATGGTGACAAAGAACATAATGGGAGTTTGTAAAATTTAAATATTTGTATCCTGAAGAGAATTAAAGCAATTCGACATGGTGGTGTTTTAAATGAAATGCTAATAAGCAAGTGACAGTGTAATCTCACCTTCTCCTTTGGCAATCATTTGACAAAGCTCAAAGTTGGCTCTATAATTTGATACTAAGGGCCACAACTTTCAAGGGCAGTTTTCTTTTTGTGGGTGCTTGATTTGAGACTGCCAGAAAAGGATGCTTGGTGAAAGCAAATACTACTACAGTTGAATTATGGCTGCACTGACTAATTGAAGCCCTGCTCCCTAAAAGTCTGTGTGGCTCGGCAGAGTCAGGATGAAGCATTGTTTGCAAGAGGAGAGAAGTAACTACAGGGAATCAGGCTGCAGAGGACTCATTGACTTCAGTGCCAGGCTCAAGATTTGTGAGGTCAGGAGACAGGAGTAAAATATGAAGCTGCCTGACAGCAAAGCTGTTTAAAACTGACCTTGCTCACCTTAGAGGGTAACCAAGAAACTGTTCCACTGCACTCTACTGCTGCCAACTATGAGAAGAAGTGACATCATGGTCGCTCACGCAGTCACTACCAGGGAGAACTTCTGTTCATAGCCATACAAGTAACACAGAAAATTCAGCTACCCACAGCACGATGGTACCTTCACTGCTTCCTTCACTGAGTACCACAGTATTTACATAAATTTCCTGTTTTATTCCAACATACCTAACATATTGCTAATCATTTTGTTATCGTTGCAGAATTTGAACTTCAGTGTTGCCCAACAGCAGGGGGATTGGATAACAGCACAGAAATGCAGTTAGCATTTTTCCTTGGTTCTTCCTCATTGATTCAGTGAAGAATCACAGGTCAGTGAGATTTAGAAGATTTATTAAAAGTATATTTTATAAAGACAAAGCACAGTTTAAGGAGGCACATGATTTCAGTGAAGACAGCTATAACAGAGTGCTGTAACAACAACCACAACCATCACCAACAACCCTGAAAGAAACCGGGGTAGGAAGAGTTCTGTGTTATAGGAGGGCCATGATGGGTGGTTATAAAAGCATCCTTAGGTGGTTGACAGTAAGGTCATTTTGATTGACATTTGTCTGCTATGTAACTCATTGCCCAGTGCACATGTGCTTACCCAGAATTCTACTACCATTAGGGTGTTCTTTGGGTGGTCTCTGGGCTGGGCCCTATTCCTTTGTTCCCCTGTCACTCATATCTGACTAGCTACCTAACAATTCTTTTGGGGAGGGAGCCTCTTCTTCAGAGAGAGGGTGAGTGTAGCCAATCATGGTTCCTTGACTGATAGTATTGTGCTCTCTATGGGGTTGCTTAGATTAGAACAGAACACTAAGAAGGAGACAGAAAAATTTTTAAAGACCTCTGAAAAATAGGAAGATGAAAGAAAAAAGCATATCCTGGTTTCTTCCCAGGGATAATAAGATAAAAAATATCTCCTCTGAAGGATCCCAGAAATCACATGTAAATTATAAATTTAAGAGACAGATTGTAACTTGGAGCTACAGTGGACCTATCTTGTCCAATTCTTTCACTTCACAAGAAAGAAAACTGGGGCTCAGAAAGCTGTGTATATTTTCTCAAAGTCACACGTATTATTGGTCAGGGTTCTCCAGAAAAACCAAACCAACAGAATATATATATATATATATATATATATATATATATACACACACACATATATATATATACACACACACACACATATACATATATATATGTATATATGTATATATATAGATGCGTGTGTGTTTGTGTGTGTGTGTGTGTGTGTGTGTGTGTGTGTGTATGTTGAGAGAGAGAGAGAGAGAGAGAGAGAGAGAGAGAGAGAGAGTTTATTATAAAAAATTGGCTCATAATTATGGAGACCAATAAGTCCCAGGATCTGCAGTCAACAAGCTGGATACTCAGGAGAGGCAATGGTATATTTCCAGTCTGAATGCTGGTAGGATTGAGCTGATAGAAGAGCTGATGTTTCTTTTTTAGTCCAAAGGCAGAAAAAAAAATAATAAAATACGTTTCAGCTCCTACTCTGGCAAGAGAAAATTTCCTCCTATGTGAGGTAGCGTCAGCCATTTGTTCTATTCAGGCCTTCAACTAATTAGATGGGGCCCACCCATCTAATCTGCTTTACTCAGTCTACTCTTTCTCATGCTGATCTCTTCAAGAAACACCCCCACAGACATGCACAGAATAATACTTGACCGAATTTTAGGGTACTGTGTGGCCCAGTCATGCTGACACATAAAATTAAACATTACACACAACTGTTGGAAAAGATTTCTGTATTGATTAGCTCTCCTGACTTCTAGTTTAGTTCTTTTTGTATTATTCCACATTGCTAAATTTCAAAATGAAATTCTGTACAAGGCATTTGTATACATCTGAACGATTCATTTTAATCAAGTCAAGATCCCTTCAGATAAATTATGTGAGACATTATTCATTCTACTGATATTTGGATTAGAAAAGTAATAATTATTGAATTGTATTTGAAGCTCTCAGGAACCCAAAACAATCATCTTGAAAGAGGTACCCATGCACAGATAAACTTTAATCTATCAACAGAGTTGGGATTGGGAGAGAATGTGTTCTCTGTCTGAGTACCCATAACTTCCTGTAGTAGAGTTTATAAAACTAATACTGTGGAGAGCAGTCTCTCTACTTCCATCATCACACACCATTAAGATCTACAAAATTTCCCCAAACAATACCAAATCATGTTTATTTTTCTAAAAGATGACACCAGCTGGCCTTCATGAACAGACAAAATCATTCACTTAATACTTTTCTTGAAAGACACTGGTAAACTTCATACCTGGGTTCTCATAGCCTGTCTTCTGACTATATAACACTAGGAATTTGGGGATGGAAAGTGCAAGTTATCACCAAGATGTGAATCTATAGTATATGTGTGTCTACATGTAATTTTTCCCATTAAAAGAGAAGATATAGGCTTCCTATCAAGGAAGCATCAAAAAATAGTGTTTACAAAAGAAGGATGAATTATAATTATTCACCTGGAAAGATTCAATATTAACAAAATAAGTGTTTTTATTTTCCTATATCCATGGGAAGCGTATCTTCTGCATTGGAATAATACATATATTTTATCCCCACACTGGAATAAGGAATATATAATCTCCCCACTATTAAAATAAGAATGATTTCACCATTGTTCAGAATTCTGTTGTTTGTATATCAAATGGGGCTTATCTAGTCTCATTTTCTGTGTAGTGAGAGAACTGAGCCTGCGTATTTCTCCAAATGAGAAAGCAAAAACAATTACATCATTTCTATTTCATTTCAGCTTACTTAATAACAGCAAAACAAGAGAGTTTAAAATTAATTACAAGGGCCAGACTAGTACTGAACAAGTTAATGTGGAGCTTTTACGAGCTGTAATTTTTATTTATTTATTTGTCCAATTAATTATTTATTATATGCATTGGCTATGGCCAGTGTATAATAGCTTTCTGGGTGCATTTAATGCTGTAATTACCCGAAAACAAGCCCTGCCCTTACAACTTGTAACCTAATCAGACTCAGGAAAGCAGAAAATTATCATATGGAGTTAAGTGGAATTTGCTAAGCTCTCTCTGAAAGTGAGGTTTCAAGGAAAATTCTTTTCACCCAGTAGGAGGCTATAGTGATATCTATGTGTGTCTATTAATCAATGAGTCAATAAATACATTATTAATCACCTTATATGCATAAGAACCGTAGGAGGCAAGATGAAGAAGAGAAAAAAATACATGACATTCTACACATTTTAAGCAAATCTAACAGTGACCACCTACTATGTGCCAGGTATATGACATATATCCTCTTTCAAAACTTTACATTACTCCAACAACAATTATCATCTCCATTCACTCATCCTACAAAACAAAAAGCTGATTTATTAGTTTGAATAATCCATGTCAGCAGTTTTCCCATAGCACTAGCCTGACATAACATATGGTTCCCATTCTTGGTAATATTTATAAAATGAATTGCCTACATGTTGATAAAATAAAACTAGTACCTTTTGATATTGTTTTTATTAGGTGAAATTCACATAACATAAAACTAACCACTTTAAAGTATAAAAGTTAGTGACATTTCATATAAATACAAAGACAATTTTATATATTAGCTTGTCAAACCGGTTGTTGTTTTAGAAGGAACACTCAGAGAATCCAAAGTTCTGAATTTTAGTTCTTGCATGTCCATGCCAACTCTGTGACTTTGACTAGGTTGTTGAACTT
The DNA here is from genome assembly GCA_004027375.1 of Macroglossus sobrinus. Classification (NCBI taxonomy): domain Eukaryota; kingdom Metazoa; phylum Chordata; class Mammalia; order Chiroptera; family Pteropodidae; genus Macroglossus; species Macroglossus sobrinus. The sequence continues at coordinate 376,954 of PVKZ01001302.1, read as the reverse complement.
CTCTAGGATTGAGGTATCTCTGAAGAATGGTCAATAATTTTCACTGTTTGCATCAAAATCACATTGAGAAATGGTTAAAACATTGCTTAATCCTCGGAGTCTAATTCAGTTTATTTGACATATATGATTAACATGCCAAATTTAAGAACCATTAGACTTAACACTTGTTTGATAAGATTTTTTTAATAGTTAAAATTATTTGAAAAATTATATACAAAGTAGATGTCTTCCAGTATAAGTAAAAGCAAGTCGTCACCAAGTTAAATATTGATTCCTTCATACAATAAATATGATGACTCATAAAGAATATACAGAGGGTTGTTTTCATTCCAAAAGTATGTATTTTTAATACAATTCCCTGATGATTTTTATTATCACACAAGGGTAGTAAACACTGATGTAGACAATAGCACATTTTGTGATATAGCCAACCAAAAAGCAAAAAGCTCATGTCATTTTTATTTATCAATTATCTATACTAATTCCTTTCTCAGCTATTTTCTTCCTAGAACTTGGTTTGCCATTCATAGCTTCAGTTGCAAGCAAATTTAAATTGCTGATTTCTGATAAAAGCAATGCTTACATGGTCTGCTCTCAGCTCTGTATCCACCTACTTCTTGCTTCCAGGGTGTCTACTGGGTCAGTACTACTGGTCTCTACTGAGTGAGTACAAATCTGTATAAGTTGATTCTGAATTGTTTACTTTTACAAGGTACGCTGATGTGGAAGAGATTTCTTGGCAAATAAGAAATATGAGGATAGAGCTGGACATTATATGAAATGAATTTAAGTCATGATGACTTATTTTCCTCAGATCTGCTTTTATTGGACATCAATATTTTTAGTGTATTACTTTCTACTAAAGCTCATTTTTGTTCTATGTGAGAGTAATTTTTCTTTGCTCCTTCAATGCATTTCCCAGTCTATATCATAATAGTTGTCACAGCACTTGCATTTCCCATTATTCTATCTTTCCTATCAAGAATCATCCACTAAAGATTGTTGTTCTCAGTCTTTCTTTTAAATGTGGTACAATCTTTTTTTGAATGCTGCATAAAAAGGCTAAATATGTCTTCCTGGGTTATCAGATAATGATCTTTCCTAATCTTATTAGAACATATCACTGAGCACTATTTTAATAACAAGTGTCTTATTCTATGATGTCTTGCAAAAAAAAAAAAAACTTTTTCTCTAACTTTTAGCTCACTCTCACAACATACAAAGCCCTAAATTTTTAAGTTTTCTTTTTCCTTTGATGAGCTTCTGGTTAGTTTTTAAGATTTTGTTAGGACAAAGAGAGGGATAGGATGGTAAGAGTTTGTACTAAAGGGCTATAGATCCTAAGATGCTTTGACTTTGTTTCAGCTTTACTTGTCATTTCCTCCAGCCTGCTCTACATAATTTTCAGTTTGATTGCCTAGACCAGCTGAGCACCTCCCAGTATCACCAAGCCCCGGAAATTAACCCTGACAAATCCTAACCTAGCACAAGAGTCACCAGATAACCACTCATTTTGTACATCAGATTTGTCCCACTAATAGTCTCTCACTCTAATAAAATCACCTGCTATATTAATTAATTCCTTATTCTCCCAACCTCCACCCCAAGGTATATTACTAAAGAATAATAACTGGTGTTTGCAAGCAAGTAGAGAAATAGTACAGAACACACAAGAGATAGCCACAACTAAACCAAGTTCTCCTAGACAGCTTAAGAGTCTCTTAAAAGAAAAAGTTCTCTATGATCCAAGCCATCCAGGTGGTAGCCCTATATTAATTTTGTTACAATAAATCTAATTTACTCATTATTTGTTTATTTAATAACAGCTAAAAATTACACAAAATATAGCTATAGTAATTAGAGATCAGAGATTCAAAGGTCATAATTAGTTACATGCATAACACTCATAATATGAGTAATGAAACTTTCACATGTAAAGAGTCAAAGATAAGCTAAAGACCAAAACTGATATCCACAACCATAAGGAAACTCACTCACTAGGTAAACTCAGCCTTTTCACTTGCTAATGTTTGTGATGGAAACAAAAGGTCTCAACTGAACAAATAAGTTTTAGGAAATGAATTTGCTTACCAAGCCAGGTTATCAGATAAGAATTTCTAGTACTTGATAAATAGAACTTGTTTGAAATGCCTTCAATCTGGTAATCAGCCTGATGCACAAGTTCTACTCCAAGAATGCATTTATTCCTTAAAGAATGGTTAGGGAGGACGTGCTGCACAGCAGTATGTAAAAAGTCTCCCAGGCTGGAAAGTATTTGGTAGTTTTGAGAACCCAGAGGCCAATGTGGCTGGAGTGAAGTGAAGAAATGAAAGATGACTAGAGCCAAATTTGGAAGGATAGGCCAGATCTATATTCCTGTCCACTACTAAAAGGATTTTATAGTCTCAGTCTAATAGGAAATCACTGAGAATTTATACTCTTTGGGTGCTGAGTGTAGGCAATTAGCATGATATTACTACCCAGGAGTTGGCCAACATTTTCTTGTGTCACCAAGTCAACACTCTCTTCATGTATGAAGAACATCTAACCACCAGTTCAATGCTCAGATAGAGTAAATCACTCTCTCTGTTATGCTACCTTTTATGCTATTTATACTTCTTTCACTCGGCATAGTATATTTTATATATTTCTGCTACTAAATTAAATGAAATACTATGTTTGACACACAATAATTGCAAATATTTGTTTCTTCTTTTTCTCCTGAGCTACAAAATAGTCACTCTTCATTTTCTCTTCTCTAAAGGGTAGACTATTGTGGATTACTTTAATTAGAAATTACCAGTAATGCCACAACCAAGGGAGCTTGCAGGGTTAGGTGGATAATGCAAAAGAGGCAGCTGGGAAATTTAGGCAAATAAAATGAGGGAGCCAGCAATGGATATGAAAAGCCAGGCAAAGAATAGAGGCTTTAATGAGCCAGAGGGATGAGAGCTTGCAGAAGTGTGACAATAGAATGAAAGAAAGGATAGTCTTTTGTGATTTCCAGGGGACAGGTTGATTTTGGTTGTAGGGGAGCAGTTTAAGTGGTCAGAAAGGGGTGAAGAGTCCCTGCATCTTCTTCACTGATATATCCTCATGTCATAGCCAAGGGCCAGACACGTAGGAGAAGTTCAAAGGTGTTATTGCACAATTATAAATAAGGTAAATCATTCATTTTTTTCAACTTCTGATAAGAGTAGGCACTTAAAAAAAAAAGTTGAAGTTCCAGTGCTCCTACAGAGCAGTAGTTCTCAAAGTGGTTGCCCAACTTTCTGGCAAACCTCTGAGATTTATCAGAGAAAACTATGAAAGCAAAATTATTAAAACAGAAAGGCTGGAGATTAAAAAAAAAAAAGCCTTTATCTAACTTAAACTATGCAGATCCTAAGTTTAAACTGAAGCCTATCCCCAAGGTTGGTCCTCATATAGGGCAACTGTAAAAGCAGGATTTGCAGCCCTAGTTCACCACCCACACTCAGGTAAGAGCTGAGAAGATATAGGCACCACTGACGGTGTTCATGAATGGTGGGTGGGTTAAGGGTTATGTGAGTATGAGACAGGGTGTTTTCAGAAGGAAAATTTTCTGGCTTTGGTTAAATATGATGCTATCAGAGTTGGTGCTGGCAAGTGGAATTACTCTAGGATCTGGTGTTATATAACTCTTTAATAAAAAGTAATTTATTATCTCTTCTCTTCAACTTGACACTCCTCCATATCCTAGTGTGCACATGTGTGCATTAGTGCACATGCACATGCACACCAAGGTTTGCATAAGGATACCAAAATTCTAGCACTGAGGTTGACAGCAAGCCAAGACAGATAATCAAAACAAAGTGAGAAAAATGTCTTGAGAGCAAATAACACACTACGCTTGGATGAACTTGCCTTACGTAAACTTTTTTAAAATGTATATTTTTCAAACTAATGTTTTTGTTCTCACTGCTCAGTAACGCAGGGAAAAATAGGAAGAGCTAAAAATGGCTTATAGGGTAGGAACATGGTGCTGGGAAATGGGGGTAGATCAGTTGTACATTGTTGCACAACCCTCAGTAGAAACCATACATGTTTACCACCAGACATAGTCACCAATTCTCTACATACCTATCAAACTAAGACATAAATAAGATGCCAAAATCCACAGTATATACTAATTTTCTAATTAAAGTCATGAGTAATAAATGATTTTAATATACATTTGTATCTAACTTTTCACCATGATGTATAAAATTATTTCCCTTTGCTGAGATAAAGGCATTCAATTACTTAACAGCCTCGCCTGAATCCAGTTTCATGAACATTCATTGTAAGTCTTATTTTAAAAGCTCTAGTGTTTTTCTTTCCCCCAATCAAACTATAAAACTTGGCTTTGTCTTGTTTAATGCATCCCTTCATCTCATTACCATATCCTGTTCATATAAACAGTAAAAATAAAAATTTTAAAAGAAGGGAGCATTACATTTATGGCTTCAACTTATGTACATTTTTATTTAAACATAACTATTTAATAAATATTAAACTTGAATATTCTATGCCTTTTTATATTAACAATATAATTTCTTTTAAAACCCTGTGAAGCAGTTAAATAGTTTATGTGATAGCTCCTATATCAAGTTTTAATTATTCTGGATGAAGATAGGTAATGTAATAATTAGCTACCTTCAACTCCTGAGCAGTAAATAATAAGTCCTTTGTTCCATTAGTAGTGATGCATTTGGCAGTCATTAACCATTTTAACTCCTTGTCCATAAGCAGTGGTAAAAGTGGTACATAAACATTTTACCTAAGATTATGAGTGAAATCTTTTTTAGAATAAGCATTTAAAATCAGTAGAATGTTTAAATATTTTAATCAAGCAAAGCTCTGGACCACAGTGCACAGGATATGAAATATCCAATGAAATCTTAGTTGGTGAATCAACATACTGAAAGATACATCCTATTCCTATTTAGTTGATTAACTAAAATCTGAGAAATTCTAAATAAATAAACAAAAATGAAATAGTGGGTCTACATTATATAAACTCTCAGATATCATTTTCCTTTTAGGGGTGTGGCAAGGAATAAAGAAATTAAAAAGCAAAACAGGGCTTAAATTCCTTAAAAAGAGAAAATCAATCTAACTAGCAAAACTTAGATTGCCCCATTCACATGAAATAAAATCTCTTGAATCAATCTTCATTTCCTTCAACCCTTTATTGTCAGTATTAGTTAGGACTCTTCTTGTGGCAAGTGACAGACCTAGGTTAAACTAACTCAAGGTAAAATAGGAGAATTTATTGTTCAACACCAATAATGACACTGAACCAACAATTCACAAAAAATATACTTCACCAGAAATATTCAAAATATATAGATGTTGGAACAGTTAAAATCAGAATGTTGATCACAATAAGCTCGCTCTCTCGCTCTCTCTCTCTCTCTCTCTCTCAAGTATTCTTTCTCACTACACGTGGCAGAAAATGTAGGTACCAACAATTCTCATGTTTAAATATCTTAAAAGTACTGTTATAGAGACTAACTTGTTCTCTTTAGGACTAAAAAATTCTAAGATTCTGCTGTGCCCATACCTTGGTAAGTTAACTCTCTTTTATTTATCCTATTTCAACTATGCTATAGGTTTCCTGTTGTGACCTTGACATGCATTCAAGAATCACTACACATTTCAGAAATACCAATGCCATGTAAGAGGAAAAACAAATTCAACAGAAAATAACTTGCATTTGAGATAAGCACAGTTAATAGAGCAATGAAAACATATTTTTAATATATCCTTGGAGGATTGTGAAAGAATACCTCAATCTTTTAAAAAATTAAGTAGAGGAGACTTTGCTTCCAGGCAACTAATCAATTCTAATCAATAATATTAATAATACTAATCAATTCCTCCTGACATGAATAATTACAAAACTGAACAAAATGTGAGGCTGCTATTTTTAGGCATTGAATGGCAGGCAGTGCAATACTACAAACACTAGTGGAAGGGAAAACTCATGAGTTGAGCCCTACGATCACCCTAGTTTCAGCCTGGAGAAAATTTTATGACATTGGCACAGTGGCTGTAATTCAGAAAGAATATTTGGATTTTACTGAGCTGAGAAGGTAGAAATCAGGGAGTAGGGTAGCTGAATCAGCTATAATTTGAGGGCCAGGGCACCTGAAAGGAAGAAGCTCTGCAAATGGTAGGCAGAAGTCTGTTTGGCAGTTCCAGGCAAGTCTTTCATTAAGAGCTGGGTTACACATATGCAAGGCAAGACTTCATCAGACTTACCAGAAAATAGATGCTATAGAGTTCAGAGCTAAACTGTAGAGCTTTAACACTGCTGGAAGCTAGAGTCTGATCCGAACATAGTACTGACCTTTTAAAAGCTGGGCGTACCCTGGGAATCCACTTGAGACATCACAAGGTTTAGTACAGACTATTCTAGACCTGCCCAATAAAATAAAAAAAATAAACCATGACAAAAGCCTCATGGAACATACAATTTGAAAGAATTTGATTGTAAGAATGGCAAGTTGGAGTGTCTTGGGAAACACTTCATGCTTTGTCAGCTCTGCATTAAGCAACTGAAAACCATGTTTGCACAAGTTCCAGGTGTTTAATGAATAGTTAAATTTCTTACTAGAACAAAAATTAAGATATTTAGAAAAAGATAACAAAATCCATGTTCTCTACAATATATTATCCAAAATATCTAGTACAAAATAATAAATTATAAGATATGCAAAGAAGTAGGAAAATGTGATTCATAGTTATAAAAGAAAGCAATCAATAGAAACCAGCCTTGTGATAGTCTTAATGTTGACATTAGCAAAGAAAGATGTCAAAGGAACTATCAGAAACACATTATGAGAACTTAAAGAAAAGATATGCAAGAAATTTAAGGAAAATATAATATTAAAGAATTAACTGAAATGGGTCCTGAGGAGAAAAATGAAAGTTTAAAATAATAGAAGGGGTTACAGCTCTCCTTGCTGAAAAACTGTTTCTTCCTTGGGGCATACTGTCTTATCTCTTCACTTCCCAAATTCCACAGGCTACAGGCTTCCTTAGTGCAGGTCAACTCCTTCTAAACTGTACTTTCAATGAATGTTACTTCTTCTAAAATAATAATAATAATAATAATAATTATTATTATTATTATTATCATTGAAGAACCGACGAAAAATTCTAAAACTGAAAGGTTAGTGAAAGAAAAACAAATCCCTGAAAGGGCATATCAGCAGATGGGAAATCATTGAAGATGGACTCAGCAAATTTGATGATAGATCAAAAGAAACCATGCAATCTGAAGAACAGCAAGAATATTGAAGAAAACTGAAAAGAGCAATAGTGACCTGTTGGATGATAAAAGTAAATGGTCTTAACATATATGGAATTTCAGTCCTAGAAGTATAAGAAATTGTAAATGTAACAAAGAAGTATTTGAGAAAATAATGACTAATTTTTTTCTAATTTTGATGAAAAGCATGGGCTGATGATCAGTAAACCCCAAATACAGTAATTACAAAGAAAACATTTAAGTACGTCATAGTTGAGCTACTATAAAGCAAATATAGAGAAAACCTCTTAAAAATAGAGAAAGGAGACACATCACTTACAAGGGGCAATGAACTGTACCTGACAATGATACAAATTATAGCTGATTTTTCATGAGAAATAATGGAAAGTAGAAGATAATGGAAGAACATTTTTAAAGTACTAAAAGAAAAAAAATGTCAACCCAGAATTCTGTATTCACTCTAAAATAATTATAAAAAGTATAATGTAGTAAATACATAAAGCATCAATAGTTATTTTTCATTTTCAAATATTATACACATTCTATACCTAATTATATGTGTTATACTTTTATATGACTGTCAGCATGGTAGGATTGTTTACACCAGCTTCACCACAAACACGTGAACAATGCATTGCACCATGATGTTACCACAGCTATAACCTCACTAGGCAGTAGAAACTTTTCAGCTTCATTATACTCTTTCGAGACCACCATTGTATGCAGTTCATCACTGATCAAAACATCTGATTTATCCAAATTTTTTTTTTAAAGAGAAGCAGAGAAAAAAAATCTCAACTTACTTTCTGAAGCCAGCATAATCTTGATACCAAGGCCTGAGAGAGAGATTACAAAAAACTACTCCTAACATCCTTCATGACATAGACACAAAATCCTCAGAAATCTTAGAAAATCAATATCAGCAATATATATAAAAGAAAATACAAAGATATTACTACATACTTAGGCTATACAGTTGTACAGCCTACCACTCCTTGGCAAAAGCCTATAGAGCATGTTACCATACAAAACAATAGGATAATACAACTATAATAAAGGATGATGACAAAGAATAAATTTGGTTTCACATTTAAAAAATTAATCAAGTGTAATTTGCCACACTTACAGAATAAAGATATATCACAATCATTTCAAAGTTTACTGACAGAAAAAGCATTTGACAAAAATCCAAAACCCACTGTTAGTAAATCTCAAAACCTAAAAGTAGAAACAAACTTTCTTGCCATAATAAAAAGCATCTTCTAAAAAAACTACCAGCTAACATCATACTTAATGGTGAAAGACAAAACTCTTTTTCTTCAGGTTATGAACAAAAGAAAAGACATCACTTTTATTGTATTAGAGGCTTTAGGTATATAAATAAGACAGGAGAAAGAAGGCATACATAATGAAAACCAAGGAGTAAAAAAAGGTTTGTTTGTAGGCGATGATCTACATAGAAGATTCTTTTAAAAATCTCAAAAAAAATATGGTATTAATAAACAAATTTTAGAAAACTTGCAGTATAAAATGCCAGTATAAAAAATCAATTGTATTTTATAGGCCAGAATAAACAAATAGAATTTGAAAATATTTTTAAAAATCATCAAAAATTTAAAATATTTGGGATCATTTTAATAAAAGATATTTAAAACCTCTACACTATAATATGTTCCTGGATTAGTCTAGTCAGTATTATTGAATGTCTATTCTCCCTAATTGATCTATAGATCTATTATCCCAAATATAATCCTAACAGGCTTTTTGCAGACATCAAATTGATTCTAAAATTTATATCGAACGCCAAGACCTAGGATAGGCAAAACAATTTTGAAAAAGAACAAAATTAGATAACTTATTGGACTTTCTGTAAAGCTACAGTTATCAAGACTGTGGTAGCAGCATAGAGGTAGGCCTATAGATCAATGGAAAAATAATAGAGACCAAAAATAGATATACATATATAAATCAATTGATTTCAACATAGGTGCCAACATAATAAAATTAAGATATTCTTATTGGCAAAGGATATTCATCATTTTCCAAGTACAGGCAGCTGGAGATCGGAGACAGAGGAATTCCTGCCACAGATTCAGATCCTGCTATAAGGACCAATATCACTGCCAAGAGGTCATAGATAATTGTGCAAAGCCGAGATTAGTACTGCAATTGTCCAGCTCCTATACTTGATTTAACCCACTGAGTCACTCTATCTCTGTATTTGATTTAAAGTATCACATAGTTTTTCTAATTGATTTGAAGAAAATTGACAAATTATAGTTATATTCTTTTAAAATATATTTATGGAATGAACAACATAAAAAGAAGAGGAAATTTTTTTTATTACACAGATTTAGGTTTTACTAATCTGCTTCCTTGTTTGATGATACAACTTCTTAGCAGAAAAAAAAAATGTTCTCATTAATTAGATTTAACCTGTTTGAGTTATGAGTGAAGGATGCTTAACAGGAAATAGACTTTTGTTTTATACGATAAAAAGTGCAAATAGAACATATCTCTCTTGTCAAATAAATTATCTGTAATCTAAGTTATTTTTAATTGCAGAAGCTCATTGTGGTGGAATTATTTCTTAATAAGATTTAGCTCTATTTGACTAATAAAAAAACTGCAGAAATGCCTCAATTTTTCCTGCTCATTTGAGTAACAGCCAAAATAATATTGTCTTAAAGAGTTTTTTTTAATGTGGTTTATGAAGTTATTGATGTTAACTTTTCTAGTCATCATTACTTCAAAGCTCAATATCACTGAAATACATTTATTCCTATTTGACACACAGGATGTGATCAAATTGGGAAGACCTACATTGAACACATTATGTTTTTCCTTTATCTCTTCACAAAATTGATGCAATTTAATTTCTATTGTATCATTCTTTATTGTTTATCAATTTTCAAATGCCTTTCCTCCCACAGACCTAAAACTCAAAAATAGGACAGAGAAGGAAAGTCATGTTACCACTGACTGCCTTTTAAATACAAAGTTTATTTTTAGTGGCAGGTGGATTTTTATTCAGAAGAGCTTCATCTTTCCTCCTTTCTCCCTCCAACACAATTAGTGTTGGTAATTGAATATTTCAGTGAATTCGGGTACTGAAAAAAAGCCAGTTTGGCTTTTGGGCCATTTAGCATTTATTGTCCGTGAGAAATAAAGGTGGATGCTTTAGTCTGAACTGTTAACTGCCTACAGAGAAATTTCAAGAGAATTGTAAATCCTCCAAAATAACTCATACTTTTTCAATCAGGAAGGAATTCCTTGCTCTATTTGTACTATTTCATCAAATATGTAAGCAAAAGTCTTGAACATTTCATCTTTGTTCTCTACTTTGAACAATTTAATTTTATAAGGATCAAATTGGATTCGATATTCACTCTTTCCATTATTTTACTTTTTCTTTATAAATGGGCTGAGAAATATGGAGTAGAGAGGGGAAAAAGTTTAGTATATAGAGCGTTCATTGAATATGTAATTATTTGTACACTATTGAAATAGTGACACTTTTGAATTGTATCTCCTGGCTTGCTCTGCCATTAACACCATCAGGTAAATGGGATGAGTCATTATCAAAATGTAAACATTTAGCCATTAACATTGGCAGTAAGGACCTTCAAAGAAAGAGACTCAACTCTACAAGTCATTAAATTCCAATTTTCGAATAATACAAATAAGCATTTGACATGTTAAAGGGTACATAGTTTTACCTCTCTACAATTAGATTATACTGGTCATTACTTCATGTGAGTTTCCTAACTAGAGAGAACATATTGTAAGAAAATAGCAATGGCAATTATGCAGGTATCTCAGAAGAAAATTCTGCCCCTAAGCTTGCTTTTTAAAAAGACAAGCTATTAGAACTTGAAATTCACCCTTTGCCATGACGATAAAAAACCCACCACACTGAGATGGTGAAGGGTTTTTCCCAACTGTGGAGCCAATCCCTTCACTTGCCAATCTTTGTAAATATTTTAATTTTTTTCCTATAATTTTTTTGTCTCTGTTTCTGCTGTCTGGAATCATGCATGGTTGTGACTGCAGTGATTTGCTATGCATATTGGAAAGCCCTCCCCTTTCCTAGTCTTCTTCCTTATTGGAGAGTAACCTATTACTACCCTGAAAATAACATACCTAATTTTAGGTTGCTAATCATAAAGTATTTTTCTCCCAATGTTTACCATTAAAGAATTGACTTACTACCATCTGCTGACATTTATCAAAATGGCAGAAAAATCCCTTAAAAGATAACTTTGTCCCCAGAATATATTTAGCGGGTTCTATCTTATTAGATTTTTTTAATGAAACATTTGCTACTTTTTAGAAAAGTATGTACTCAGTTGGTTTTTATTTAGATGCTCTTTTGATCCAAGAAAAGAATATTACCAGTAAATCCTTTGTCAGCATCGCAGCTGTGACTTATCGTGTGTTTTATTATAATTGTTTATTTCTATACTAATACTTGTATGTCTTTTTATCCATTGACAGTTTGAGCGAAGTAGGAAAGATGAACTATTTTAGATATGCAGGAATTCTAGGTGGGTATATCGTATGCCATTTACTGACACCAGACAGCTTTGAAGATTGCTGATGTAAATGGTTTTATTTTCTGAACACTCATGCATAAATCTTATTTTATATATGTCTCCAAAGAAACTATGAGTTCTATGGGTTTTTTTCTAGTCCATGAAAATAATCATTCCTGAAAGGAAATGATTATCACCTGATTAATTCGGTTTATAAAATTAAAATTGGATTAATAATATTTTAAAAGTGAGTTTATATGTCTCAATGTCATAAAGAAGGCAAACCACCTCTTTCAAAATGGACACATCTCATTTTAAAATAGCATTTACAAAATCTTCGTTATAGTAAGAGTGAAAAAGAGGGCCATCATAATAGAGTTTATGACTGACAGACAGCCATATCACAAATTATAAATTGTAAATACATCCTATGTATTTATGCTTGAACTGTTCCACTCCAAAACCAGAGTGTTACTGTGTCTATATACTGCAGCATGAGGCTGTGCTAAGTTGATTCAACTGTATGTTAATGTTCACAGATTTACTGAGGCATAATATTACTGAGTGATTAGGTTTGGTATACATAATGTCATAGTGTCAGCAATGTTGATGTTGGCTCAGAAACCATTCAAATTCGCATTGCTCATGGCATTTTTTATATACTGAGATGTTGCTCATAATGGAAATATTGAAGAAAATACTTCGGTAGGTGTCACACAACACCCAAGCTGTCAGAGAAACAGATTAAGCAAAATTTAAAGGCAGCATTTGGAAAAGAAAGGGGTGAAGCATTAGGAATTATGAGATCATTTACAAATGACTGTTCCAAAAAACTTGCGTTTATATCTTTATTGCAATTTTAGGCTGTGTTTATACTATGAAGACACAATTCTTGTGTATGCTCTTGGGTTTTATAGAGGCTTCTTTCAGACATTTACATTAGGAATTCAGTTTTGAAATGAAAGTCATTCCCAAATTAGGCTGATGGTTTTCATTAAAATAAAATTCATACCCAAACCCCCAGATGGCTCTGATGGTAATTAAGTACAAAATCAAGTACAGAAATACTGCAATTTTAAAACAACAACCTGATAATTTTCAAAAGGAGGCAATCACTTAATATAGATAAAATTTTAATGCATTTACTTAGTCTGCCACCATTGCAAGAACTTTGTCAAACATTTCCCATTTTCCCAGTAAAAGTAGAACAGTAACACATTAAAAGACACCTCTTTACAATGTTATTTCCTGGCTGAAACATGTACTCATTGAGCTTATTTACATTAGCTCTTCACTTCCAAATGCTCATTTTATTTATAATAATATCTAATTGTAGTAATCACAGTGTCTCTGTAACACTGGTAGGTAGAAAATTGCATTTCTATTTTACAGCTGAGTAATTGAAAAAAAAGAGTAAGTCATTTTTCCAAGGTCACTCAGATGAGAACAGCATAAATACCTAAACAGAATTCATGGCCAAAACGCCTGCAATTTCTAGAACACATCTCATAATTCCTCTGAGTTTTCCTTTAGCTAGCTGTGTGTGAACAAAATCCCACCACTATACAGCACTTAAAGGTTACAGGAAACTTTAACATATATTATCACACATAATCCCCACAACTGTGTGAAGGTGGATATTTTTAACTCATTTAGCTCATGACGGAAATGAAAGCTTGAGGGAGATAAACTGACTTTTTCATGGTCAAGTATATGATAATTGGCAGAGCTGGGGTCAGAGGTCAATTGTACTTCAAAAACATTCTTTTCTCCTCCTCATAACTACAATTGTTCTTTCCTGAATCCTTGCTGTTTCCACCAGTAAAAGCATATTTTATTTTTCAAGATCTGTCTCAATACCACCTGCTCCACAAAGTCTCTAAAGCCCTAATGTTCCCACAAGGAATCTATATGACTATTTGCATACAATTACAATATGTGGCTTATCTCTTTGAAGGATGAAGCAGAAAAAGGAAAGGACTGCTGGGCCTTTCACATAGCACTTGTTCAAAGAATATAGATTGAACAAATAGATGAATCATTAACTAAGGAAAAGAATTATTTTTATTTTTAGATAACAACAATCAGAAGATAATAGTTGACATTGTGTTCAGATTATTACCTGACCTCCTCTCCAGGAATAAGAATATATATGGATCTACTCTGTTCTAAGTATAGAAGAAGGCAGGACTAATGCTAACTGTGGCAAAGAGTGAGGTGGGAATTAAGGCCTAGTCTTAGGTGAGGGCTGTCCAAGAAACCTGGCAAGTTCCGAAAATTCAAGTCTAAGGAAGCAGGCAGAGATGAATCCTGGATCCTACAAAACTGTATACACTTGTCATAACAGAAGTTTGTCAATGAAGCTTTTTTTTTGAACCAAGAGATGTTTCTCTCATCTTAGCAATTTATCCAAACAGGGTCCCAGATCATCTCACCTCTAAAGGTTTGCCCTCAAGGTTTGCAATCTCTGATAGAAGTTAGGACAGAAGAGGTATTACTTGCTTGAGACCTCACTACATAGTCTTTGAGGGCCAGAGCTGTGTCTTGATCATTAATATCACCAGTACAAGCAAAGTGTCTGATATTTAACATTTAAAAATAAATAAATAAACAACTAAAAATCCAGATTACTATAGGAGAAGGAGTCCCCTGCAGTAGGCCAGCTTGTTCTCTTCTCAAAATGCTTTAAAGGACGAGATTAGTTTAATAATTTTTTCATGGTACAACATCTGGCCCTTTACCTTAAAGAAGGTGAAGACTTATTTGTCATCAAACAGAGTGATTTGTCTTTCAGATGGAGACTCACATTAACCTAACTCAAAAAACTGATGAAACCAGAGTGACAACTGATTTATTTTAGTATAAAGTTTATTGGATTCAGTTTCTCAGTTTTAGTTGACACATCTCCTGAAGGCAAAATATATGGCAAGTCTAATTATAGTCAAAGAGTTTTTGGATGAGAATACATTGTAAAATTAGATATTTATATAAAGCCACCATTTTATAGTATGGAGGGTCTTGACAAAAGAGGCAGGAATAGTCAAATTCATTGACCAAACGTCTCTTTTACTCACCAAATTGTGCCAGCATGGGTTGAGCCGCCATTACCTCTCTTGTTCTCCTTTTTTCTTTGTCTGAAAAGCTGTTAGTGCTCTCTTTTGATAGATTCATTCCTTTTTTTAAATCTGTTTTAATGTATATCAGATCTTGCAGGCTTGTAAGCTAGTCTGCGTCTTTGGCAGTTCTGTGCTTTCTCACCTCTATAGACATTAAAATTTTACTCTTAAGGCAGGGAGGGCAATTAGATTTACCTTATTTCAAAGTTCCTAGGGGAAGCCCCACTGTATCACGATGTCATAACAACAGAAAAAAAGAATGATTAATAAGAAAAAAAGAATGATTTCAAGTGGACTACTGAGTAGTGAGTCAAACTCCCACAATGTCAAGAAAAGCATAATTGCTAATGAGCATTGCCTGAGTCCATGGTGCTCTCCTGTCCTCTCAGATGAAGCCAGTAGACCACCTGCAGGTGGATCCAGCCCACGCAGGTCTGTGATCATGGGCAAAAGAGATCTAAGTTCTTGACCCACACTCTGGGTTTCTGCACCCCTTGTTGTTCAACTCTGTCTGAAATCTTACAAGAGTATGATGACTGGGCATCTCATATTGCCTAAAGACTACTTCCTCCATCCTGTGCTCCAGTATTAGATAGTCAGTGAAACAAGGGGCACAGGCAGCCTGACATGACTCTGTAGAGAGGGACCCAAGGAAATAATACTTTGACCTCACTTTCCTCCCTCCCTTTCGCTAAACTCTACCTAATCTCCTCCTGATCCAAGGGCCAATAAGGGATATCTAAAACAGTAGATAAAAATGCAAATAAACAGTGGGAATTTCTTCTAGACCTCAATTTCCTTACTTTTTGGAATGGGAATAATAATAGCTATAGAATTATTATAATAATTAAGTGAGCGAGTTCATGGAAGAGTGTTTAATAAAGTCCCTGAAACATAGTAAGAGTTTTAACTATGCTATAATTGTTACTTGTGTTATTATTGCAACCTCTACCCCAATCCATTCTTCTGCCCTCACTTACTTTGAACAATCCTTCCAGCTAAATTTCATCTTCCTCAGGCAGAACCCTGGTTTGTAAGCAGTTCCTTCTTACCTGATGATCCATATAATCATACTGAATTCTTACCTTTTCTGCCTTGTAGATTCCCCATAATTAGGCTCTGCTGACCCTTATCACATCTTTGACTTCCCTGATAAGAACCACTTCACTGAACTATCCACTAATGAGGAACAGTGCTACACCTGGTGAATACTAGTCTTATTAAAAGTAGGAGTAGGGGGAATCCCTAGGTTTAGAACTTTCTAACTCCATGTCTTTGTTCTTAATGGGCTACAGTCAATATTCCAAGATATGACAAGGACAGGAGTTGTGTTTCTAAATCCTTGGTGTTATTCAGAACCATATGCATTACTGTAGCATTTAAGAGTGACTTTTAGAGGGTGAAGAGATGCACCATTAAGAATTATAGGTCTGTTTACAAATGAATACAAATGCAAACACAGAATGCCTTGGTCATTTCCTATTTTCTTCCTGAGTCTATGGTCTATGGGTGAAAGCTTCATTGGTCACAGAAATCATTTTGGAAGGATCATTACCGGTTGCATAAAAGTTTGATAGTCAAAACATATTAGGTGATTGCTGGCCATAACTTACTAAAAATATGATCATAAGTGGAGCAGAGTTGAGATTTTAGGATTGTTCCGAGACTCTGAATACCAGCAGTATATTTGAATTCAGTAATTTACTGTTGCCAACTTAGTATAGCCCTATAAAGCACTTAAATTCTACTGCTGACTGGAGTAATTTGATGAGTGAGGGATTTTTTGTTTTATTTTCTAACAGATTAACATTTTTTTTTCTTGGCAACAAGATTTAACTATTGCTTTTTCTATCCTTAAAGCCCTATTTTCTTCTGCCCACCTTGGGTATTAAGAAGTGATATAGAAAATAATTTAATCTTCACCCTAAGATTGTGCCCCAAAAATAAGGCAGAAAGGCCGGCTTTGTTTTCTCAAGGACCGGAAATCTAATGGAAAGCTGAGCAGCGATAGAAATGAGAAAAGGGTAAACCTGAGAGAGTAAGACATCTATCACTTAAGCTAAGCATATGTAAAGTGCCTAAATCAACAAAATTTATACCCCAGATTTTCTGAGCTTGATTTTTCTTGTGCTCTAAATGGCTGACTTAGTGTGACGTATTCCCTATGGAAGGTAAAATTACAAGATTGTAATTGGAACTACATAAATAACAATGTCTATAATAAAGAGTAATCAGAAGATGTGAAATCCTCAGCCAATACTGCTGATTCTTGGCCTAAAGCCTTTTATATATCTTTGTAAAGCTTCAAATATGGCCTATGGACAGAAAAAAAAACATATAAATTGTATCAATGCTATGATTAACAGTAAGATCACATCCTTTAGGAAAAAATGTAAAATAGTATTTTAATTTTCTTTAGTGTTACATAAATTACATGGAGAAATGAATGAATTTCAATATTCAAATCTGGAAGAAAATAGTTATTTCAGCCATTTGTCAATAACTCAAATGAATTTTATGACCATTCTTTGGTATGTTGGTTGGGGTTTTTAAGTGATGGAGTAATCACTTAACACTGGTAGAATTCCCCCAGATGTATGCAAAAGTGCTGCTCACAGAGTTTTAGTGAAACACAGGATCTAGGGGGAAAATGTTTTTCTACACTATTAAAATCGTTCCTCATACTGTGGTATAGCACCTAGAACTAATTAGCTGTGAGATCTTGGACCATTCACTTAGTCTTATTCTTCAACTGGAAAATAAGAGATTTTGGTAAAATGATCTTATATTCCCTTATGATTATTAAATTATGAAGTTCTAGGGTACTTATACCTTACTGCCTTCTAGAATGGCAAGGCAACCAAATGAGCTGAAGTTGTATCAGTTTCATGAAAGCACAGTTGTAATTTTAACAATTATATGCTGTGTTTGGTGGACAATTTGGTTGAAAACTTCTTTAATACCTATGTTGTTTCAAGAGAAAAAAGTTCTCCTTAGGAACTTATATTTCTTATTGTCAGTTTCCAATGAAACATAAAATAAATGACAAGTATTAATTTTATGTGCTTTTTCCAAAAATATTAGTTCCTCCTCCTCCTCTTGTTATATATTTTTCATATCATTTTTCATCAGTTTCCTAGAATTGTCTACTCAATTCTCACAAATGAAATAGGTGGTTTCTCTATAACCAAAGATTCTTGATTCCAACACTTGTTTACTATACTTGGACCATGTAAGCCAACATCTTCATTACAGTCGAAGAACCACTAAAACAAAGACACTCAGTTCGACAATGACTTATACAGCCTGTGATATGTGTTTTAGAGTTAAATATTTAGTTATGGTCAGTGCTCCATGCAGGATTATGATTATCTGTCCTGATCAGATCCTTTTTTTTTTTTTGAGAAAATTGAACACAAAGATTAGAGAGTCTCAGAAGATCAGAAGATATAGTAGCAGAGATGAAAAGACACATGGAGAGTTTGCAATGAACAGGAGCCATGAGACAGAAGTAACCACAAATAAATGAAAGTCAGGATGTAGCCTGATCCCAGTCAATAGCAGAAACAAAAGCACAGAAAGCAAACTAATCGACACAAACAACAGGATGGTGGTTATCAGAGGGAGAGGGGGATGTGGAGAGGGCAAAATGGGTAAAAGGGGTCAAATAATACGGTAACAGATGGAAGCTAGACTTTTGGTGCTGAGCATGCAGTAGAGTATACAGATATAGTTTTGTAATGTACACCTGAAATTTATATAATGTTATTAACCAATGTTACCTCAATAAGAAAGTAATTAATTTTTTTTAAAAAAGGAGTAGAAAGAATTAAAGAGACAATAGGATACTGAGTCAGGAGAATAATTCATTACTAGTGTTCTTAGACCACTAGAACAGCTTGACTTCTTACTAGGTTCAAATTCTCCATGAGACCTGATTATGTATCCCCTGAGACTTTCTTCAATGCTTGCTAACTCCTCTGTATGAATCCTAATCAAAAACTCATGTTATGTAAAGAAATCTGAAACACTTCTGGGGTTTGTTTTGTTTTGTTTTGTTTGTTTATTTGTTTTTGTCACCCAAAAGAGACTAACATAGGTTGGCTTCAATAAAAAATCATGTTGTATTTGATCCAAAGTAGGCTTATGCATGACTACACAAAAGCCTAATGTATCTCAGCAAGGGTAAGCAGAAGGGAGTTAAAGTAAAATTCACATCAGTCTATACTTCAGGTTTTAGTAAAGGAATAAGAGGAATAAGAATCTAAAACTAAATCTAAAACTAAAATCTAAAAGTTCATATGAGGTGAGTATCTATAAATTGCTTTTTTCCATGGTATCCCTGTCATCATTTGTAGGGATATTCAAAAGTGAGATGTAATGAGATTATTTTGTAAATAGAGTTTGGTTAGTGTTATTATTGCTTTCATGAATCCCTGGTATCAGCAGTATGGTTTGTCATTCCCTACAAGCGAATGTCAGAAGAACTGTATAAATTAGACCACAGAATGCTTATTCTGTCTCCTGGTTGTTAAAGTATTTATCAGCATGCTAATTAGAGTCCCATTTGTGAGGTTGAAAGAGTTCAGCGCCAATTTCTCACATAGCTCGTGTTGGTGGTCATACTTTCCAGAAAAGCATGGTTACATCTGGTGTGCAACTTGTAGCTCAGCATTGATATTTTATTCATTTTCTATCTAGCAGCAGTTTTGCAGACAATATCTTTCTAAAACAGTGGATTCAGTACAAATAGCAATGCAGCTATGATATGGTTGCTCTGGTCTATCAAGTGGAAAACTTTAAAAGGAAAACGTATATGATTTGAATATCTTTGTAAACCACTTTTAATGCACCTTTAAGTGAAAGGAGAGAAGTTGATCTCAGAAACAATAGCATCTCCAATACATCCCTCACACTGATCTCATGCAAAGTGAAACTCATAGGATGTCAGAATGAAAGCCATCATTGAAGGGCCATTTTAGGGTAAAATGTAACTGTAGCTGCTGATCAGTTCCATTCATATACTTAGAAAGGTGGATGCCTCTGGCTGGATTTTAAAATCCATAAAGGACTAATGCTATTTATCCATTTAATTACTCCACCAAAGGTATGGCAAAACCTTAAAACAGTATCTTGCCCACAGCCATCAGTGCTATGTCTACGAATAACCCTTTCCATTACATCTTCCACACAGCCCACAGGAGTGTCTTCTGATTTACATGAAAAGTGAAAGAAGATTTGAGGAGCCCAAAGCCACCCTTACAATCTTACCCAATTGATAGATGTGTAGACATTCATAATTCTGCACTTTGATGATGTTGAAGGCCAAGAAATTATTTTCTAAGTCTGCCTTGTAATCTTAAATATCTCACTCAGAAAGATAATTTAGGGCTAAAGAGAACCATAAAATATTGGGGTAGAGATAGGATACAGAAAATAAAGAGAATGACCATTAATATAATGCAATTTTTTTTCTGCAATGAATATTTCACCTTACTCTGAATACCAAACTGACCACATCAGGCTAACAGACTTTATTATCAAA
The DNA here is from genome assembly GCA_004027375.1 of Macroglossus sobrinus. Lineage (NCBI taxonomy): Eukaryota > Metazoa > Chordata > Mammalia > Chiroptera > Pteropodidae > Macroglossus > Macroglossus sobrinus. The sequence goes on along the minus strand of PVKZ01001302.1, from coordinate 356,479 downwards.
TGGAAGAAAAAAAAAGTTAATCAAGGATATATGGATGTGCTTTTTTTGTTGTTGCTGTATGACAGTGGGAATTTGTCATAGATCTTAAGTAAAATGGAATAAAGACTTGGATCTGCAGTGGCACTTTTGGTTTTGAGAGAAATTCTGTTTCTCTCTCCACCTTTTATCCATGACTATCACTTAACATTTTTTATTTTAGTGAATACTGGTTAAAATAAATATCAAAAGAATATACAGCCGAAGAGGACAACATGAAAAAGAGAAGGGAGAGTCAAAGCTAACCTCTGTCCCCTATAGATTTAGGGTTTGTTTTCTTTTAATCCAGCTGCTGTTCTATCTTTTGTTCTATTTCTTTACTCTAGCTCAGTATTATTAGAAAATATGCTTTACAAGAAAAGGACTTAATATTTCTTCTGATTTAGTACCTTCTTTGTTAAAGACGTTCTACTAGGCATTTAGGAGGGTAGAGGGAAAATGGCAACCCATTCTTTACTTTCCAGACTTTGCAAATTATGTTGTAAATGACAAACTAAGGTAAAAAGGTGATATGGTCTAAAAATTGAACAACTAAGAGAGAGATTTATTCTCATATAAAAGATTCTAGAAAGCTAAATAGAAAAAAAATTAAGTAGGGTCTTGGAAGATAGAATTTAAAAAATGAAAAAAATTGGTACAAAGAAAAAGCATATGAAAAATATCAATATTTACTAAGTTAAAGAGTTAAATATTTATATAAGGCAAACTTAGAACACATTTAGAGGAGGGCGTCTTTCTGAAAAGAGCAAGATGTTGGTGGGATGTGAGGGGAAATATTGGAAGTTAAGGTTATAAAGTGAGGCAATGATCCACTTTGCTAGAGTGTTCATCACATGCTGAGGGGGCATAGAATGTATTTGAAGAAGGGAGTGATCTGAAAAAACATGCTGTAGTAGTTGCCTCTGGCAACCCTGTTAAGACTGGATTGGAATATGTAGTGACTCATGGTAGAGTCCAGTTCATTAATTACTCTAATTCTGGTAGGTTTCAGAACAGTGTTGAAAATAAATAATAATTCTATAGAGTGTAAGAATTTACAAAGTTCTCTCACAAAGATTTTATCATTGGAAAGACCTGGTAAATTACAGAAAGACAGCACTAAAAAGAAACCACAAATGTGAGATATTTTAGAGATAATTTAGATATTGAAGGATCTGACTACCTCTTGAATATGGAGAATGAGAAAACTGTCAAAAAATTCTAATCTGAGTTGAGAGCTACATACCGTTATCACCACCACCAATATGTTGAGAACATGCTAAGTGTTAGGCACTTATTTATCAGATGATCTTATTTAATCCTCTCCACAACTATATGTAGTCACCCCATTTTATAGATGAGAAAACAGACTATGGGGATATTAAGAAATGTGTGCAAGATCACATAGCCAGCAAGTGACAGAGCCAAGATTTGTTTGAATCTGAAGACGTCAACCACTTTATCATGTAGTACCTTCCATAATATAGGTCAGTGACAAGCACAGAAGCAAACTCTTTGTTTATATCTGCATGTTTTATGTAAGATATGCAGATCTTATAAAAATTTAATTTGACCTTTTTTTTACATTATTCATTATTTGATTCAAAGATAAACAGTATTTTATTTTAAAGTACGAGCCAGGAGCCTGTCAGATTTGATCATAATGGCAACAGATCTTATTTTAAGAGATTTGGCAATCTCTTACTCACTGAAATTTGATTAAAATAATGTACAAATAATGGGAAATTTTTTTACCAAGATCCTATAGCATCATGATAGAGTCACCTTCACTCTTAGATAATGGTTACATCAAAAATCTTCAAGCCTCAAGTGAAAAAAATTGCTTTCCTTTTACCACCTAGTGACACGTGACAATATTTGTAGTCACAAAGTTATCTCCAATGTGCCTGACAATTGTGAGTTTCTTCTGAAGCCTAACTTAAATCCTTCTGGCCAGTGGTACCACTTAGAAGGTTATTGCTTCAATGTACTAAGTGGGTCCTTGGTGGCATGAAGCAATTAATGACTTGTCCAGAAATACCTCATAATACCTTAAATCTTGAATAAGAAAGATCTTTTTTATTGTTAAATCAATGTATTTTTATACATGTAAATGTATACACTTCAATGGATTTCATGATTTTTATTGATGCTATGCTTGAAATCATAGGCCACCTAGTGAGGATTTCTTTTTTTCTATGAACTTCATTAATTGCATAATTTATTATCTAGAGAAAGGTTGTATTTGACATGCCCTATGCAAATAAAGGTTGAAAAGTGCAGAGTCATACTGTTATAAATAAGAATTTAGCATTCTTAGTTAAAATGATAAATTCACTCAATCACAAATATTTAAAAAATAATGAACATAATATTTCTTTCACAAAGTAAATATTATGTTTCTCATTTTGTCTTTTTCTTGTAGTAGTGTGTTATTCATTTTATTCATTCATTTGTCTAGTAAAAGAAGAAATAAACAACAGCCTGTGTTAAAACTATTTCTTTCCAGAAAACTAGCAGAGGGACAAGACCATTTAAAGAGTATTGTCTCTTCAGTTAAGCAGAAAATGAATTTGCCTCAAAGGGTTGGAACCTACTCTGATAGAATTGAAGATAATTAAAATCTAATGGTAGAATCTAACCATTTAAATTGCAATTTAAATTGGTCAAATAAGATTGAAATCAGAATACTTGACAACCTTAAAATGGGACTATAAGAGATTCACTGTGTGCATGTGAGATATTTGCTTACTCTAAATTGAAATGAACGCTGCATGGATGAAATAAAATAGTTTCTAAATTTATGTGACTTTTCATTAGTATAAAAAGATGGTTATGAGATTTTGTATCTTTTCATTATATAATGACAAAGAACAACAGGCATAAAATAAAAAGCTTTCAATAACAAATAAAAGATGATTAGGTATTTGCTGTTTATAAGACTTTAATTATTCTAGCGTGTATAGTTTATTGTATAAGATGAGAGTTTTAAATGATCAAATTACATTTATTGTTGACTTAACCTAAGGCTGCATGGTTAGGCTTAACAGTTACTCTCTTTTCAAGTGTGGATAATTTAAGTTCAATGCATGTTTCCACATGTAATTATACAATTTTTATTCAAATGTTAATATTTTAAAGCAGTTTGGCACATGGAGTAGAAGAAATTCTGTTTGCATTTCTTACAGGAAATTAGTAAAGCTCAACAATAAAGAATCTAATGGAAGTTCAGAGCAATTATGATTCGCCAAAGTGAATGCAGGTCTCCCAACATTTTGCTCAACATTCTCCCTAGCGTACCACTAATTCCTACTACTTTCCATGTTCCCTAAGGCCCTCGGTATGACTTACTTTTATTGCCAATCTCCAGATGTCCCTCCTGTGTTCAAGAGGATATGACACATCACATCTACATCTGTCAGACTCCATCTTGTTCCAGAAGACAGAGAAAACATTTTCAGGCCTCATTGGCCAAATAAAATCTAAATTTCCAAACAAGACCATTAATTGCAATACACAGAGAATAAAGTACTAATTATAGAAAACAGACATAAATATATAAATTTTCTTTTCAATAGCTTTCTTTTAAATTAAAATCATTTTCTAATTAAGGATATTTTTGGTTGTAATACACTTATACATACGAACTTCCCCACCTCATCATACATATACATGCACTTTTTAAGAACTTTAGTTTCTTGAGAATTTTTAATTTCAAGGAAATGAGTGCTTCATTCATATAAAAGACTCAACTACCACATAACATAACCACATAACCTCGAGGGAAATCATTATCCCAAAATAGAAACTCAGTTAGAAAAAAGTTCCAACAGAAATAAGAAAACCTGGGTCTCTGTCCATTAGCATTATTGAAATTGTAGACAAGCAGATATTCATGAAAGACAGAGTATTTATGTATTTTCCTATTGAAGTTGAAAATTGTGTTCTTGACAAGAGATTTGACATAAAAGGAAACCTAGTTTAAGCCAATGATGTCATAAAAACAAGCATAAAATTCTTCCATATATTTACTAGTAAAATTATGCTCAAGTTCAATAAAATAAGTATAAATATCCTGTACTCTATGCTATAAAGTATACATGCTGCACATAAATAAAATTGTGCTATACAATGAAATAAAGCAACTTAAATATTCTAGCAATAATAAAAATTTAACATTTAATTAACAATATTTTTACTTGCCTTCTTAGAAATTTTATGATTTGAATGACCTGGATCTCTTACATTGCCATCTAGGGAAGTTTGAAATGACTCTTTTTCTCTTCGAAAAATTGGACTTCGACCCACGTGATCCAGGCTGAGATTCTGAGACTGCTCAGCAGAATATATTATAAGAGGTAAGCTGAGAATAAGCATGGATAAGAACTCACATGCACTAGACTCATTGAGGGTGGCCAGCCATTTAAAATTCAAAATGAAACCTCAGACAGACCTAGACATAATCTGAGCTGTTGTAAAATTCTACGAGTAGAAAGTGATAGAAAAGACCCAAAGAGGAATCTTCCAACAGCAGCTCATGAATCTTGTAGAATAGGACCTGGCTGTCAATTGATTGGAACAGAGACAGAAAAAGGAAAAAAAAAAAGGCCATGCAGGCTGTCAGAAAAGGGAAGACCGAGTCAGGAATTAGAACTGAAGTCCAGTCATGAGAGGTGACAAATATCGGTAGAGTATAACCTAAGAGACACACAAATGTCCAGAGAATTCTCAGAGATCCAATGGCAATGGTTCTTAGAAACAGCAAAACAAACTTAAGAAGGGGTCCCAAACACTGCTAGGTTTGTCTTCTGTGGTTCCAAACTAGATCTTCAGTAACCTGCACTTCTACAGGCTGGAGCAGGCAGGAACCCACACTTCCCCTAACACACAGACACTCAAATGTTATTCAGTGCTCAAAAATTGAGTTCTTGTTTCCAGAGTTTAGTCTTGGTGGTAGATAAACATTCTTTCCAACAAATAACCTTGGTAACATATAACATATTTAAAGTAGTATTTAGAGCTTTAGTTTAAGCTTTTAAATAAGAGCAAAACCTTGTGGATTTGATCTCTCTGCTTATTTATTACTTACTTGTTAAACAATTTCTTTTTCTCCCTCATTTCATTCAATAAGAGCACTAAGGCTGCCAAATAAAATACAAATGGGAAGCTGGGGGATATATTTGAAAAGAAAGAGCAGAAGATGTACTCCCCTATCTTGAGGCTATGCTATCTGGGGAGGAGTTTATGGTTTGATTGTACATGTGTGGCCTTGAAGCTTTTCATTTCAATGTTTGAAATCACATTTATTACTTAATTTTATTTAAAATACTCTAGCATAGATACAGAGGGAATTATTATCCTCATTTTAGAGATGAGGAAACTTGGAGAAGTAGTAAGTGATCAAAGAAAATCTGTGCTTCAAAAACTTCAGGCAGGGATCTTTCTGTGCTCAATTCCTTTCACATAGTAGATCCTCAAAAATATTTGCTGAATGAATGAATGAATGAATGAAGAGATGGTTTCTTTCCACCAAAGTACTATGTTTAATGTACAAGGAAGAAAATTGAAGTCACAACAAGGCTGAGGAATGAAAACAATAGTAATAGCTAAAATTAGTTACATGCTTACTATATGTCAGTCATTAGATTAATACCTTATACTCATTTATTTCTTAGAACAACTTGTAAAGGTAGGTTGTATTACTTTTCAAGTTGTAGATAAACATGATGAAACCACAGGATATGTTTCATAACTGGGATTCAAACCCAGATAGGAAGACACCACAGCCCATGCTCTTAACCTCCCACCACTCTGGCATATTAAGAAGCCAGAAGTCACAATAATGCCAAAGAGCAGAAGCAATGGTAAGGGAAAATCAGACAAGGAAGGAGATCTAGTATGTACTGAGTGCCAGACTGTTACACACATTACCCCTAGTTCTCAAATTAACCTGAGAAGTTGGTATGAAAATCTTCACTGCATAGATAAGGAAGCTGAAATTCAAAGAAGCTAAATAACTTCCTCCCAGTTCACGTAGCTACAAATGACAGAACTGTGATTCAAATCAGGTCTGATTAAAAGCATATTTTTTATTATACAATATTGCCAGAGACCAAATCTATACAGTCTAGACAACAGAAATATTCCATGTGCAGGAACAGTCTCTGTCCCTAAGGAATGTGGCACAAAACAACGGAGGAAGTCTGGTATGTTTATGTCTTGACCAAAGAAAAGTCTTCCTCTATCTGGAAAGTTCATTCCTTTTAACTAAGCCTATAAATTACTGCATCCAGATAATAAATAAAGATCTGTGAGAGAAAAAATTTACACTTGTCCAGACAACTCAGCTGAGTCAGCTCTGGTGATCAATAAGTGGAAGTATAATCAATCAGGTGAAAATGCTATACAGATTGATTTCATATGTAAGTGCCTGTCCAGTTTTAGACACTGGATAGTATGGCTCATTCTTGGAGAATATATTGATGATCCCAATATCTATCATGATCTCTTTTCAGCTTTCTGTAATAAGATTTCTTTATACTTTTTTCAGAGCAGTGTTCTCTACCATGCAGCAGAATCAACAGGCCTTGTTAAATAGGAAATATGGGGCTCCACCCAAAGTTTTTTGATAGAGTAGGTCTGGACTGAGTTCTAAGAAATTTCATTTCTAACAAATTCCCAGGTAAGACTGGTGGTGCTGGTCAGGGGACCATACTTTGAGAACTCTGGTTCTAGAGTTATTGCAAGTTTTCAATTTCTTTCTCTTTACTCCAGACCAACGTTGGTTTTAATGCGATACCAGCTCTCAGGAATGAGCAATCTGCTCTACAAGCAAAATACTTAATTCCTTGACTTCAAGTAAGTCCCCAGGAACATCTAAGAACTGATTTTCAGAGTTTATGCATTTCATAATGAGTTCCACATTTTCTCTCAGTACAGAAAGCACAGACATAGATAAATGCTAAGTTAAAAACAATAATACCTATACATTTGTGATTTATGCATAGGTCCTCAACACTCAGTTTTGTCCTACATGGTTTAGATTCCTTGGGGTAGCCCTGTGTAATCAGTATAAAGTTTGTCAATAATGTAGGACTTGTTCATTTCTCTGCCTATAATCAGAAAGAAATAAGGTTTGCTTGAGTTTTGCAAATAATTTTTTAAAAATAATTTTCATAATTTCACTGTAAGCCTTAGAGACTTTTATAGTTGTCAGAGATCAGCTGGGGGAAGAAATAACTATTTCATTTTGACAGTTCCTTTGGAATAGTTATTTAATGTGAGCGTTATTTAAATGTGAGAGTGGAATGAATATATCTCGTTTTTTTTTTTTAATTTAATCTCAACACCTTATCTTCCAAATACATTTAAAATAGCACATTTTTCTTTGCTTCTTGACTTCCATTTAGAGTTAGCACAGAGCTTAGATATTGGGGGAAGTTATTTAAACTAAAGAGAGAAAGATATACACTGATGTGCTATTTTCTTAATCCCACCTGAAGAAAGAAAAATGTTGATTTTAAGCTGAAGCAAAATGTTATCCTTTTTAAACTATATAGTTGACAAGACAAAACCATTCACTTTTCACGGCATTATTTCAAACTCTCTGGGTATGTATTTCAAACTCACTGGTTGCCATGTTGAGGAAAAGTCCATTTTAGGAAAAATATTAAACTTAAGAAGTTAATGAATTAATGGGGTAAAGCTGCTGAAGCCTGTTTTCTCAAACCTGCAGGAATCTGAACCTTTTAATTTTATTTACAGTGGAATACAGGCCGCCTATTCTAAGAGATACTTAATTGGTAATGGTGGGAATATGAAGAATCTACAAAACAATTATCACTGTTTTGATGAGATGGAGTGAGGTGAAAATACATGAAAAATTGTTATTCGTTTACTCAGAATATGGTCAGTGTTCAACTAAAAAGGGTAATCTGGAACATTTTTATATCTTTTTTACATGCCATTTCTCTCAAGAATTGGCAGGTAGTGGCATTATACTCATTCTATAAATTGCCCTTATGTACAAATAGAATTCATTACATGAAGCTTTGCTCAGCTCTAAAGGACAAAGAAAAAAACAAGCTATTTGTAAAATAAATAATCCTGACGTTGATTTTTTTTTTCCTCAGGGTGAGAAAGAAAATGCTTGGATAGTGTTTTCAAACATTCCAGCCATAAACTCCAGAGAGCACCAACAAGCATAATTTTCATTGTTGACATAATGAAGAAGATGATCCTTTTTAGCCATTTTCCTTAGCATAAATTCGTGTACAATGTGAGCTTGTCTGTGTGACCATAACAAATGCTAGTAAGATGGAAAAAACAAATATGCAAAATAAAACAAAGAGTAAGCTAGTTCATTCATTGATGCCAAAAGAAGCCAAAGTTCTCAAAATTCTGCTTAGTATCTGCCTTGGTGTTAGCTGAAGTGCATTTCAGACAATTTACATGTTGAGTAAAATGTTAGACTTGTTTAGAAAAAAAACAAAGCAGTTGCTTTTTCACTCTCTCTCAAAAAGGTTTGGATTTTTGTTTTCTTTGAGTATATGCTTGCTAGGTTAGATGAAAGAAAATTTTTTCAGTAGATGAAGTTACTTGAAGTTGAGAATTGATGCAATTTTTTCAATAATATAGAATAAATATTTTCTTCAGCTTCTAAATTGCCAGACAACTAAAATTGCTTTCTGGTTTAAATTATCTCTCCAAACAAACAAACAAAAACACTAGAGAGTAGTATAAAAAGACTAATATTAAAACAAACAATTTTTCCTTATTGACCATAGCTATCATTTCTATCAATTTCCCTTATGTCTTTTTCTGTTTGAGCTCATGTTATATACACAGTTCTGTATCCTGTTTTTTCCTTTTCATATTATAGCATAAGCATTTTCATTCGACAAAGGTTTTTTATAATTGATTTTGAGTGTCTATATTATTATATCACAAAAAAATAATACATCTGAAAATTCTGTATTTGGGAACATTTAACTGGCATTTAACACTTTTTTATTAGAAAATAATAGTGACAAGCATCTTTGTACATAAATCAATGATGTATCTGACATTTTAAAGCTATGAGTAAATGATAACACTGCTTAACATGGATGGAAGTCAAATCCTCTGATTATAGCTAGCCACATAGTAAAGATGTTGTTTCCCAGATACCCTTGCTGATAGTGTGACTATGTGACTAAGTTCTTTCCAGTGGAATATGTGAGAAAGTATCCTGTTTCAGCTCCCAAGAAAGTTCCTTAAACTATTAGTGGTATATGCCCTTTGCCTCTATTTTCGAACCTTTCTCCATTTTGGAACATGGGACAAGGGCTACAGACCAGGGATGGTGAGGTATGAAATAAAAGAAAATCTCATTATGTATCTATTGACAAACTGCAAAGAAAGTATTAAAATTCTAATAAATCTTTTAATGAAAGTGAATTTTCTTTGCTTCATTTATATTTCAAGAGTGAAGGTGATGCAAAAAACTCATGATTTATCTATGTAGAATTTAAGAAAAATCATTGGGTTTAATTTCTCATTGGGCACTCTGCATCATTCTCTGCTGTGTCATTTTATCAACAAAATATATGTTAGCAAAACAATAGCTTTTAAAGAACAAATCAGTTTCAATTTCTAAGTAGTAAATAATTTCTAAAAAGTACTATATTTCCTCTAGGGTAATTTTTTAATTTAGGCAGTTGTTCACTACTGTAAAATAAAAAAGTTGCAAATAACATGCAAGAGAAGAAATAGCTTCAGGACCTGTGTAACTGTGAGGTAGAGTTATGTGAAATTGTCAAACCATAACCCTCCCAGGATCTTCCAGTGTTAGTTGATTTGTCGAACCAGAAGCATTATTCAGTAATGAATTCTACTTAAGGCAATGCTAATACAGCTAATACATGCTCCTGATGAAAAGTAATCTCAAAATTTGGGCCACATTGCCTTTGACTAAACCCTCATATAATGATGGCACTTCTCTTTTCAACATGAAAAATTAAAGGAAAAATTAAGGTAATTATGTTGGCAATTTAAGTAAAACAGAAAATGGCCATATACTTGAGGCAAAAAAGTGGAGGTTTGAACTATGTAGATAACCATCTGAGCTCTCAATTTTATTTTGTCAAGGATACAAATCATTTTATAAATGAAGTTTACTGAGCAGAGATTTCTAAATATTATGTCTAGTTTCCATAAGCAAAAGGTGGCATAGACAAAGCTATTTTAGTTCTCTCATGTTATTCAAAGTTGCAGAGACTGATGTTGTTTACCAATAAGCTATCAGGCAATATATTATCACAAAAATAAAAATAAAACTTATGTTTATCCAATTTTACACTTCCTTTGAGCCCCGGGAGGAGACAGACCACCATCTTCAGAAATATGGGCAGAAGCTACTAAAGATTCTACTTTTGTCTCCTACTGGTGAACTTGTTCCTACTAAGAAGGTGCCTCTCCTTCAGGTGTTCATCACTTTTCTTTTTACATTTACCCCGTATTATCTCTACTCTGCTGTTTTATGTTCTTTACTGCTTCTGGCCTGTTCTGTCAGTGTTATTACTCACTCTTCTCCAATGACAACCGTGCAAAATATGGGTCCATCGGTACTTTGATGCCAGGGCTTCTGCCGTTTCTCTTGATGATGTGTGATAATTTGGCATGACTTCAGAGCTCATCACTGCCCACCTACTCATGGCCCTGTCTTTTCTCTATTTGATCTATATTGCTAGCTAATATAAAAGAGAGCCCCCTGCTTATAAGCTCCTACTTCCAGATATTAAATATTTCAAAATCACTTTAATTTAGACTTTCAAACTTTGTAACATTTTTATTTCATTCCCTTACTGTCACTGTATTGACTGGGACTTGATTTTTCAGCTGTGTAGTACCTACTGCATTTATAAGTTTATCAGCTGTGATGGTTCGTTTTGCACCAATTTGACTGGGCCAAGGGTTGCCCGGCCACTTGTTCAAACATTATTTTGGGTGTGTCTACAGGGTTTTTCTGGATGAGACTAACATTTGAATACATAAGAAAAGCAGATTGCTCTCCCCTATGTGGGTAGACCCCATTTAATCCATTCAAAGTCTGAATAGAAAAGATTGACCTTTCCATGACTAAAGGAATTCCTCCTGCCTGACTTCCTTTCAAAGTGGGAAAGAGTTTTATTTCTGCCTTTAGACTCAAGGAGAAACAAGGGCTCTTTCTGGGTTTTGGGCCTGCTGGCTTTCTGACAAAATATACCACTGACTCTCCTGGGCCTTACTGACTATAGAACATGAGACTTGCCAGCCTCTATAATCATGTAAGCCAATTCCTTAAAATAACTCTCTTTGTTTTAACACATCCTATTAGTTCTTTTTCTCTGGAATATCCTGACTACTATACCAGTTAACTCTAATATTTGTTTTGTTTACTACCCAAGCATAGTTTTTTCTAAACTACAAATTTGGATCGTTTAATGTGAAATGGCTCCCCAATTGTAAATAATTGAGAAATATAAATTCTCAAAATCAATTAATTTATGATCAGCTTGCTTTTTTCCTTGTAAATATGAAATAAAAGGAAATGTGTGCTGCCCAGTAGCCCCAACCACCATGATAGAAGGCTCTCCATTGTCTTACAATTCACACCGACCAAATGCTCTGGGAATCCCTGAAATTGTGCCTCATCCAAGTCCACAAACAAGTGTCTCCCATGGACTTCTGCTTGTTTCTCACTTCTAGAAGTTTACTGCCTTGTATTTTCCATGGCTGACCATGCCCCTTCATAAACCATTATATATGTCTATGATGTTTCCAAAGCTAACTGCCAATCCTTGAGGACCCAGAGTGGTAGTTCCTTAAGACTGGATTCTCCCTGAGTCAGGAAAAGTATTTCTCCTCAACTCTGTGTCATGTCTCAAAACAGGAGATGACAGCTGGACCCTGGTAGAACTGTTATGAGAGACTATACAAGTCTAGGCACAAGCTGAGCTCAGTCTTTTCAATTTTTACTTTTCCCCCAATGTTTTAAAAATTATAAGCTCAGTTTTAGTCAGAGCTCAAACACCAGGTACTTTTTTCTTCACCTTCAGCTGATCTCAAAGACATGTCTACCACTACAGGGCTATAACCAGGAAGCTCAATGTGGAAAGGATGAGCTTCATCTAGCTTCAGAGATCATTTACTTTCTCTGTTGCATTAAGCAGCTTATTTTAAATTTAATCTTTCTTAATGTTTGTGAAAGTAGAAATAGAATGTTAAAAATAGGAAGGAGAAATATCTTTTTTAAAAAGTCACTATTTTAACAATATTCATTTACAATTATTTTATTAAACAATCATTTTTTTACATGTCATCAGACCTTACCCCTGAAGTAAAAAACAGTCTGAGGTATTAAAACTGAAGAAACATTTGCATATATTTGTAAGGTTCTCATACTACAGTAACCAGAATATTCAGTATAACTAAATACTACATACAACTGTAGGTTTATACGAACAAAGCTATATAAAACAAATCTGGTTTGTCTCATTATAGCTCTGATTCTCCCATTTATGATGGAAAAGTGGCAAAAACAAATATGAGATTTAAGTTGCTTACAGAATATGTCTGTTATTCAGTTTTATAAAATGGTAGATATAATTTAAAATGTCAACAGCTGAAATAGTAGCCAACTCGAGAGCACAAAAATCAAACTGACAAACAGTTTCAATTATATAATGTCTTATTCACAGAATTTAATCCTCAGATCAATGGCAATTCACTTAAAGTATCTAAAATATATTTTCCATAATATTTAGGGTCACATAAGTAGCACGGTTCCTATTTTTCTATTTGTAGGATCTTTTCCTTTAAATTAGAAAATTCATTTGTTAACAGATAAAATTCAGAATGTTCATGTCTAAGTTGTTTTGAAATAAAAGAGAGAGGAAGAGATTTGCTTTTTAAGTGACCTATTTCTTTATACTAAAGAAGTTATCTAAACATTTTCCAGATCTCATGTCACTGATGGTATTTACACCCTGAAAGAGAAAGTTGAGGCAATTATATCACTAATTATTGTTATATAAACACTTTCTTCTGAACTATTCAGACAAATTGGAGAAAGGTTGCTTTTTGATGATTGACTTAATCATTAATTTCAGAGTGTAGACACTTAATTTGAAACAAATCTAAAATTGCATCGTCATTTGCATGTAAATTAAGTACTGAATAATGGGTCACACATATTAAACAGAAATTAGTTTCTATCGCAATTTTTTTAGTTAACATGGCCCTTCTAGGTTTTGATGTTTCTCCTAAAAATTGTTCAATTGTGTGGATAGCCTGAATAAAGTGAAGGTTGATTTCATTTATTTATTTGTTTGTTTGTTTGTTTGTTTGTTTGTTTTTGGTAAGAACAGAGGCTGCCTAAAACTTGATTTTTAAATTTTTTTTTTTTTTGCAAAACCGATAATGGATCAAATGCTTCTTGCAGCCTATCATTAGAGGAAAATCTTGTTTATTTTATGGTAATTATGACACCTTTAAGAAGATATCTAAAAAAGAAAGTCTCTTCCAAACTATTTGTTTTGCCAGTAACAGAAATTTATAGAAAAAGAAACTTTTTTTTCTCATGGAGACTCCAATAAAGTTCTATAAAACACACTTAGCCTGTTTTTTCTTTGTTCTAGAAAATAAATTCAGGTTGTTGAAAACCTGCAGAGGAACACTTCGCTTGCGTTTGGAGACAATGTCCTCTTCCCACAATTGCACTTTGCTTTCCTAGGCAATGATTCTTGAATTAAGAATAATCTTGGCAGTTGCCTCACTGCTAGAAGCACAACAGCTGTCACAACTGAGTTGTTTACCTGGGAGGAGAATGAACACATGCTGATGTTCTCACTTGAACCAGGAGAAACTGATTACAGCCAAACGCATAATGATCTAGAATCTCTTAGTATCTTTTGGAGGTTTTTACTGTTTTTACTGTTTGCTACACAAATGGGTGCTCCAAGTTGAGATACATTTCCCAAGAGTTTTTTTAAAAAAAATGAATGTTGTCAGACATTGAAATCGATCAAAAACACAGAAGGTCATAGAATGAGTATTTAAATCTTAGGTGTCTAAATTGTCCAGTCCAACTAAAACATATCCTCAAATTGGAATTATTTGGAATAAAACAAAAAGTAACTTTTATTTTAGGACCACATATGCAAATCAAAATGCCATTGCCTTGGATTTTAATGCTTTGGGATAAAATATGTAACAAATTCCATTTTATTCTATACCTATCTTTTATCTCTATAACCAAAGCAAAATAAAAGTGAAATAAAATAAAATATGACTGATCCTGTAAGACTTAAGTCCTGAATATTGTGTGCTTATTGTCATTTTACCCACTGGTACCATACAAATACGGATGACCATTTACATAAGTGACAAGAGCAATATTATCAAAACACTTTTGCTATTGTTAAGCTGAAGAGTTACACTATGAAATCTACCAAATCTACAAATATAAAATGTTGGCTAGCATTCAATTCAGATGGAACACTGACTACAGTCACACATGTTATGGTCAGTGAGCCTTCTCTCAAGAGCAGGGACACGGTAGAGTCAGTCAAAGACTGGGTTTCTTATGCCATTCAACACCAAACTGGTGGGTGCCTTCCTGTGTAGAAGGACCAGTGAGCACAGGAGCAGGGAAAAGCTCATGACTCCCAGAATGACTATTCCTGATATCAGTGCACTGGTGATGGCATTCAGCTGGAAAGGAGGTTCATTTGGAGAACCTGCAAGTAATAAAACACACATTGGAAAAATCCAATATCAGATTTATTTCACCTTATCCTGATTTATACCTGCAAAACACCTGTCACCAGTATCTTATAGAATAACAGTGTGACACTAGATCATGAGATGATCTATTTTACTGTAATTCAATCCAATAATCAAAGGATTGCATGGTTTATAGGCCTAGTATCCCCTGGGCAAACAAACAAACATAAAAGTTATCTATAAAATGCTATAAAAATTGCCCAAAAGGTCACATACGAGTTCAGAAATCCTCAGTAAACTATAATTTAAAATATAACAAACTTGTAAAAGCAGATTTTATTATATTTAGTTGATTATAATTTTGCAACTAATCAACAAAAAATACTTAAAATATTTAAAAATCATACTTCAATTTTCAATATCTGTTAATTATCTTACCAAGCTGTGAATTGTTGGTTGGAGTCTCATCTGGAGGGGAAAACAAATAAAGACAACATTGTATCTCTAAATATTTAACTATGTTTATTATAATTCTATAATCACTTTTTACTAACATGTCTCCTCACCCTCACCCACAAGCTCCATGGGGAAGGCAATAATAAAAATCCTCATAAACCATTGTGCTTTCCTATTTTCTATGCCACTTGTCTGAAGTTTCATCATCTATCTGTTTCCCAAGCCCACACCCTGCCACTGCCCTAGACATACAAAATATAACAGCAAAATATACTGCACTGTATTCTTTCCTGCCAACCTTGCTTCATCATTATCTCTTTAGTCATATTAGTAGGGGCAGTAACTGTTAACAGCTATTACATTTTTTATAGCCCTATAACATGTCATTTGTTATTCTGTTACAGAGAAATATTCATTATTTAGTGCTGCTCTATTTTAAGTGTTGCCAATTTATCCAGTGTAATCTGCAAAATCATCATTTTAAGCTCCAAGAAGATAAATTCACACTTAATAATTAAATAAAAGAAAAACATGACATCTGAGCTTGAGTTATAGTTTTATTTACATCTGTGAAGTAAAAGATGGAAGCTGTTGATTTTTTACTTTTCCCTGGCAAAACATAATAATAGATAGAATAAACACATTCACTTGGCTTCCCAATTATTGTTACCCATTTTATAATCATATAGCAATTAACCCTTGAACTTTATAATGAATAGATTTCATATTTGTGTTTAAATATGTGTATGTGTGTGTGAGAGTTTGTTATTTGAGTCATAAAATATGTGCAGTTGACTGATTTTGTTGTATAAATATTATTATAATTAATATGTGAGTAGTGCCATACAGTTCTACAAAGTGCTGTTTCATGTTATCACATTCAATCCTCATAATAGCCATATGGTTTAGATATGATTGCTACCCCCATTTCACAGATGAAGAAATTTCCATCTGTCACAGCCTATATGATAAAGTAAACATATGTTTAAATAAAAGCTGTTTCAGAATCCTTTTTCTAAAATAATATAAACTAGCCAAGTATGAAAAATATTTTTAGTCATAGGGATGAATACCTCAAGCTACAAAAAACTCCAAGATTAGTATTTGAAACCACTGATGGGAAAACCTGGTGAGATATTTATAAAACATCTGATGCTATTTCTTTTCAGACATATGAGTCTTGGCAAAAATGACGGTTCTGCTGTTTGATCCCTGAAGTACAATGCCCAAAATTAATAGAGCGTGCATTCTCAGGATTCTTTAGACTAGTGCAGTGCATTGCTTTAGAACAACAACAAAAAAATGGCACAAATTTTCCTTATAAGGGACCCTTAGGAAAATCCCAACCTCCAAACAACATCATTTTATAGACACTTCCTTCTCATGGAAATAGATGGGGTGAACGAACTGTGATTATTTCATCCAAAAGATTCATGTGCCCTTTTCTCAAGACAAACTGCCTCACTGGAACATGAAGGAGAATATATATATATTGCTCTAAATTTCTTTTTAACAGTTATTCTTTATTTAGAAATTACATTCATTTACTTTAAAAAAATGTTTCTATTAAAGAATAGAAAGCTTCTTTCTCCTATGTGTCCTAAATTAGGCAGAAGTGCTATGATGTGAAGCCCCTAGTATTTTCTGCATCCTGAGGTGAGGAAAGGAAGTTAGAACACCCCTCCTCTCCCAGGTGTAACCCATTAGGACTTGGCTCTCAACAAAATCTTCATCTGGGGACAAAATGCCAAATAAGCCATACCAGCTCCAAGTTCCAGGACTCTGAAAAACTAAAAGCATCCTACCTTTGACAGATGACTGAAATCAAACCATGTTATATTTGAATATTGTTTGGAATTGGATTTGATAGTGCATAAAGGTAGAGAGAATAACTGTGACTTGGTTGCTATTTCTAGTATCCTGCAATTTTAGTATCACTGCGATTTAAAAAAGAAAAACATCAAAGCACTGTCTAGCCCAGAAAGAGGAGGTAGACGTTTTCCATGAGCTTTCTGTCACAACGCACTTCTGTTTTTCTCTACCATCCACTTGGTCTTAATGTAGACAAATATGCCAAAAGAAATCTTTGGGAAGTAAAACAGTAAACTTTGTGGGCTTTTCAAAAAACATAAAGTTTTTTTAAAGGATCTATGGAAGAAAAGTGGTAGCAGCAATACCACAGCTGTTCAAAAGCCAAAAGTGGCAGAGAAATTGTCATTCTCTGCTTTTCTCTCATATATGTAGTTGAAATAAATGGAAAAAAAAGAAAAAGAAGAAAAAGAAAATATGAAGATATATGGAGAACAAATATTTTCCCTTTCTTAGCACAAGCAAACTTTTTTTAAAATCTTAAATTACCTATGTGGTAAAATGGACCACACATTTCAAGTTCAGAACCTCCAAACTTTTTACTTTCCACCATGTTATGTTCTTTCATAGTCTATCTCTGCTTCTGAACTCAGATTCCTGAGGGCAAAGACTGTGGCCTGTTCTCTATTGTATTCCACCTTCCTGTCAGAGTGTCTGTCCCATGTAGGGGCTAATATGCTCAGATGAATTATTAACTTCCCGAAAAACTCAGTGGTACTAGTTGAATGAGAGTTTGGCTTGGACTTCTCCATCAGAATTTATGTAAACAAACAATTAGACCACAGTTTTTCAGTAATTGTACCTTCAAATTGCCAGGAGTACCCATAATAAGTATTTTCCTACCAAATAGTCTTCACATTTGGGAGCTTAAAAAAAGGAATACTTCAGAAATTTTGTAGGGTTTGAATTTTGAGGATGTGAATATTTTCCTAAATAAACTAAGAAAATGATTCAACAATTTCGGGTAAAAATAACCAGAATGGAACTGATTTCATTAAAACACAAAACAAAACTAAAATTCTGAGATTTAACAACTTTTTAAACTTGACCTAAGTCAGTTGTCTAGGATGAAGGAGTGGTTCAATGAGTAAATAGAGCAAAAATTCCTAGTATCAGAGAGCTTTGAAGACAGCAAATCAAGCCTGAAATTGGACTACTCTATATAAAATTGGCCACAGGACCTGGAGAAATAAATTCTAGCTGACCTAAGGTAAAAACAAAGTGAAACTAAGAAAAGAAGGTACTTTGATCATTAAGCAGGACATTAAATTTATATTGGATTTGCTTGTGAATGGATGTGGCTTGATTTATGAGTTCTCTGTGTGGAATTTAAAATGTGTTTTTTTGCATGGATATCACAGTATTACAGGGTAAATATTGTTATATATGGTCCTCTACACAATGAGGCCACCATGACCACCAAAAAATGAGGAACATCCTATTGCTATTTATCAAAATTATGAAAAATAAGTCCATAGAGAGTGAGAGGAATAAGGTCTGGAAGGCTGAAACATGATCCTTTGCAGGCTTTACCAGAGGAGAAACTGAGGTGACTAGGAGACAACGCTAATGTGGTGGGGATTAAATGTCACCTTTGAGGTGGAAACAAGTTGAAATTAGAAAAGAAGATACTTAGTCATGAAATTAGAAAAGAAGATACTTAGTGCTGTGATTAAAGGCATTAGCTCTTTAGGATTTTAACCAAGATATTTTGGGTGACTAGACATAGTGTAGGTGAAACCCACAAACCTGGAGAGCTGGTTAGCTATGGTAGAATTGGAAACTTCTACTTGGTAATTGTTACTAGGATTTTTTTGTGGGGGGGGAGGGTCGGGTCTTAGTAATTTTTGTCTTTTTAAAAATTATCTTACACTAGCAAATTATTTTAAATGTGTAATATTTAAATTTAAAAAATAAAATAATAATAATAAATTCAATTTGCTCCAGATAAGGAGGCAAGGAGGTTAATAAGGAGGGAAAGCCATCTACTAAAAATGAACAGAAATATGTCCCTTTCAAAGTTCTTTTCTTACAACAAAATGACTCTAGATATGCTCCAAAGAAATAAAAGTATTTTTGTATTGTGCCTACCCGAAAGCATTCCTAATTATTGGCAACAATGGCTGAGTTTCCATGCAGTGTAATTCTATAAGCTATTTCAGACAGCTAGATAGAGGTAAGTCTTTGGGCCTTTTACAAACCATAAACCACTCATTTTCAAAGCGTTCAAAATATTTACCAAACTCTCAGAGAGTATAAACTAAGTTTAAAATTTTATATTTAATAAATTTCTGCAGTGTTTAAAAAAACTATTAGTTTGTTTTGAAATGATGCAATGTCAACACAAACACTGGAGTCAATAATTAAAGCAAATGTCTGGATTTTTCACTTTTTGCTTAATAACCTATTTTAGGCAAAATTTTCTTTTCACTGAAGGATGGGAGGCATGGGAGAAGATGTAAAG
This sequence comes from Macroglossus sobrinus, assembly GCA_004027375.1. Lineage (NCBI taxonomy): Eukaryota > Metazoa > Chordata > Mammalia > Chiroptera > Pteropodidae > Macroglossus > Macroglossus sobrinus. The sequence continues at coordinate 336,930 of PVKZ01001302.1, read as the reverse complement.
ATAATCTAATGAAAACATTAAATAATAGCCTTATGACTAATATAAAATAGAGAAAAAATGTTAGAATATAATCCAATTCTGTTGCTTTCTTTCTTTTTTTTTTAATTTGATACATTTATAACTATAGAGTTAGAAAGAATCTTAAAGGTTACTTTTTCAAAACCTTTATTTTAAAAATGAAGAAACACTTGCCCAGAGCAGTGAAGTAAAATTCCAAGACACCTAGCTTGTTAGAACAAAAGTAGACCCAATTTTTATATATTTTTTTAATCTAATTTGTGTTGTTTATACTGTATGTCTGTTTTATTTAACCAGTTCTGGATGTCTCTGGGTTCATGCTGAGGAAATACTTTTTTGGTGTGTGTGGAGTGGGAGCGGGGTGAAAGGGCGGAGAGAGAGAGAGAGAAAAGAGAGCGTGCATGCACAAATATTTGTATACATGAGATTATATCTGAATAAACAGTTGTGTTCATTAGATTCATGAGCATGAATGAGTGCACTGAATTGAGGTATGTAATATTCAGGATCCTAGGAAGAAACAAATGATACTCAAATTAGGCAATTTAAGGAGAGTTTAATAGGACTGTAAATAAAGATGAAGGGAATTCACAACAGAAAATCAAGTTACCTGGGCTATGTGTTAAGGGGAGGGTATCCAGAACTGACAGTAGCTCTGTGGAGAGAGGTATCTGACAGGAGCTGTGTGGACCTCATTATCATTCACTTACAGTGTCACATATTGGCCAAGCACAGTTGGAAAGTAGATGGCAAGGCAGCAGGGGCAGGCAGTTCTCCTAGGCCAGTTTTCCGAGGCAGAGTGCCAGGGGTGGGGAGTAAGAGTGGATCCAGAAGGGCAAATGTCCATTGTGGTATATGTGTGTGTGTAAGGAAAATGTGATAAAGACAATATTACTCTTTGTGTATAAGTTAACAGGAAATAACTGTGAAATTAAAAGTTGTTTAACAGTTTATTGCATCTTGAAGTTAATTAGTGCTTATCAGGAACCACTTTGAGTTCTCCTCAGAAGCTAAGTAACAGGCCATTTTGGAACCACGTATTACTACACACGGAGGTGCGCTCTTACCGCTCCGAGTAATGATGGGACCCGCAGAGAGGACGGCGTTTCCCGAAGTGCCCCGGGGGCTCCAAGTGGTCCTCCGCTCCGCATCTCTCCTTTCTCTGTGGCTGCAAATCTGAGGAGTTAATGAAAACAAATGAAATTCCACACCGGCACAAAATTGTTTCTTTATGGCCATTTGGAAAGCAGATTCTTTTGGAAGAGATACCACACATTTAATTTTATTCATTTACTTCTGTGCATCTATTTAATTACTTTGCATATAACTGCTACACTGTTTCTTACCCTGGCATAGGCCACATTTCTTATTTCCTCACACTGTAATTGTGCATTGCCTCATTAATTTACATAGCTCAGTGGCTCTCCCGAAACAGAGCTGTGTTTATCAAACTTCTCTACTTTTATTTCTCTCAAGCCTTTAATAAATCTTTCCCTGAAATGTTGGTCAGCCAAGGTAACATGGACTCTCCATTTAAGCCCATCTGATATAGCTACTTAGAACTAATCAATGACTATAAAGAAATGCATGAATTTGAGCATAATATAAACATATTAAAGCTATTTCAAATTTTTTAAATGTGACTTTATTTTCCTTGGGTTAATATTGATGTGACTCTAGGGGGAATCTGTCAGAAATATAATCTTTTTATTTATTAATGAATGGATCTATATTTTATATGATAGCTGTAAGCAATTCAGTTTCACACCTTTTATAGCTGTGACTTTTAATCCAAGGGATGCTCAGGCCATCTGGCCCCAATCTCCCTTTCTAGTGCCAGCCTTGTGCCACCACACCCCCTCAGGTTTCCTTATCATCTTTCTCTGTGCTCCATAGCTTTAATGAAGGACTGGAAGTTCTCTGATTGTTCTGTTTTACATGTTTGTGACTTTGACCATCCTTTGGCATGGAGTGTCTCTCACACTCTTGATTTTGTCACTTTGGGGTTTATCCATCTTCAGCTCAAGGTTCGTCTCTTCCACCAATCCTCCCAATGTCTCTTGCTTTATTTCACTCACAAGAATGAGGTCTGCCTCTTACTACAGCTTATATCTATGTCTGCCTTTGTGCCATAATATTTTGTCTTGTTTTATTTCATAACTATCTCACGCTCCTAAAGGATAAGCTAACTGAATTCAGAACTCATGCATGTATCTCTGTATTCCCAGTATAATGTTTGGCATAAAACTAGCATTCAATAGATCTTTACTGGATGAATGAATAAATCCTACTTCAAATAGTTTGACCTCTACATAAATTAGTGCCTAACACTTGATAGTCTTTCAGCTTAAATCAATTTGACAATTTAGAAAAAGTTGTCAGACAACCTACTGGCATAAGGTAGGGGCAGTCATCAGCTCTGCAGAGCTTGGTAACGCAGTGCAGGAAGACAGTGGACATTTTCTGATTCTTGTGCTTCACAAATCGGAATACTTCAAAGGAAAACCGGCCCTGCTGGCTTCTGCCATTTTCAATGATGGTGGTCTGAGGATCTTTGTCACAGCTATATTTTAGGGAATGGAAAAACAGGATATTACTGGCAAGTACCAGCCCACTGGGACTTGTAAATACATTTCTACAGTGTTAAGGGTATCCCACTACATTAAGACTTAACAAAATTATGCCATATTACAGATATTTAATAAAAGAATAGACTAATTCAACAAATATGAAAGAAATGACCTAGATCATAAAATGTAAATAGATCGGTTTCTGATTATATTACTGTCATATTTCAGAGGTAAATTCATATGGTTCAAAAATCCAACCAGTATAAGTATATATAGTAAAAAGTCTCTCTTCTAACTTCGTCCTTGTTTATACCATTCCACATACAAACTTGTATTGCATCTTCCCAGGGTATATGCAAATAGAAGTAGAAGCAATATATTCTCATTGTTCCCTCCTTTTTAAACTGTAGCACAGTCTACATTATTCTGTACCTTGCCTTTTTTAAATTAGCAAGGCATCGTAGAAATCTTTCCACAACAATACTTAGCAAGCTTCTTTATTCTTTTTCCACAGCTATATAGTATTCCATTATGCACATGTGCCAATTTACTTAGTCAGTTCCCTATTTACGGACACTTGTATTGCTTTAACTATTTTACTTTTAAATTAAAAGTCATAATAAATAGCCTTATAATACATCATTATGAATATGTGTAGTGTTATTGGTACAACGTATCTGTGAGACCATTTAATAGAGTCACCACATTGCCTTCTAGATTGTTACATTTTGTACTTCCTCAGTGAGGTATGAAAAAAAACTTTTTCCCCAGAGCTATATCAACAAAGTGTGTGAGAAAATTTAAAGACTGTACTCTATTTGATAGGAAAATTAAGCTATCAACATATAATTATAATTTGAATTTTTCTTAGTGAAAATGAATACATGAATCTTTTCATATACATTATAGCCACTTGCATCTCTTGATCTGAAAACTTTGTTCTTTGCCCAAATTTCTATTGTGTTGTTGGCCTTTTTATTCACGATTCCTAGAAGCTTTTTATATGTTAGATAAAGGGGGGGTTCTTGCTTGTTATATAAATTGTTTTACTTTGTTGTCTGGGTTTGATGTTCCTCACTGTGTGTGTGTGTGTGTGTGTGTGTGTGTGTGTGTGTGTGTGTGTGTTGTTAGATTTCATTTTTATGTTACAATTTCAATATTTTATTTTATGACTTCTAGTATTTAGGCTGAAAACAGATTTTCCTTCCAAAGTTTAAAAAAAAACATTTCCTATGTTAATTTGCTTTCTTATACCATTTTTAAAGCTATAGTTCTTACACTTAAATTAATAATTTATAGAAAGTTTATTATGGTATATTGAGGGAAATAAAGATCCAATGCTATAGTTTTCTTATGGTTATCCATTGTCCAGCACTATTTTAAAAATCTCTGTTTATCCCACTGATTTTTGCTATCACAGTCTACCATATAGTAAATTCCCACATGTTTGAATATATTTCTCAGCTTACTATTTTAAATCTTTGTGTCTAGTCTTGCATAGTATCACATTCTTTTAATAATTGTAGAGCCTTTGTTAATTATAATGTCTGATAGGGCCATTCCTTCCTTATTTCTGTTTTCTGTTTTTCTTTTTTACGGATTTGTCCTTTATCCCATTTTTTTCTAGATTAGATTAGTTTCTGGCTCTCTATTTTTTGTTTTTTCAAAGAACATACTTGTTTTTTATTTATTGCAAGGAGCTGATTCATATTTTCATTTCTGATCTAAATATTATTTATGAGTTTTAAACTTCCAAGTAGAGGTGACTTTTTGTTTTCTGATATTGTTATAAATTGCAAGCTATCAACATATAGCTTATTTATTATGTCATTTAGATCTTCTATATCCTTACTTAATCATTGGCCACGTGAACTAAGTTTCCTGAGAGAGGGTCATTAAAGTCTCTCAATTTTATTATACTTCTGACTATATCTTTTTATAGTTCCCCTATTATCTACTTTTTGAAAGCTTTGCTTTTATCCAAGGCATCCTTTCACTATGTCAATATAAATTTCTCTTAATTTAGAAAATAATTTCTGGACTATATTTTTAAATATTTGCTCTGTTCTATTATTTTGGTTTCTTTTGAGGAAATTCTAATTATTCATATTCTGCATATATTACCTTTCCTTTACCTACCTTTTATGTCTATCTTTCCTCCTCTAGCTTTTTATCTTTTCTCCTTTATTTTTGTTTCTTTTTATTAGCATTTATTATTTTTATTGTCCTTATCCTATATTGTACTTTTTGCTGTATGTATTCTCCCTTGAACACCTTCTTATAACTTTCTTTCTGCAATACATTTGTTTTTCTTTTATCTGTCTTAAATTCCCCTAGTTCTCTTTTCACATTCTCATGGCCATACCTCTTACTGTCCTATCCTTTCTTGCTTGGGTTCTTATAATTCTATGTTAATAACTATGATTATGTTTTAGTTTGTAAAATAAAATTAATGTTGGAATGCTCACTTACAAATCTGATCTGTTCCATGGCAATTTTTCCAGTGAGTTTAATTCATTTTTTTAAAAAAAACTTTTTTCTGTCATTTTCCACATTTTTCTTGGAACAGGAATACTGACAGAAATGCCTTTATTTGCTTACCTGTCATATTTGAAGGAACTGGATTTTCCAGAACTGTTATTTTCAGGAGATTCCTAAGACAACGTGGAATGTTAATGACCTTCCTCAAGAGTTTCTTCAGTTCGAAGGCTCCTTCTCATTTTACAATCACAGACAAGTTTTCTTTGACTATGTCAGAATTGTGTAGCTGAGTTTTCTCTGCCTCTCTGAACTTGAAGATATTTGTGAGAATATCAGCCCTGTGTTTCTCAGGTTAATTCATTAGCCTATTCCACCAAGGGTAGAGCCTTTGCCTTCTCAAGTGGTTTCTTCAAATTTAAAATGTGCACTTTTTCTGGCACTTTATGTGATTGACACTTCTGAGGCTCCGGATACTCTCTACTCCTTCATTCTCCATATTCTGTTGTTGGACCTGAGCCCCTATCCGAGCAACTTCTGCTCACAGTGGTGTCCTCTCCTTCCAGGTGAGCATTTCCCTGGCTGTTTCTTGGACCTATGCCACAAGGACCCCTCTGCACTCACTTTTCTTCTCTGCTTCTCCTGCCACTTCTCACTGCACTGCTTCCTGCAAGCCTCTCTCTGCACTGTATCTCTTGATCTTAACTGATTTTATTGACACTAACACATATTTTAGAATTTTTACAGCTTTATTTCCCTCCTAGTTTCACTGAAAATGACATGTGGGGGACTTTTTTTAGTTACACATTTCACCCTTCTATGGTTTTCAACAAAAAAAACTGAAAAGATTGAGAACCCAGCTAAAGCTATAGGCATATCAGACTTCTGTCTGATGATCATATTCCAGGTTATCAATTTGTGATCATTATAGACAATTGAAAAATAAAAAAAAAATGTTAAAACAAAATGATCCACAATCCCACCATGCATGAATAACCACTGTGAACCTTTTAATGTATCTCCTTATAGTCTTTTCTACTATATAAAATATAAATAAGCACTTGTACATGTAATTGTATATGCTGATTCTTTCACTTCATATTTAACACATAAATTTTAAAAACTATGTATTTCCAAAGATGCAATTATTAAGAAGAAAGGGAGGAGATAAAATAGAATCAAACATTTTTTTCTACTTTATTAATAACTGTATGATTGCAGTGCCTATGTGAGCTCTTGACTTACTGATTCTTCATAATTCACTCAGCCATTTCCTTATTCCTATGTATTACTATTTTATATAGCACTCATAGACCAGAAAATCATAAATATTTTAAAATATGCTTCCCAATTTATAAACATAGAATCAAAAAATATGAAATTCTTTAAGGCTTTCGATGAGCATTGACATTTGTTCCCAAAAACATTGCCCAAAGGAACATTTCCAGCAAAAAGACATGAGTGTCAGTTTGACCATACTCTCTGAACATCATCTCAACCTTGATTAGCCAATAAAACATATTCTTTGGTTTCCCATCATATTACTCCCATCACGTGTCAATAAGCAGCAGTGATCTGAGCCAACTGCATTTATAAGCATGATTAGAAGCCATTGCTTGACTCTCAAGTCTGTTCTGCTGTCAGATAAAAATGCTGAAAGGGGACTGAGATGACTGAATGTTTTTATGATCAATGTCCCCTTTCCCCAAATGTAGATTATATTCACTCTATCACTGTCTATTGGGGAATGAAGTTGAAGTTATTGGCTCTGATAAAAAAAGGAGGGGTAGGCTATTTTATACTTTCATATTAAATACTGATAAATGAAGAAACGTATTTTGAAGTCTAAATTATCTAGGCTTTTACTTTAATTTAACTCTCCTTTTGACATATAATGAGATAGTCTAGCTGCAGATAAATATTACCCTCCCACTGCCTTTCTCTTAATGCCAATACTATCCTAGCCATGCTTTTCCTAAGACAGTGAAATATTCCCATTTGTCTTGAACACAAATAAAACTTCTTTGATGGACCTAACTCACTGCAACTCTCATTCAACAATAGCCTTATCAGCATTTCATGTTGAAAACTGTTCTCAACTTTTATACTCCCAGCTTTATAAGGACTAAAAGTTCAAAATGTAAAACTTTATATTTAAAACTATAAAAATGCCCTATAATTTATTTCTCTGACATAAATTTTCCATTTTAATTTCTACAATTTGGTCTTTGCTATCAATGCAAAACTCAGACACCTACCTAAGGAAGAGATCATACCGAATATCATCATTGGGGTTCCCTGAGGGGGTCGTGTAGCAATAATCCATTAAGACATTCCATCTAAAGAAAGAAGTAAACATAATGTAGAATTAGAATCTCTTATTGGGAATTAGTTACTAATCTAAGGCAAGCGTTGATTTTAAAAATTTCTTATTCCATAGAATGTAGTTTTTAAAATTAATTTGCAGAGGATTCTTATTCATTAAAACATTCTTCTAAACTCTCATATGTTTTAAAATCTGCAATAATAATTGCCATCCTACATCAAGTGCGGTTAAGACTAATATCACACATGCACAAAATTTCTGTGCAAGGCAACCAAATGGTCAAAGTCTGAAGAAACAAAACCCAAAAGTAAATTGCATAGATGCTTCTATGCTCACTGTAAATAATGGCCTTTTGTTTCCAGAAGTTACTGTCTCTAACAGATGACAAAAGATACTGTAATACCACATACAGCAAAGGAGTTTGACACTCTAAATTATGCCAAAATTAGTAGGAGGTGGGCATGGGAGTCTATATAGACACTGTGTGAGGTAGAAGAAAATCTGTGAGGCAAATACAAAGCCTTCCTCCACAAGGTCAGATTGTGCCTACATTTATACATTACTTTACTCAAACGCTAGTGTGTTGAAAATTACTAGTCTGTGGGAACTAAATGTCAATAAAATAAAAGAAAAAAAAATACCTGCATTTAGTAAGACAGTTTTAAAGAATCACATATATTCAAGAATAGAAATACGAAGACAGAAAAGGAGAAAGTAAAGTAGAACCAAGTTTCTAGAGTATACTAATCTCTTCAGGATGTAACATTTAAGTAATATATAAGAAACCCAAAATAAATCATTTACATATCATTCATAGTTTTTTTCATAGGGCAGGATTAAATCTTTAGCTTTTGAATTCCCTTTTCATTTTGATCATTTTGAATTTTCTAAGTACCATAGGAAAATTGAATGATTTTTTTTGTAGAGATGTTTTATGTTATTTCACATCATTTTGGCCCAGATTCTTATGGAGAGAGTTCTTTGGTTTTTTAAATATTTTTTTATTGAACAGTAATGTACAGATAGAAAAGTACACAAAGTATCCACAAAAATGACTGCATCTGGTTAATCATCCTTCAGATGAAAAAAATAGAAGATCCTGGTATCCCAGAAGATGTCTCACACCCTCTTCCAGTTACTACCCCTCCTTTATGGGAAGACTTGTTATTTTCCAATTGATGACAGAAAATGTGTCACCTCTTAATCTTTGTTATTACTTCTGTTTATTAGCATGCCTAAATGGTGTAGCAATGACAATATTTTTTAAATTAAAAATTAATGAGCTAACTTTCTGATTTATGAGGTTTTAGGAAGTCAAAATGTTTTAACCAACAAAAGATAAGAGTTTGAAAATACCTGCCATCCAGATTAGTGGCTTGTACGGCTGCAAATACTTTGGTTTTTAAAGGTAATCCTATACTCGGGATAATTAACTGCTGGCTGTAGGTTGAATCCTAGTGAAAAATAAACAATTAATCTATCATTGCCTTCCTAACAACAGTACATTTACAACTTAAAACAACAACATATACAAAAAAAAAAAAACAGAAAGAAAGAGAGTGAGAAGCAAATCAACATAAATCTACCAAACCACACCCAAAAAGGACCTAGTTAATACTTTAGCTTCTTGGCAGAGCTGTACTGAAACCTTAGTCAAGTAACAAATTCACTTTTATGCATAAATCTTTTTGTTTCCATAGTTTGCCATAAATGATGGTCAATGTTCAGTGCTTTTAAACATTATTCAATTGTTAATAGTCAATGGTTAATATTTCATTTGTTTAATATTTAATCATCAAAATTCAGTTTACTTAAATTAAATTTCCATTTATTTAAGAAGTTTATTTAAATTATGTCTGCTTCAGTTTAAGCCCTTTGCCACTGGAGGTCTTTATATATGCTTGATAATATCTCATCTATCCAAAATCACTTATCTAGAAATTTGAAATTACCAAATTTAATAGAAAACAAAACAAACAAACCAATATGTTCTCTGGGTTGCCAAAATGCATGCCATAGAGTTTCTGCACCAGAAATTCTTTGGTGGTTACTTATAGAAGGGTATCTCAGAACTTCATTTCTACAGTTTTACACTTATTTGAGACAAATTTTAGAGAGCTTGTTTATACCACTTTACAATCTACAGTAAATTAAAGTGGCAAAGTAGAAATTGAGAAGTGACAGCTTTAATTTAGTAATAAAGAAAAAGAGAAAAACTGTAAAATGAAAAAAATCTTCTAAAAAATGTAGTTGTCGAATCATATAGTATGGAGGTAAATTGTTTTCCCAAAATTTAATAACTCTGAACATATTGCTATTTTGCAACAAAGGGAGATTTTAATGTTTATTATGAAATCTCACCATCATCAAGCAAAGGCAAAGTACAGAACATGTTCTAAGAAGGCTGGAAAGAAAGCAACAGATTTTGATTTTTTTTAATTAAAACAAGACCACTTTGTATGCTTCACTTTTGAAAAGGTTTCATTCATGAGGAATATTTTGTCACCAAATAAACTATATAAATCAGGAATTGTATGCTATATCTATTCTCTATATTTCTGTGATAAAAGAAAATAGCTCCTCTAGCTATTTCTGATAGGTAGTAAGTATTTGTATTTAATTACCTTTCTGGCTCCCCTTTCCAACTCTCCAAGTAATCCACACTTCATTAACTATGAAGTATTTTCCTCTTATACTTCCATCAATATTATTCAGAAGAAATGACTTCTTTACAAGTATTACACTGCCAAATCATTTGCAAATGACATGACTCAGCTGTGGTTTAATCATGAATCATCAAATTTTTTCTCCTAAAATTGCTTCTCAAGGGTAATTCTCTGACTTTATTTTAAATAGTTACCTTTACTCTTGTTAGTACAATGTTTTCCCTAAAATCAATTATATTTATTTTAGATTTTTTCTTTATCTTTTAAATATTTATAATTACTATAATCTTTTTTTTTTTTCAGATATACTGTCTCTGTATCTCCTGAGAAGATAGTAATAGTTAAGTACTACTGAAATGCACAAAGTCATCCTTATTTCCACAGAGGGGAAAACTGATATATTTTTATTTCATAGAAATAAGTCATAGTTCAACCTGAAATAACCTGCATATATGGAAACAGCATAGTCAATAAAGTCATTGCTTTTTATAAAACTTTCCTAAGTAAACTTATTGAATCACAGATCACATAAAAATAAACAATTGCCCTGAATCCAAATTAAGGAAGAAACTTTCCAAATGACTAATTAGAGAATATGAGTAATGGGTATGTAATACAATTTTTCATCATTCCTAAGGATTAGGAATCAAAAAGTTTGCATGTGACATAAGAAGACATGGCCCCTCATGGTTGTAAAATAAAATATAATTTGAAATGCTACAATAAAATTACATTTGTATAACTAAAGGTTAGTGTCTCAAACAAAAAAATATGATTTTTAATCAATTAGTATAACAAATTTTTTTTCAATTATAAATTACTATTTTTTAATACCTTGTAACATTGTAAAATACTATGATCATACTATGTTTAAAAAGTAGTTTGGGGCAGTGAAACTTTTCTGTATGAAATAGTAATGGTGGATACATGTCACAGCCATTTATCAAAACCCATAGAATATACAACATGCAGTGTGAATCTTAGTTCATCAATTATAACAAATATACCCCATAATACAAGGTAAGAATAATAGAAGAAGTTGAGTGCAGACTGAGGAAGTATGTGGGAACTTTATACTTTCAGATCAATTTCTCTGTAAACCTAAAAGTTCTCTAAAAAATAGTCTGTTAATTAAAAACAACTAGTTTATGGGGAAATGGCTAAATTCTATTAAGTAACTGGTTACTAAATGACTTCAAATTCAATTTAATTTTTACTCAACCATTAATTCTTTTATTAAAAATGATTAAAAATAAGAAGTATTTTGGCACTACTTATTTCATTTATAGTCTGATATCCAATTGGTTACCTTTTGACCATAGAATTAACTTAAGGTTATCATCAAATTATAGGCTTTTATTTAGCCTTAAGATTCTAGAAACTCCTGAAGGATCATGTCTACTTAGCAACAGGACTATAATATCATGTCAAATAATAAAGGAAAGACCTTAATAGCAAAACTCTTCTCAAATTCACACTTCTAAATTTTGATTTTCTACTTCCCAGTGAGAAAATAGTTTAATTTCCCAGGAAGTAATGGTATCATTAAATGCCATATGGGTATATTTTTCTCTATTTTAAGATCAGGAGTTTTCATTTTTATGTCACTCAATTATAACAAATAATATTGAACCCAAACCAGTCACCTCAATTCTACTCAGGGAGCTTCCACATACAAATCAACAAATAAAAACTTTCAATTTAAAATTAGTGCTCACAACAATAATAAATATCTGGCTATATTGGGAACAAATATCAGCACATATTTGCTGAGATTGTAGAATTAAATAACTTGGCAGCTTCTTACAGAAGAAAGTTTAGAAATGACAGAAAATCGTACCAACAAAAACAATCTTTACTCCAATACATTTTAATCTGTTGTTTAGAACACTGTGGTGTCAGAGTACAAACTTACAAATGTGATTTTTTAAAGAATGTCTTTAGAAAATGTCCTACTACAATATTTATAGCTCATTATATTCAAAGTATAAAGCACTGACTTTTAAATCAGCTGCATGAATTATAACTCAGAGCCATGATGACATGAATAATAATGTAAAAATTAAATTCATAATTTATAAAAATGTTGGTTGATAGATTGAAAAATTGATATTTAAATCAGGCATTTAAAATGTATGAACAAAAATTTTTAATCAACATGAAAATATCATTTGGAGGATTAATGTTAGAGTTATAAATAGAAATCCATGTATTTTTCAGGTTTTGCTGCCACTGTTGATATTTACATGACAAAAATTTAGACAATGCTATGTAGTCAAACCAAATTATTTCAGATGTGACAGAACTGACATCAGCCAAAAACCATATTAAAAATATTAACACATTCATCACCAAGCATGCCTTTAAAATAAGTATCATTTAGGCTTTTTATTTTTATCATAAAAATATTATTCCTCAAATCTTGACCCTGACTATGGCCACACACACACACACACACACACACACACACACACACACACACCCATTTATGCATACATAAATAAATACATTAATTTAAAGGCAGATAGACACTTGGAGTAACTATATGGAATTATATTTATGAAATAAAATCATCTTAAATCATCTACCAACTTTTAGAAAAAAATGAAATTTTTATTATACCTTTATCACTAAGGTATATGAAAATGGTAGGAAAGATGGATAAATGTTACCAAAGTATAACAGAGTTAATGTGGTTTGGGGTAGATTTTTATATAAAAGATTTTTGCATAAATGGCTCCTCAGAACGGTGAGAGAGAAAATAACATCTATCACCAATCAACTTACGTTATAAAGGAGCAGGTTCAACGTGCTGACAAATGTACCATTGTTCTCTCTCACAGAAATAGCAGCTGAGGACCTAAGACAGAGTTAAAAGAAAGAAAGCACTGATGATATCTTAAATTAAAAGTTTCAATTATACATTAATGTTAGATTTAAGACATTAAAATTCTTAAGCTCAACATACTTTTAACTAGGCCTGCAGTAGGTGTACGTCTTGAATCATTGAACAAATAAAAGATCAAAAAACAAGAGAGGTCAAGTAAAGACAAACTGTTTTTTATAATTTTTTTATATATAAAAGCATCTACTTTTTCCACTTGGTATTACCTATATGAGACTTTTGCAGGAAAAAAAAAGTCATTCCAAAAGAATTTGAATCTGATGCAAATACATTTTCATCAATTCCATCAGAATAGAAGTTTCATGAGATCAGAGATTTTGTTTTACTTTGTTCACTACTAGAACATTTCAGGGTACATGTAGATATATAATAAATATGTATTGAATAAACAAGTGAATTTCTATGTACAATGAAGCTCGGGCATGTGTTTAGTGGAGGAGGGAGCAGGCACAGTGAGAGACTATGACACCCTAATGATCTGCTTTCTTCTACACCTGTATCGTTTAGACTCTAGGATATATTTTCTAGACATTAAAATTCTGCTTTTGACCAAGGTGTTGATCATCATTGTGTCATTAAAACCAGCTATGAATATTTTTCATCTGAAGCAAAATATGGCCTTTACCTTTCTTTGTGACTAAAATTAAACAATAACTACACTTTTGTGATAGCAAACCCTAAAATTAGAAAGGGAATAATTTCACCCAATCATCCTATTTCATCAAAAATCTTTGACAAATCCAGGTGATTATGTTGTAATATAGCTGTAACCCTGTCTTGGAGTATGTGCTTTGGGAATAACGAATGAATACATGACTATAAACAAAAGCTATGACCTTAGTCCATGTCTGGAGCTCTTAGGTTCTGGGTGATGCCACTTTTCTTTGGAAATCATCAACATCTGTACAGATGACACCTCAGTAGAAGGCACTGAGACCCCAGACTCTGAGGCAGCAAAATTCAAAGAGAGCATATGGGAGAGACTAAAGTCAAGGAGGACTGAATGCTCTACACTCTGGAAATATAACAAGCCCTTCTGGACCATAAAAACACTCAGAGTTCTTGGATTTTGGGGCTATTATAAAGGGAGCAGAGAGAACACAAGGCAGACACCTGATTAGTTTTAGCCAGTTTTAATTTTAAGGGAAAAAAATATATAATCTATAACAAGTATATACAATACATATAACATATATCTCTTGAGTTGTTGATATGGTTCTTAACATTTAGATAGATGACAGAGAGATGATAGATGATAGATGATGATGATAGATGGTAGATAGATAGATGATAGATAGATAGATAAATAGATAGATAGATAGATAGATAGATAGATAGATAGATAGATAGATAGATAAAGACTTTTAAAAGGGTTTCCATTACATTGAGTTTGGCTACTCTCAATAAATCCTGTTAAATAAATTCTTACAAATCTTTATAAGTCACTTAAGGATAAGAAATGACTCAAACATAAGATAATATGAGACAGCAAAAATAAAATATGAACTTACGAAGCAAGTTGGGTATTATTAACCAGATATTCCAATGGATAACTACAACTAAATTTGTAAAGAAGCCCAGGTAAATAGCTGATGATTGTTGGTGGGTCAGGAGTATCAATGTATCCTGAAATATTTCCTATTTGTACTGAAGTTGTGTTTCCATAAGCACTGACTCCAGGAACTGTGGATACCTGTTAAAATAGTAGATTAAGTTCAATGATTAAATAACTATATATAAATCTAGGCATTTTATATGCAAAATAAAACATTAGATCATTCCTATGGTCTGTTTCAACTATAACATGTCATTATTCCAAAATTATACACACCTCATACTACCTTTAAGTAATTATATGTGTCTCAACTAAATGAAACTGTATTTATCAAAGACACTTTACTTACATTTCATAAATTAAAAAGGAAACAAATTATATGTTCAGAGCGCTGTAACAAGTAATTTGAAAATGTCCATGATAAATCCAAATTCTGGGGCATGGTTTAAAAGTCCCCTGTAAATCTGATCTTGTTTTCCACTTTAGCGTTGTATCTCTAGGCTCCCTCTCTTAATAATGCTCCAGCCCCAAGGCCTTTTTGCTCAGGCCTTTGTGCATACTCCTTCTGTCTCCTCTTTTCCTCACTTCATCCTGACATAACCTACTCCTCTCCAAATCTCATCTTTCCTAGGAAATTTCTCTCAATAATCCCCTGCCCTGCCATGTTGCCTATTTCCATCACAGCAGTAGTCACAGGGCATGAGCAGCCTCCTGACTTGGCATGATCATGATCAGACATGATCAGACCCTCTTTCACCTTTGCATCTTTAGCATAGTACAGTGAGGCCAGTATCTTGGGACCCCAAGATAAATCTTGGAGAAAAGAGTTAAGGTCACAATTTTCAGAGAGTAGATCTTCTCAGGGTCTTCCTCTGTGGTACACGAAGATTCTCATCTCTGTCTAGGGCAGTAGTTCATACATGGGTTTCAGGGAGATCATAAACTCCCAGAAGTTATAAAAAAAGTATTGTCTGTATTGTCTTTTTGTGTTTTTTCCTGAGTCTGAGGAGCTTTCACTGGGGTTCTCCAATCCCACTACAATTTAAGAACTAGCATTTTAGAAATAATCAATATCGTTCTTGACCTTCATAATACCATAGAGAAATACAATTTCTCTTGTAATGTCAAATACCATATGACACTCCATAAATATTTTTAGCAGATATTATGGAGACTTGTAATACTTAATTTTCTACGACAGAATAAACTTCATGCATAAACTAGGAGCATATGGGCAAAACTGAGGCAATTATCTAGCTAATTCATGAAATGAGCCAGAATTATTATAAATGAAAACATTTTTATTCTAATCTAGTTATTTAGTAGTCTACTGAATTTTTCCCATGTAGGAATGTCCTATGTACAGATTCCAAAGCTGGTAACATCTAAAGAAAAATTGAAAAATAAGAAAATCTTTTCTTCCTCTCACTTTTTACCTGACTGGCTAGCTAAATATACCAATTTTGTCTGTAACACACACACACACACACAGAGATTCTTTGTGGGGCATTTTTCCTAAATTGTTTTCTAGGCAGCAAACCAAGACTTAAATCAAGAGAAGAAAGCGTGTAAAGGAAAGGCCTTGGGATATGATGAGAGGAGAGGAAATAATGTTGCTCTCTACACTGGCTTCCTCTCTCCTCAAGGAAACAGAGACATGTAATAATCAACCTAAGTCACACTCCCTTAAGCTCACTTTATAACCTCCCTGCACACAATTCAAAAAGACGAATAAATGTTTTTAATAAAGAGCCAACAATACTCAAGCTGCAGGCTTGGAAATGGTCATGAGCACAATATTCTAAATGCCCTTTTGGAAAAGGTAAAGGAGGAGATTCAAAAAGATCTCTTTTTTCTGTCCCCCATCTTCCACCACGTCTTAAAATCTCTACCCTCAGAATAATCAAGTCTTTCCCTCTTGATCCCAAACAACAGTTTATGAAAAGGAAAAGCCAATTTCTCTTTCTCCCTTAGACTAAGTGGTCATACTTATTATATCTCCTTTTTGTCTTTGCTAGAATTTAGCAGTAAGATTATATTTAAACAAGCACAATGAAAAATAATAATAAATAAATTTCAGTGTCACATCCCCCAAGTCACAATATTTTTACTTTAATTAATTTAATTCTCAGGAGAGCCAATTCTTCATTTAATTCTATTTTTAATGTTCATTTCATGAATAAGTAAATGAATACCATAGACTAGCAGTTCTCATTCAGGGCGAAAATATTTAAAGAAGTATTTTAATATTCTCAATAACTAGGGAGAGTGTGCTACTGGGGTTTCCTGAGTAAGATAAACATTTTGAAATTCAAAGGAGAGTCCTACATAATGAAGAATTTCACACTGGAAATGCTGACAGCCCTCTTTTACAAAGCATTGGTGTAAATTTTTCAGTAGTAAACATGAAACCTAAAGGATTCTAAGTTACACATTCTATATTTCATCTTACTTCCTGAATGAGGTCACTAAGAAGCAATAGGTCAAGTCATTCATTTCCAAACTCACTGGAACAAATCATTTTTGTATGATAAGCTACTTCTATAAAAAGCATGAGGAACATTGCTAATGACAAATTGTAGAGAAATATCCATCCATGTCATTCACACAAAATAATGTTGCTTAGAGTAGTACAGCCTATCTCAGGCCCCTTAACTGTCCAGCTACAGTAAAAAAAAAAACCCTTTTTGAAAAATAAAATTGTATGTTTGGGAGCAGAAGCCTTAAGCAGGCAAAGGAAAGTGATTTGTTCAGTTTTATTGGAATTTTTTTTTCTTGAAAGATAGATTGGGCTTCTGATTATTTTATTTCATAAAATAATCAGAGTTTTCTTTTTTAGTTATGACTCCAAACCTAGCACACTGTTTCACATGAATCTCACCACTAAGTTGTTGCCACAGCCCTCCAAAGTGCTGAGATTGATGATGAAAATGACCACCGCGGGAAAGGTGTTGTTATTGATGAAACCTCTGCAGTGGGAATCTCCATGCCTTCCGTTCAGAGCCAGATCTGTTTCAGAATAACCGGAGAAAAGTACTGTGCAAAAATTAATCTTCATTGTAATGGCCTGTACCCCACAGTAGACACTGATGTCTCTTTCAGCTGAAATAAAAATATACAAATAAACATAAATCATAAAAGCACAGTAGAGGACACAAGAATAACTTTAACACCCCCTGTTGTATTCATTCACCCCTCAGTCTCTTTAACTCATTCCTATATTTGAATACATCACAATCCAATGTGAAGATATGAAGAAAGGTAGCCAGAAAAGTTGTCTGTGGGGAGATATGTGAGTGTAGAGATTACGTTTCATCTGTTTGCTTGTGCCTGGTATACAGTAGAAATACATTAAATGTCAGTCAAGTATTGTCAAATGATTAGATAATAGAGTAGGGAAAAAATCAGATTACTGAGGAAATTCAGAACAAAAGTAACTGAATTATTCAGATTTCCTGTCTGGAGTAGTGAGGCTCACTACAAATAATGCATTTTCCCAAGTGTAAGGAAGAAACAGTTAAAATTCATCCTAAGCCAAGATTGTTAAGCACGTTGTTTTTTTGTTTTTTTTTTTAACTTATCTTATTCAGGATGTAGAAACAAGTCATCCATTAAAACTTTATTTTATTCTACCTGTATTAAATCACGCTAGAGAAAAAAATAATAAAAAATAGTGCTGATATTACAAACAAAAATTCATGGCCTGCTCTAAGAAAATTTTGCTAATCACTATGCCTCAATAAAAGAAATGAACTAGGCATGGAAATATAAAACATAATTTGCACAGCTTTCCATGATTCTGTAAGTTATCCCTGATGAGATCCATTCTAGATCTGTAGAAGTGAGTACACGTACATAAACATACACATACATAAGCTTTCCATGTCTCTATTTAGTGGTTTTTCTACATGTAATGAAGAAAATATACATAGAAAACGGAAAGGTTGGCTGCTAGGTAATTCCCCAGTGACAGAAGCTTTTACTTTTATTGGTTTAGGTAACTGCTATAAGTTGAATTGTGTCATTCACTCCAGGAAAAATAATTACATTGCAGTCTTAACCCCCAGTACCTCAGAATGTGGCCTTATTTGGAAATAGGGTTATTGCAGATGTAATTAGTTTAGATAAGGTCACATTGGAGTCAGGTGGGTCTCTAATAAAACATTACTGGAGTCCTCATGAAAGTAATGCCATGTGGAGAGACAGAAATTCAGAGAGAATGCCATGTGAAGACAGTGAACTAGAGTGAAGTATCTATAAGCCAACGAGTGCCAGAGATTGCCAGCAAACCACCACTGAAAAGCTGTGAAGAGGCAAAGAAGAATTCTACCCAGTCTCAGAGGAAGCATGACTTTGCTGACACGTTGATTTTAGACTTCTGGCTTCTGAAATTGTGATGCCATAAATTTCTGTTGTTTTAAAATAACCTTTTTAGTGGCACTTTGTTATGGCAGCCACAGGAAATTAAGTGGTAACACTCTGTTTTTCCACTTTGATGAAGAATCTGAAACATTAATCAAGTGTCCAAACTGTGGACACACACAAACAAAATCTAAGTAGGCTATCTGGAGAAATGCTTCATTGTTCAAAAAAAAGAAAAACAAGCAAAATAAAAAAATATTTTATGTAAATAATGGTTTGTTCACCTAAGTAAATGTAAATATCATTTAGGATTTTTTGGCGTAGAATTAATTTGCTTAACAGTTCTAATATAAGGGTAGAATATTCAATAGTATATTTTTTTGGAATATTCATCTTTACACTGTGTTTGTTTATTTGTTTGTTTGTTGCTGGCAAAGTGAATCATATTTTGAGGATGTGAATAAGCCAATATGGAAATTTCTATGTTTGGTTATGATTTTAAACTCATTACAAAACTGAAAGGTAGTATTGGGCTTGTTATTATAGAAAACTTCAAACAGTATTCCCTTTGTAGGTAAAAAAATAAAATAAAATGAACTCATTATGAAGCACATCTTACCAATGTAAAAAAATTTAAATATCACTCACATTTAGGAGAATATCTCTATTAGTCTTCAGTAACATTAACTGTTTCAATGCAATCATAACTTTTAAATGATGCTCTTAACTAAATAATAGAGTTTATCTTAACAAGTGTTTATTGAGTGCCTACCAACTTCAAAATACATCATGAATCTACTGGTTTTTCTCTATCTTCATGCTATTCATTGGCCCATGCTATCATTATCTTTTCGCATAGAATATTATACTACCTCCCCACCTGGGTCCTTTATTTTAATTCTTAAACCCCTCTAATTAGTACAGCTGTTAATACATTAATCTAATTATGTCACCTCTTTGCTCATTGGCTACTCATTTCATTCAGGCCAAAAGTCCAAATCTTGAACCTGGTCCTCAAGACTCTGTATGATCTGACACATGCCTTTGAATAACATCTACTCTTCTTTCAGGTCTCAGATTTCATTGTCCTATTCTCAAAGATTTCCCTGATTTTCAGTCTAAATTATGCCATTGTTATATGCTGTTATATTGCCTTAGAATCATATATGTATTTGTATAATTGTCTTCTCATTAAACTGAAAGTCTCCAAAGCAAGAAGCTATGATAGTCATCAATGCACTCAGTGAGTATTTAATTAATCACATAAAGTACTGGAGCAATAGACTGCTTTGAGGATTTACAAAGTAGTGGCCCTTGTTCTCATGTAGATCACAGTCTATAAGAGGAGACAGACATGGCCTGTGTTATCAGAAGAATTGGGCAGAGAGCCATGGGATGGCATAGAAAGCAAACCTTAGCCAGACCAGCTGGTTAGGAAAAGCTTCCTGGAGAAGATGGTGTTGAACTGAGTTTCAGAAGTATCAGTAGGCATTAGCTAGATGGAGTGGAAAATTTATAACACAGAGGGACGATGTGAATAACGACATAGTTGAGAAATACACTCAGGCTGGTTGGGAGTCGACAGTTTGGTTTTTATTAGAATTTAAAATGCAAAGGAGGAATGTCAGGGAATGAAGCTAAATGGCAAGCACATGGGCAAGATCACAGGAAATCTTTACTTACAAAGTGGTCTCTGTATAGTAACAAAATATCTCCTTTAATATCACATCAAATTATCAGCTACTAGAGCTCTCTTTTGACCAGTGAAATAGAGAACAAGTATCATTGCATTACTTGGCATATCATAAATCTATCAAAGTTAATACCTATCATTAAATATGTTACAAAAAAGAAGCACCATTTTTCTCATCTTAAATAAAGACTAGCTTCTTCACCTCTGTTCGAGAGGACTTAATTGATGTTTACAATAGCTTAACAAATGGCAATGTTTACTTTGTCCAGATGTAGAGCTCTCTCCTTTTTTCTGCTTTATATCTGAAAACTTGTAACCCCTGCAGTGGAACTGAATTTGCTACAAGCTGATCCCACTTGGAGATATGACAACAAACTAAAGGCTTTTTTCAGTGTAGCAAAAGAGATCTGTTCAAATCCATCCTAACCCAGTTTTCTAAAGACTTTTCTCTGTCCCTTCCAAAGAACACATTTTTTCCTGGTTGTAGATACTAACGATATCTATTCAGCACAATTTTTCCATTTATGAAGCTCTGTGGGAGGAATGATGTTATGTCAAGTTGAGCAATTTCTGTCAAAAACAGAGAATTTTTTTTTCAGAGAATAACAGTTGCTCTCAGCAACTAAATTTTTTGAGCCTTCTTATTGTCCAATCGCTGGTCTGAATTGTAACATCCCTATGGACAACACTCGAGTATTAAATAACCTAATGAGTAAAAGCTGAAAACAACAAAAAAATCAATGAAAACAACAAAAACAAAATAAAATTTTGGGGTTTTAGTGTTTTGTGTTTAAAGATGTTTAAAATAGCAGGCCTCTTAGAGAGTTTATATTACTAAAATGCAGATCTTTCCTCTGATATATTAACCAAGCTAAGCTTTTCACAGAAATTTAAAAAATACATTATTCAATAGAATTCAGGTTAAAATAAAGAAACCTCTTCAACTCCTCTCACCAATTGGACAATAAATTTGTCTCAGATTTTCTAAATTATGCAAATTGTAAATATCCTGTTACCAGTCAACAATTTATCTCACTATGTATAAAAATGTGTTCTCATTTGGGGTTCATAGAATATGGTTACATATAAAGGAGAGTGAAGAAGGGATGGATCCAAATCCATATATGTAAATAAAAATATCATTCTACTTCCATTCCTAGAAAATCTAATTACACTTTTCCTTTTAGACATACTTACTGACAATATATTTGCAGCCCATTATTCACATATCTAATAAGTATTACTAACTGTTCTTTTCCTTAATGGTTTCATACCCGACTGGCTTAAATACAATGGCATTTAAATGAGGCTAAAGATTCCTAGCTCCTGGAGACCGATTTTCATCTTACATCAATAGTGCTGTTTGAAACCTACAATTCCTTTCATTAGTGTCAGAGTATTTATTTTAACATTTTTTCCATTATTACCCAAAATAATAAGGGCAAGGATCAAGGCAGTTATTCAACTGATTTGCACACACATATTTTGCAAACAAACAAACATGGCAACACCCCATGGGTGTTAGCTTGTACTCGACACTATAGTGCAGTTGCTCAAAATGTTTCTTCACAATTGATCTAAAAGTTTTTAACAATATTTTGGAAAAGCAATTCTTGGGGTCAGTGTATAATGTAAAAAAAAGTCTGTGGGGCACAAAAGAACAGAAATTGAAAAAACAAAATTGGTGCCATCAGTTTTACATAAGCTAGAGGCTCTTGATTCTATTTTCAAGATCTAAACTACCTGCCACTTTATGTCAACAAAGTATCCAAAAAAAGCATTTGTTATATACATATTATATGCCAGTCTCTGTGCCAGACTTGAAGATAAAGACATTAGCAAGACTCCTTAACTTCAAAAAGCTTATGGTTGAGTAGAGGAGATAAGAAAGGCAGATAATTACAATGTAGCCTGATAAGGATATGATAGAAGTTTGTGTAGCATATTATATACAAACATGTCTTGGTAAGGCAGAGGTATTTGGAAGAGATTGTTGGGAAGAAATAAAATAGTTCCAAGAGGCTAAATATTATAAAAAAATTGACTACACGTTGACATGAAGAGAAACGGATGTCAAACTGATATTTCAGTTTCTAGCTTTAGTGACTGAGTGCATCATTCCCTGAAATAAGGAATACAAGAAGGAAAAAGATGATGAACTCAGTTTTTGAGAGGATGAGGTACATATGGGACATTCATATAGAAATGTTCAACACATAGTTAGAAATATGAGTCTAATATTTGGAGAACAGAAAAGAGTAAAATATAGAAATTTGAATCACCAAATACTCAACGTATCAATAATAAATAATAATAATAATAATAGTAATAGATAAAATACCCATGAGAGCATTCAGGTAAGAACAGAAATAGGCTGAGAACAGAAAAATAAAAGCTGACTTGCCCTTTAATGAGACTTTCCCATGTTTCTGCAATGGAATATAATCATTCTTTTGTGCTCTATCCCACATCACTTTGGCTGTGAATCCACTATATTGCTTACATTATATCTGGAAGTGTATATTTACTTTTTCACTAAATCATGAACTCATTGAAAGCTCTGGGTTTTCCCAGAATGCCTAAGAAATACTCAGCAAATGTTTATTAAAATATACTTAATTCAATTCTCACACAAACAGCATTCATGGTTTCTAACTTTTTATCAAGTTCCAAGATTCACAGATAAAGAAAAAATGTGCACAATTAATAGGAGTTTATCTTGACTGTTCATCCAGAACTCGTATTTCCTATCTGTACTCTGCCAACTACCTACTCTGATTTCTGTTTTCATAGTTTTAGATGAACATAAAAATCCTTAATGTCAGATATTTTCTGACTTCCAATTGAGAAAATTCAACCCATTAAATAATAAAAATATAATAGATTTTTTTATTTGTTTAGGTATTTAACTTTTTAAAATACATTAGTCTTGAAGACTAATTATCTTGCCTCATTATTAATAATAAATTTTAAAAATTATTTCTCCTTAATAAATTCAAGTAAATCTATTTTAGTGCTCAGGTGGCAATGTATTTGTCTTCCCTTATCTCCACTTCTACTCCTTTCCACAAACCATAGCGGTTTACTAACAGAAGAAGGACAGTCAGTCCACCTCAAATGGCAACTATGCCTTGGCCACTCTATGAAACTAGGAGAGAAGATATAAAATGAGCAGATGGAGGCTCTGTGCAGTTCAATGCAGGTTGCTATACCTATGATTGCACCTATATCCAGGGGCTGATTTATGCCTTCAAACTGACCATGAACAAAAATCTTTTTGCTATAATAAGAGGAGCTTTTTCTGTATGCTGAAAAGCACATTGCTTTGTAATGCTATAGAAATCTCACCTTAAATAATTTAGTTCCTGGACTCCAATAGATATTCCAAAACTAATTTATATCATTTTGGCAGATTATAAGAATAATTTATATGTAATTTCCATTTCTAGCTCTGTAAAATGAGAGTAGTAATATTTGGCACCACATAAATAGAATTGCTTAGAGAACAGATGCTATAAACAATACTTTAACTAATTTTTTAAAGTTATTTTCCTCCTAAGTTTTTACATAATGAGGTTTTGTTGCTAAAAGAGCAAGAAGTCCAAAAGGGGTACTGATACATCAGTTACACAAAATACCAGCATCTGACAAAGAATTTAAAGTGAATTAGAAATTGAAGCTTCCTCTCTATATTGAACAGGTTTCTTGCCACCTTAGTTTTTCACATCTGTTTCTCATTAGCAAATGCAGGAAATTTATATGCAGTCTGAGGCAAACTTTGCAGACATATTCATGCTTGCATCTCCAAACCAGAAGAGTTTGGTCATCTTTTTCAAGAAAGAAAAAGTATATGGGTTTTATTTTCACAAGCAGAGGAAATGAAAATTTCGTGCAATAAAGAACTTGGCTATTAAAATAAAGAAGCTAGGTAGGGACTGACTTATTCAGTCACACTGAACTTGCTAATTGCTCTTCTCTTCACTACACTTACCACTGTCGATTAATCAAGATGTGATGGGCAATCACTGCCTGAATCAGTTCTTCTGCTTCATCTGGTGTAGTAATTGCAGTCACAGGTGCAAAACAGAAAGCAGGCATCCTCCTCACAACTTGAGAGACTAAAACATGACTACTACATAGGAAGGCGGGAGAACTGGCTTTTCTTTATCTACACAGAGGGCCAAGATATGTTCCCTGAGATAATTATTTCATTATTCACTGACTTTGTCTTTAGGCACAGAACAATGCAATGGCTAAGCAAAGCCTAACACAAGATTAGACAGTTCATTTTACTTGACCCACCCATGAATTCTATCAATTAAATAGATGATTCTCTATTTTATTTCCTGTGGAACACTAGTGTTCATTGAAATATTAATAAATATGACTGGAAAACGAGATAGTCACACAGGTCCTGAAAAGCTAAACAAATTTTCCTACCATATAATTTTAGGTTCTTTAATGTGGTAATTTCCATTGTGATTACTATTTACACATTATTTTTTTCTTCCAGTTTTATTGAGATACAACTGATATATCACACTGTAGAAGTTCAAGATATATAGCATAATGACTTGACTTATGTATATTATGATTACCACAATAATTTTAGTTAACATCCATCATCTCATATAGATATAAAAAATATTTTTTCTTGTGATTAGAACATTTAGGACTTAATCTCAGAAATTTTCAAATATACCATATAGCAGTATTAATTATAATCCTCATGTTGTACATTACATCTCCAGTCCTTATTTACCATACAACTGTTAATCACTTTCATTTTAAGCACTTTCATTTAATTCTCACACTCCCAACTCCCACCTCTGGTAACCACAAATCTGATATTTTTTTCTGTGAGTTTGGGGTGTTTTTTTTTTTACTTGTTCATTTGTTTTTAAGATTCCAAAACACATAAGTTAAATCATATAGTATTTGTTTGTCTTTATCTGATTTATTTCACTTAGCATAATGCTCTAAAAGTCTATTCATGCTGTCACAAATTGCAGAATTTTCTTCTTTTTTTTTACAATTGAATAACATTCCATTATATATATATACCACAACCTCTTTATTCATTCATCTGTTTATGCACTTAGGTTGTTTCTATGCCTTGGTTATTTTAAATAGTGTTGCAATGAACATGGGGGTGCAAAGACATCTCTTTGACATTGTTTTGTTTCCTTCAAATTATACTCAGAAATAGAATTGCTAGGTAATAATATGGTATCTAGTTTTAATTTTTTGAGGGACCTCCAAACTGTTTTCTAGTGGCTGTACCAATTTACATTCTCACCAACAGTACACAAGAGTTCCCTTTGCTCGGCAAAGATAACAGCACTTGTTATTTCTTGCCTTTTTGATGATAGCCATTCTAACAGGTATAAAATGGTACCTCATTGTGGTTTTGATTTGCATTTCCCTGATTAGTGATGTTGAACACATTTGTATATACCTGTTCACTATCTGTATGTCTTTTTTGAAGGGGAGGGAATGTCTATTTAAGTTTCTTTTCCCATTTTTAATTGAATTATTTAGTTTTTTAAAACAGTATTTAAAGTTTAAGACAACATGATTTGATGGAAAGTATCTTAGTTTTTTATTTTTTATTTTTGTTAACTGCCAGCACTGCAGCATTAAGTAAATTGTAATCTTAATTTCCTCATCATAAAATGAGTAAAAATGATTTTGTGGGTTTGTTGTAAGAAATAAAAGAGAGACTATGTAATGTACCTAGCACGCAATATGTGAAACTATTGTTTCCTAGTTAGTGTTACTTTAAATAGAATACAAAAAAGACAAGTTATGTAATACTGACTTACATTTAGCTTCTCATGACTGGCTAGTTCACCGTAAAACAGTGTCAGACCACAAAATGTCTAGTCCATAAACCTAATCTCTTCCTGCATGCTCCTCTATTATTAAGACTTTTTTAGAGGCCTGAAGGTTTAGGCTAACCCTTATATAATAGCATCTTCCCCAAAAAAGGGGCTAGCTAGTTCCAGAAGGTATCCATCATTCACAGAGGTCAAATGCATTTACAAGGATTTTTCACTCTAGCCAAATAATTTCTTAGTACCCTAAAAGTATACAATAGTTTGAGTTTTGTTCTGGGAGGAACACAACTATAATGTCAGTGGGGAATGTGTCTATTTCTTGCTATTAGCTTGGATAGTCAAGAGTTAATTAGCTTAAAATTAAATGGTATTCCTTTAAATTTGAAATGAATTAAAATTTAGTGTTTCCTTTGGCTCAAAGATAAATGCCATAAAAATTAAAGAAAATAGTTCTAATGTCATGAAATGGCAAAGGTCAGATAGGGTAAGATGATTACTCTCATCATTATTAACATTACTTTGCATTTAGATAGCCCCTCTTCTTTTCCAGACTCATTCTCATTCTATCCTACTGCTTAGTATCTGAGAGCAGCATGTGAGCTCCTGATTACATCGAGGTTGATCCTGATAAAGAGAAGTCGCCAAGTCAAAAGGGGAGTGAGCAATTAACCTTTAGGCTTTATTTGCTTATTCTGGTCTTCTTTTGCAAACAACCGGCAAAAAATGGGCCTACTTGAAAACAATAGCCACATAAATTTATGATTTATCTGGATTTTAGATTTTTTATATTAATTTTAAATTGTGACAATGTGTGTGTGTGTGTGTGTGTGTGTGTGTGTGTGTGTGTGTGTTGTGAGAGAGAGAGAGAGAGAGAGAGAGAGAGAGAGATTGAGAAAGAGTTTAGAAAGTTTGGGTATCTGTTGTCCTGTCCAAATGGTACTAAAAGTGCTAACATAACAAAGACAATTACAAATTAAACAAAAGAGGCTTAATTCTCCATATTGAAAATAAAGGAAGAAGTCTCCTTCCCTTTGTTACATCATTTACACCAGAAAACTCATAATTTTAAGTATTTTCTCCTCTCTTCGAAATGTGTATAAATTCTGTGGAAAAATAGGTCTTTTGTCAGCTTTATGACCCAGAAAAGTCTTTCTCAAGGACCTGAAAACCATTGTTTGGAAATGTAAATAAATGTCAAAGAAGATAGCACTCCTATCTCATAGATTCAGTGGGAGGGAAGGAGCCTAACTTCAGTGGGAGCCTTGCTCCAAATTGCAAAAGTATCTTTTTTCATAAAAATATGAGAATTTTATTTTTCCTCTGGATAAAACCAATATGCTAACACAATTACAAAGTAATTTTATAATATACTACATGTGACAAATGATGCTGTCAAGTTCTCTTTCTTGAGGACTAGTTATTGTTTATCTTGAAAGCATATCCGTAATGGGTTACATCTGCTTAGCTATATAAGCATGAGATTTCTATCTTTGTAACCTCTTAGTGGATTGCCTATGGTGAGCATCACATTCTGGTTTAATGCTTATTCTATTATCTTTGTGGAGAGGGTTTCTGGATTGAGAAATTTTGTTTTTAATTCTTTTTCCCCAGTATACAACTCTGCTTTTAATTGGAATAACAAACTCAAAAAAAAAAAATAGAATACACTATATCTGTTGTTCTTAACCATAAATGTATATTTGACTCATCTACAGGGTTTAAAATAGATATTTCAGTGCCATATTCAGAGATTCTGACAGCATATATTTAGAGTGAAGTAGTGTCTACACTTTTTAACTATCCCAGGTGATTGTGATGCAGGTGATCAGTGAGTGCCATTGTAAATAGATGTTTTAGCATAATATTTTAAATTTACCACATGAAAATTTCTTTCTTGTGCTCTCCTAGTCACTTCCTGGCTTATGTACGTGTTTTATTCACCTTTACAAGTATATAACTATAATATCAGCTAGATCCTCTCTGCTAAGCAATCTTTTTACATTTTGACCTTTTTTTTTTTTCATCCACAACAGAATAAGGCTTGACTACACTTCTCAGGCCCCAGCCAGGCCTCTCTGGCCCCTCACTCTCATGAGGGCCTCTGCCTCCCACTTCACTGAAAAAATGAACACAATGAGCTTCTCTCAACCATTCAGCTGGTATCTTTTATTTCTCTTTCCTAAATCAAAGAAACAGTGACTATTTTTCCAAGGTTAACTCCTCCACCTGTACCTTTGATTTCTTCCGTATTTTCTTTCCTCATTACTTCAATTATTTCTTTATATGTATCCTTAATCCCTGAATACTTTTCTTTTACTCACGTATACTCAGGTGTCTCTAGTCCTCTAATTCAAAACTCCTCTTTTTTCATTTAAATAGCTGGTTCAAGTTATTCCTCTCCTTCTTTCATCACCAAAGTTACCTAACTAGTAGTCTTTCTATACCTCTCATTTTCTTATTCCCTTATTCCTCACTCACTGCACAGAGATTCGAGTCTCACATAGCTGTTTCCAGTTTCAACATCTATCTTCACATCCAAGTTCATTTTTCCTACTACTGGGGAGAGGCTGCCATTCTAAGTTCTAAAAGTACCTCAGACTCATTATTTTCAAACCCAAACTTTCAATCTAAAATACGCAAGTGCTCTATACTTTTGGTGTCAGTTAACAGTATCAACAACCAGTTATCTGAGTTCGAAATATCCTCTAGTCTTCTCTGTCTCTCACTTCTCAAATCAAACCAGTCCTCAAGTGCTGGTGAGTCAACTAAGAAGTACATCTTAACAGCTGTTTCCTTCTACTGCTCCACTGCCACTGCCTTCCCGATGTTTCTCTCTGACTCTGGTCTCTTCTAACATGATTCTGTCTTTCATACTTCACCCAATGTTTCCTTTCTAAAACAAAATGTAATCTTGTCAAACTCTTCAAAAGTATGTTTAAAAAGAATAAATGGCCCTCCATTGCCTATAAACTAAAGACAAAACATTTTTATTACACAAAAAGCACACAAAATATTCTTACTAAAACAACTGAACCTGAATTTACTCAAATCTCAGGCTTTACTTGGTTTATAGTATATACAGAGAAAAAGGAACCTGTTAAATGACATATCAGAGTTGAAGTCAACCAGATCCAGACTGTCAGAGTTCTATAAAACAAATGACCAAATTACTTAAAGAGATAAACAGCATTTTAAAAAGCAAAGGACAGAGAGGAACTGTTGTAAATTAAAATCAAATTTAGATACATATCAACAAATGTGAATGTTTTAGAGGAAAAATGGCTGAGTATTAGATAACATTAAGGATTATTGTTAAGTTTATTAGATGCATACATGAAGTGTAATAATTTTTAATATAAATATGTGTACACACACACACACACACACACACACACACACACTATCTCACACATGCATATGAATTTATTTTAAACTGCCAGATATGGGGGTGATAAGAAATGTGAAAGAAAATTTATAAATGTTGATAACTGATGAAGCTGATAATCAGTATGAATACTCTTTTTACTAATCTCTCTTTTTATATATGTTTAAAATTTTCCAAAATAAAAAATGTAAAAAAAATTTTTAACATTATTTATTTATTCAAAACCATAAACAACCCTGTCTAGCATACCTTTCTAGACTTACCTTTAGACATTTCCCATCCTGACCTCTGTATTTTACTTAACCTGCCAAGCACTCATATCCTAGATCTGGGCTCATGAAGATATTCCTACACACCTTGGTCTTTACTCTAGAGGAAGCCAGATTCTCTCTCTCACATCAACTATGTAACGACTTACTGATTGTTCTATGCAGGTGTGCTATTGCCTGGCATGCTTAGAACATCAAAGTACTGCCAGGTTTGGAGAATGAAAAATGTGGCAAAAGGTATTTAAGGTTACGTAGCAGACTTTAAAAAAAGTAGTTTCAGATTGTCTAACCTGTATTTTTAAAATGTTGAATTCTATAACTTTATTCGATATGAAATGACAAATACTTAAATGAGTCATTGAATTATTTCTCATTGAGAGATTTTAGGAACCTATGAGTCATGTCTATCAATACACTCAAAATCTCGTATCTGTCACCATATTAATGGTTTGCTGTGAAATGCATTCTGGAGCTGGCCTTGTACTTCAGTGGTGACCAACATTTTATTGAAATAGTATTTTTTTTAGTATTGCATAATATATCACATCATTTTCTTGTGTTATTTCTAAATAAATATATTAATATATAACAGTAGTTTTGAGAGTCTGAATTAACTTAAGGGGAAAAAAAGGGCATCGATTAGGCAAATTTTGAATGAAATTAACCTCCCACTTTTATTACCCACTAGCCAATATTTTTCACATCTGCAAGCAGACATTATAATATTAACTACAATGAACACTTTGTATGTTAATGTGGATATAAATTACAACTCCAGAAAAATATCTTTTGTCATTTGCCATCCACTTAATATAGAGGGATACACCCCCATTTTTCATATGTATTTAAATGATTTACTTTTCAAACATAATCACTCTTTCCAGATACAATTAGAGAAAAGATTAGGCTCACACTTACCAGGAAATCTACTGTGGAGGTTGGCATCGCAGTTGTAGCCATTAAATTGAGCAGACCCTGGAAGCACTCTAATTGTTAGAAGCAACAGCAACCATATCCGTTCCATCGCTTAACCTAAAAAAGAGTACGTTATTATGTGCACATCACCAGCCTTCACTCTTACTTGCTGGAAAGAGTGAGGCTGATCTCAACTCATCGTTGCAGGTAGACAGTCTACGTCCATGCAGTCAAAGCTCATTAAAGACCTAAGGATTATCGGAATTAATTATCAGCAATGAGGCAGAGATTTTGGTCACAATATTTCAAGATTATTTTCATTCTTTGGTTTCAGTTTGCTAAGGGTGACAAAGCCAGACTTTTGTAAAGGAAAACCAAAAGTATAAGTCATAAAATTTGTAAAAGAAGAAATATTTGTTATAAATAGGAAGAACTCAATTCCAGTATTTGGTAGATTAGAACAGCTAAACAAACTGACCAATTTGGAAGCAACTCTACACTTAAAAATACCAATATGCATAAAGACAGAGGAAGTTAAGCCAATATTCAATTTTCAGAGAATTCTCAATACATTAAATGACCAAATAATACCAGGAAAAATTTTTCCTCAACAAAGAAATTCCAAACTACTGTTACTTCTCTAAATCAATAGTTTGAGTACCATTTTTTCAGGAGACACAGAAATAAATCAAAGGAGAAGAGAAAAATACTATGTGTGAAATGACATCATGATTTCTCCAATGATTGCTCATTGGTGGGTAATAAGAACTGATATAGACATATGAAAACCTTGAATTTTGGGGGGAAAGTAATGGAAGGTGATTTTTTAAGTTGTCAATGTGGGTTGAACAAATATAAATTGACTTTAAAACTTAAAAAACACTCATCAGTCTGGTGTATAAGTTTTTTCTCTTTATTGGTCTGATAAAGTTAAAATATCTTCCAGAAGTGCCCAACGTATTCTTAGAGTACAGTCAGTTCACTTAAAAGAAAAAAAATTGGGGGGGGGAGTTGGTGTTTTGGGTCTATGCATAAAAGGCAAAATAAAATAAAATTGTAAATGGTTTGCTCGAATAATTCAGTGCATTTTAAAAGTTTGGGGTTTGGGGAGAAAATTGTGTTTCAGATATCCTTAAAGATCTGCCCTAAGATCATTAATCAAGCCTTTAGCAAAAGGAAGGAAATATATCTTCTTTTAAATTATCATTTTAGTATAACAAGTTTATGGTGAACAAAGTCACTTTGATGAGGATGTGGGAAAGGAAGGCATGAGTTTATTTTCAAAAATAGATTGAAAAAATATTAACTCAGCAGGAGCTTCCTTCCTTCAGCATTATAATATACTACTCAGGCACCAACCTGATGACTTTCGGGAGCACAGCCACATATCTAGTTAGTTGTGATGCCCTAGGACAGTTCTTCAATGAAAGGATCACATAAATAGCTGACCCAGACCCTAGGCTGTCTTAGCTACACCTACACCTTCGTTGTTAGCTTTTCAGGATACTTCAAATAGATTAAGTCTGCCCTGCTCTTTTGTAGTCTTAGAAGACTACTAGGGGGAAAAGTGGCTTGTTTCTGAATGGTATATTTTATCTCATACACATCCATCTCATGCCCTACCACTCCCTTCTCATGGTCAGTCCCCTTAATTCCCAAAAGTCATTGGAGACTCTAGACTCACACTGCTGTCTTCAATCTAGAGATGTCTCCTACCCGTAGGGATTTACAGAGTCAGAATTTTTCAATGGTAAGTTTAAGTGATATGAAAAACAAGTCGTTTTTCATATCACTTATGAAATGTATTCTAGGTTTTATATTCTCTTAAAAAACAAAAACAACACTGAATGAGTAGAGTATACACTGTACACATGGAATGCACTGTGTGCCAGACCATTTAACTATAGTCTTTCATTCATATTCCTTATAATAATTGAATGATATTGAAATTATTACTCCAGGTACAGAGAAAAGAAAATCAACTTTAGGAAGTTTAAGTGATATGAAAAACAAGTCGAAGGACTAGAATTTAACTTCAGGTCTTCCTGATAACAAATGTTGCTGCATAAACTACTTAAAGATGTTACTAAATAAATTTGGTGCTGTTGTTGCTGCTTTTTGGTTGCTATTTATCATCAGTTGTTCTCTTTAGCTTTTTAAATTATCGAATCTTTACTAGATCTTTTCTGTGTAAACAAATTCTTATGTAATGACTGTAATATGCTTAATAAATGTATTTTATAATACGGGCATTTGAGGGAGGAAAATATTTTTTTAAAAGGAAGAGAAAACTCTTATGAAAAAAATGAGAATTATCACTATGGACTAAACTGAATACATCTGTTTACCATAAATGGATGAGAAACTCAAGCTATTTGAAACAGCCTACTGATAGTAATAGTAGAGTCTTAGCTTTACAACTTTAGATCCAATCTGAGATTGTCCAAAAGAGGTATGCCTCACCCCCTCACACTTTGAACAGGATCTCCATCACTGTCATGAAGATTAAAATACTCAACAAATTTTTTTTTTTAGGTTAAGAAGGTAGTAGTAGAAGCAGTTTGCTCTAACAGAAAATACATTGATCTTAATATCAGCAAATACAGATTCAAATTCCCACTCAGTCTCTCTCTAGATTTGTTTCTTTGAAAATCAAGATGATAATCATAAGACTTTGAAAATTGTAAGTGCTTAAAGAACATAGCACAGACTGAACATAGAGGAGGCACTGAAATATTTGTTTTGGGGACATCACATATTGATGTGCAAATTGTACCCTGCACAAGTCATCGAACAGAGAGATGGGGACAGTGTCTGTATTCCTTTGGCTAAGCCACTTGCTCTGAAGCTAGACTGCTTGACACAAATGTGTCCCATAGACTAAGGATAGTCCTGATTAGTTGAATCATGTTATTATATTTATAATATTATTTGCACCGGTCTGTATTTTAATATTAAGATATATCAAGCAGGGAATTTTTAAAGGACACCCCCATCTCTTATATAGGTAGTATTTGTATTTTGGTTTCTATAACATGGCAGTGTTTATGGCATTTTCAAGACTTTTGGAAAGCTCTTTATATTCTGCCTACAAGTTAAACTTGCAAACTTCCTGTTCCCAAGCATGTCTCCATCATTTCCTCTGCACATAGAAAACCTGAGCATCAAATTACCATAGCAAGCTCAGGGAGGCTACCTTGCCACAGTTTCTAAAGGTTTTTCTGAAATGGGATCGCTTGAGACTGGGGGACTGTATTGAGACTTCTTACACTAATCAAGGCATAATGTCCTGTTGGGTCAGGCTCCCTAGTTCCTAGCGGGGTGCAGTTCTAAACATGCACGCCAGTCCTAATCTGGTTTAAAAAGTTTAGCTGAGCTTCATGTCACAAGGTAGAAGCTGATTTCTTTAGTCCACTGTGAGGTGACCTGAGGTGCTTGCTGTCCCATTGTAACTCCAGTAGACTCTGGTTAGAAAAACTGAGCAGAAGCATTTCTCATCTTCTCCACTGTAACTAAGTGCAGGAACTAACATCCCAACTGTGGTGCTAACAGTGGTGTACAAGACTGCCTCATAGCCAATATTATAAAATATTAATAACAAATTTTTAGATAATAATGACCTTGAAGATATATGTGCACAAAGTTTTTGTACATGTTTTTTAACTTAGTAGTTTCATAAATTTAAATTAATGAAGATAGGGTGAGGAGGAAGATTGTACATACTACACTGAATTTTAAGGTTTCAGAGTGTTCATTTTAAAAAGAGGCACAAGTATCTCTTAAACTAGGTACTTACAGGCTCTGTGCCTTATAATTAGCAATACAAAGGAAATACTAAGTAATTTGCTGTCAAATAACTTGATATTTATCATATAAAATTTTATTTTTAAAATAACTTCCAAAATATGAATTTTTAATTTATTTGCTTAAGGCTGAACTTGGAGTCAGAAAAATATAATTTCATTTTCAATTCTCAATAATATATTAAGTGATATAGTCCTGTCACAAACACTGTTCTCTAGATTTTATGTATACAATAATTTTGTCAACCTTCCTTTTATTGAGATATGTTATGTACCAGGTACTGTGCTATGTTTAATATTCACCTAGATTTAATTATTACACATGATATGAATGTGAAAATGGAAACCTAACATTTCCTGTTGGCTAACCCAGGGCACAGAACTAGTAAATGGCAGGGGAGACTTCAAAGCCAAGCTTGACCTTTGGAATTATTACACTACTGTTTGACTTCATTGGAGCTTGTTAAATGAATAAAATTAATTCCCTGCTAATTTGCAGAAAGTAAATTATATTAATAATGTATGCTTAAAATATGCTTTGAAATAAATGATTCAGATGATTGAGGCAAAATATTGTTAATTTTTACATAATTGTCATGGCTCTATTTGACTTAGGCAATGAGTGCATAAAGAATATTATTCTTTTCACAAATTGATTCAAAGACTACTGTGAGTTTTAAGAGTTGACAATGTATCAGAATGTAGTTCACTTTTTTTTTGAGCACTTCATACATATTTTCTAACCATGAGATAGGTAAATTATTCTCCTTATTTTGGGGATGAGAAAACTAAGGCACAGAGATGTTAAGTAACTCATCCAAAGTTAAACAAATAACCAGTGTTAGAATCAAGATTCAATCCACAACAACTCCAGAAAATAATCCTTATAAGAAGTCAAATGGAAATTTGGCAATTACTTGGTAAATTTAATCAATAACAATTTATTCCTACATTCATTTATCAAATGTTATTGAACGCCTACTTGCACCTGGTACTGTCCGGGAAGCTGGTATAAGTCTGGAGTGAAAGGAAGGGGGTTATTGAAATTTTAAATGGGGCGGTCAGGGATAGAAGTCAATCCATATGAATGGAGCTCAGGGGAAAACAACAACTTCAGTCATGAACTACTAGCATTACTTGTCTTTAATTTGTACTTCATTCTTATTTTTTCTATTTAGACATTTTACAAATAAAATAGACTTTCACTGCATAAATTATTATCTGGGAGTAACTTGGACACTTTGAACAGCTACATTAATCTTTTTCAGATGAATAAAGGGTGGCTCTTAGAGTCTCTCCCCAAAAAGTAATTTATTAAATAGCACCCCTGTGACCTGAGAAAAAAAGTGAACATGTTCAAAAGTACCTTTATCTACTCATGAGAAATAACTTTTGCAAAAACAAGTGGGCTCAACAATTTATCAAAGTTTCATACTCCTTTAATTTTACTGCCTTCATGTGGGCTACTCTTTACCTAGTTAAGAAGAAAAATAGAAAATTCAAACCAAACATCATTTCTCCAAATGTTTAATCATCAATCTAAGATTTATACATTTTCTCACTAAACTAAATCTAATTGTTTTGTCATATAGATTCACAAAAAAATATGGCATAAGGTCTTTGGCATTGGTGATGGCCCCAGTCCTCTCATTCTCAGCACTCCTCTGCATTTACTGACCAGCTAGCTACTCTGCTCAGGCTTGCTGGCCCCTACAAGGAGCATAACCTCAATTCCTGGTGCTTCTGTATCATCTGCCCAAGCCTGCTCCTTAGGAAAGATCAGAAACACTTTATTAAGCTTTAAGTAATTAAAAATCCCTTAAAGAGTTCCAAGGAAAGGGAAGGAGGAGAAATGTGTGTACTTTAACAGAAATCAAATTTTTAAGTTAAAGGAATCAAGCCCTGCTCCAGCAAAGCAACCAACAGAACCCAGGTCAGATCTGGGGCATAGAGGAACCGAAGTTGAACATATAGGCAACTGTCTTGCTCAGGTAAGTTTCATGGTGTTACATGGTCTTGCCTGTAGAAAAATGATGTATTAGGTTACCCCCCAAAATCACCAGTTTAAAAATGCCAGAGACCACGACTATTTAATGAAGAAACATGCTTTCTGATTGGGGTGTCTGTACTGAAGCTCTATGTTCTTTATTTTCTATGTTGCTCTTGAACATTAGAGGCAGCATACATATTGGAAGGAAAATGAAAATATAAAACTTTCATCAGAAATATCCATTATTGTGTACATCTACATTCTTTAACATAGTGCCTTTGCCATTCTGAACAAAAAATATAGCATACCTGTACTTGTCAGAATAATGCCTCAAACAAAGAGGCAAATACATTTAGCCATGAAGAAGACATTCAGAAATTTTATAACTCTAAAGATGCTGATGTATACCATAAAGAAAATATGAATGTTAAAGGACATTCCTAAGAGAAAAGCTTACTCCAGTTTTCTCTGACACAAAGCAAGTATTCATTTATTTCCCTTTACCTGCCTTTCTCATTTGTCTTTCTGTTCAATGTTTTCTCGAGTAATCTATAGCATTTAAGTGATTTACAGTGTTTAGTTTAGAACATTTATTCTAGCTCCTTAGTTTTAGGGATATTGACAGATTGAACTAAGTCACTCTAAAAGCTTAATAACTTAATAACTCACCAGGTTTATTTTCAAGGTACAAGTATATTTTATTTTTCTGAAGCAGCTTTAAAGATCTTAGTAGATTGACTTCCTTCCTCCTTTCATGATGTACAATGATAATGAGTTAATAATAAAGTGATAAATTAACCATTTATCTTAAATGCCCATTTCTCTCTAATTACTCAAATAACTATTTACTATGATTATTTCAGAATGAAATAGTTCTTTCTCAATAGAA
The DNA here is from genome assembly GCA_004027375.1 of Macroglossus sobrinus. Classification (NCBI taxonomy): domain Eukaryota; kingdom Metazoa; phylum Chordata; class Mammalia; order Chiroptera; family Pteropodidae; genus Macroglossus; species Macroglossus sobrinus. The sequence goes on along the minus strand of PVKZ01001302.1, from coordinate 299,266 downwards.
ATTATATACAAAATATTTATGAGCAGGCACAGTACATGATCGACCAATCTGAAGGGACACCATGATGATATATTCTGTTTGAATATCAAGTCACTTTCAAAAAATCAAAGGCATTTGTATGAGTACCAGTAATGATAATAGAAAGATAACTTCATATCTTGGTGACTCTTGCCAGGAATAAAAGAGCACCTACCTATTAGTACGCTGCTATTTGATATTCCTCTGTTAATTAATTAATTAATTTATTTATTCCACAAATTTTAACTAAGCAGTTTCTATTTTAAAAATTTTTAATTTTTTTAATTATAGTTGACATTTAATATTATTTTATATAAATTTCAGGTATGCAGTATATATAATTTAAACAGTAATCCCCCAAATAAGTCTATTACCTACCTGATATCACACATAGTTATTATAATATTATTAACTATATTCTCTATGCTGTACTTTACATCTCTGTGACTATTTTGAAACTTCCAATTTGTACTTCTTAATCCTTTCACCTTTTTCACCCAGCCCCCCAAATTCTCTTTCATCTGGCAACCATCAGTTAGTTCTCTATAAAGGAAGTCCACAATGCTAAGCAAGGAGGAAAAGGCCAGGTGAAAAGTCTGAAGGTACAGGCAAGGAGGCTAGGATGCAATACTCTTCCTAAACAGAATGGAAAGCAATTGAAGGCCTTTAAGTTGAAGACTAGGATTGTAATACCATGAATGATCTGAAGTTAACAAATTTAGAATATTACTTTTAACATAAAATAACAGGATTTAGTGTTGAATTCTAGGTGCAGAGTAGGTAACAAAAAGGACTCAGGATGCCTCTCAAGTTTGTCTTGGTCACCCACGTAAACAGTAGTGAATATATTAAAATGGGCGGGGGGGAAATTGGAGGAGGTACCTATTGGAAAGGGATCAGGGATGGAGAAGGAACCAAGATATCAGGTGATTAGAACCAAATGCATGGGAACCTAATTTTTCTATATAGAAATTGATATATCATAAAAGATGAAACTCACAGTAAGAGGAAGTATAGAAATCTTATTCTAAGTTTCAAAGTCAAGCCTCTCTTGCTCATCACAGAGGATCTTATATAAATATAATATGTACTGACAGGAAAACATTTCTGACACAGTCTGAAGGATAGCATTTTATTGAGCAGTTAAAATTTATAGCTACCTCATATAGTCAAAATTATTCCAAATTTCTTAAATTTCCTATCTTTATGTGGGATTCATGAGTAACAAAATAATATTTGAATGTTTCTTCCTAATCATTTCTGTTGTTCCACCCTTTGGTGAAGATGAGAATAAAACCTATATGAAAAGGAAAATATTGCCTAACTCCAACTTTCAAATATTCTTATTTTACACTCAAAGTAGAAAAAATAATAAAAATTACCTTTTAATTCTGACTGCAACCTTATGAGATAGGTACTATAATTGTCCCTATTTTACAGATGAGGGGATTGAAGTACAGAGAGGTTAGGTAGCTCACTCTCAGTCACCCACCTACTACATGATGGCAATAACATCTGAATCCAGGTAATCTGGCTCCAGAGTCTGTGCTCTTAAATGCATGCTATACTGTCTCCTTACTCCATACCTGCCTTTTCACACATGAAACATGAGGAGGTTAGGAGAAAAGAAATGAGGTGAATTTTGACTATGAGTACATAGTTAACCCCCCAAAAAATCAAATTTTAAGATAGGAGTGATTAAATTTTAAATCAGAATTATTTTAAAATGACAAGATTAGATGTTTTCTGTCATGGGCAAAATAGCAGTCTCTTGCATAATTTGAATTAACTTAATGAGAAATTACAAAATCTTCATTTGAATATATCCATGATGCAAATGAATTTTGTGCAAAAAATCCTGTATAGAGATGCACCTTATCCATGAGCTCTTCACAGTCTTTCTTCTCATTACTGAATAGATTACTATCTTTGGAAATGAGATCTACCTTATCAGGTCTATATTCTCAGAAGCTGAGGCCACCACAGCATCTAACACAGCACTGTAATATGGAGCTTTCAATCAGATATTACTTTTCTCCTATTTTTGTTTTTCTCTATCCATCTATCTGTTGTTTCAGTGATGGCAATTGTCAAATCATTTGATATTAAGTTTTATACATTTTTATTCTTAATATTTTAGCACACATCTCATAAGGAAGAAAAGGGCCTTCTCCACATAACCAGAATAACATTACCAAATTCCAGAAAATTACAATTAATTTATAACAACATTTAATATCCATTCCCTATTCAGATTTCCTCAAATTGCCAAAAATAAATATTATAGCTGTTTTTCTTCCAAATCCAGGACCCAGAAAAAGAGACCAAAGAGATAATACAACTAAATGAAAAGGTCTATGTATGTCATTTAGGATGTTATATCCCTTTAGTCTTTTATAATACAGAAAATCCCACTGTTCTGATATCATTTTACATCTGTAAGAATTCTATGGTCCCACCAGGATAAAAGAATGTACGAAAATATAGAATTCTGTCAAAATCAGAAATCTTTAAGCTGAATAAGATTCATTTAAATATCTTAAGAGTCAATAACATACAGAATGTAATCAAATATTAAAAGTTGCATAGTTGGGATTACAGAAAGAAAAATTAGGTAATGTGTAACATGAATCTAAAGAACCTTAGAAATGTGAATTATATGAACTGGATGAGTTATGTGAGCTGTAACAATAATAAAGCCAAACTCTTTTCTAATTCTAGTCTTGCATAGGCAATAAATATGTTTGCATGATGGTTAAAAATAAGAATCTACCTATTGTTCCAGTCAAAACCTTTAGCTATAAGCAACTGCAGTTAGCTTAGAAGATAATTGTTTCCCAAATTGGTTAGCATCTCTTAACCCCAGGAATACACATAGATGTGTTTAAGACAATCAAAAACTAGAGAATCATTTTTTATGCTAAAGAATCTATGTACATTGGTGTTAGAGAATTTGACTAATAAGTTACTCTTTATTTTTATTTAAGATGTATAACTGAGTAAACAATTTAAATCTTTTATGTAAAATGGACATGCCGCTGAGATTATCTAGAGTATTAAGATATTTATAAAAATATAGATTGAACAAATTAAAAAATATTTTTTTCAAGTATTAGTTAAATACTTGAGATGATACACAGGCATTTATAGAAATAAACTCCTTCAAACATATTAAACTGCCTATAATAAAAAAACTAGTATATTCTATTTCCTTTTCAGTACATTAACTACTTTGCATATAAAATCAAATATTAAAGTGATTGTTAAAACTTACTAGACTTACAGACAAAAAAGTCAGAATTTGAACTTAAAGTCTTCAAGAATAGATAGATTGGCTTATTTATAGCTTTAACTGAATATTAACCCTTAAAAACTTTACAATATATTTTTTAATTATTCAATATAGAGCATCAAAAAACTCTCACACTAAACACAGAATAAGTAGTTGTTATGCTTTAGAAGCTATGTTAGACATAGAATTTACATCCTTAAAAACTAAAATCATGTACCATATGTTGAGATGCTTACACTCAGAGAGTTATAAGGGAACTAAGACCAAATGAAGGATATTGGTATGGTATTGTCTATCTCACATTTACATACAGTCCTAAATAAATTCATTGACTGAAATAACAGGAACTCTACATATGCTATTTAATTAACTGTATTTCTCTTTTTTTCCCGAGATTATATAATTTGTTGATGATAATGCCAGTTTGATGTGACTCCACTAAATGCATAGAATATGCACTTCTGAATAGATGTTTTTGCCCTTTTTAATCAGAAGGGAAACACCTGGCTTCATAATAATTACATTAAAACTTCTAGAAGTTAATTTAGAATAATATCTTTATAACCTCGGGTAATGAAAGATTTCTTAGGAAAAATTAATGTTTTCCCATCATAAAATATAAGCTGGGCCTCCCAACAACTTTCTTCTAGAGGCTCACTGAGATTTTTTTTTTCATATTGCCTATTAATTCATATAACATGACATTTACACAACATATATTAATGTACCCTTGAATAAATATAACCATAGATTTGGGGTCTAGCTCTCTTTCCATCACAAATTACCTGTATGGTCTTGGGGAAGTAATGTGCCTTACTCTCAGCTAGCTCATGTGTGAAATGAAGTGTTTGACTAGAAGATGACTAAGGTGATTTCCAGCTATAAAGAGCCAATGAAACCATGACATTTTAATAACTACAGGAGAAAATAGTGATAAATTCCCTGGGACTTCTTTCTAAAATCACTTCCTTTATTAAAATTTAGGCTTTACTATATCAGGAGGCTTTGGAGATCTTCTATCTTCTTCTTGCCCTATCCTTGACAATCGATGAGGTGGCAAATGGTACATCTGGAACATTCTCATACTCATCTCTTGTCATTTTGTAAGAAATAAAATTAGGAAGCAGTCTCACTGCCTAAACTCAATGTTGTTAAAGGAAGGCAGTAACCCTTCCACTTTTGGACAACTTTGTCCTTCCATGGACAAAAAATGGTAAAATTAAAATTACACTAAAAAAAACAAATAGTTGCTATTGGTTTTATACTTTTATTTTTTTCCCCTTGCATCTACATTTTTGTTTGTTTCTCAAAGGTCTCAAAGATCTTTAGGAAACAATAATCACAAAATAAAATAGGCTGCTGGTAATTTATAACAGCACTTATTTCTGCCTCAAACACATTTTCAACCCTGTTTTCATTAATGTTTATGATTTTTTTTATTTGTTGAGTTGTTTGGAGGATGTACTATTAACCCTTATGACATTACTCTGAGGAATACATTGTAGCAAATAAAGCTGCCTTTGTTTTTTAGGTATGGGAATTGATGGCAAGTAAATGTTTTTTCTAAGTACATACTTGTTATAGATAATATTTTAAAAGATAATTAAAAGCAGCTTTTGAAATAATAATTTCTAATATCTTCTAACTTAGCTGTTTCCGAACGACAAATTTGTATCCACAAAATGCAATATTCTGGGGCATGATAAAATCATTAGAGGTGATCATTACATCATATTCTTACTCTGAAAATCAGTAATTAAAAAGAAAGAAACATTAATCCTGACTTTTGAGTGGCAACAATGTTTCTATTTTAAATGACAAAAAAAAAGTGTGTATGTGTGTAGGAAATATGGTGAAATATTAAAGGTATTTTAATCTCTTGCATATTTAAAAAAAAAACTTAAAATCAAGTGACTGATAAGTAACTTATTTTGACCATGGTACCCTGAGTAGCTCATTTTGCCTCTCTTGGACTTTCTTGTTATCTGTAAAAACAAAGTTTTGCTATAACCGAGATTCCATTTCTAATTGTCTTTTTTATTTGTAAGCAGTTTTTTTTTTCTTCTCCACTATGGTTTCACAACAGGAATCTGAAGACAGATTCAAGAACACGAAAACAAGAAAAGTCAATGCTACCTGATGCCACAACATGGCAGCTTAAGCCCACAAGACTCAGCATATGAACAATATAATGCATTTATGAAACTATGGAAAATGAGTTACGATTAAGTATTTGTTACTTTGATATAGTTCTGAAAAAGTGAAAGTATTTAATCAGAGGCAAAGCATTTATGGAAAACGAAGTAAGTATCTTTTTTTTTTCCATTGGAGACTTTTTCTTCCTGTGGCTCTTCAAATGATATAGGATTTTGTGTTTTCTTAATCATGACACTTCATGCCATGGCTAATGAATCCTATAAGTAGACTGCCTGGTCATTGTTCCTGCTCAAAACCCTTCATCATTTCCAAAACCTTTTAAGAGAAAATTCAACTCTATGACATAGCAAGGAAAAGCTCCCAAAATAAGATCGTACTTGCCTGCCCAACCTGAGGTCTTTATATTCCATGCCCAGCCTTCCCACCCTAGACTTTTTAGAGTTCTCAAAAATAAGAAGTTATTTTATACATCTGTGCCTTTACTCGCTTTGCTGCCTCAGTCTGGAAAGCTCCTCTGCCCAACCCCACTGCTCAACAGGAACATCTCTCCACAAGAGTCAACTCACATATAGAGCTTCTTTCAAAATATCCCTCTATCAAGACAACCCTTCTTGCTCTGTTGAATTGTCAAATCCATCACTTACTCTTTTGCATTCCCATCTATGTTTGTGCATCATTCTGAAATAACAGTTCTAAAAATGTGTTACACTCAGATCAAGGTTTATCAAAGTCAGCACTATTGACATTTTAGACTGAATAATTCTTTATTATAGGATGTTTTGACAGCATTATAGGATGTTTAATAGCCTCCTTGCCTTCGACCCACTATAGATCAAGCATGTTCCCCCTCAAGTCATGACACCCAAAAATATCTCCAAACACTGCCAAATGTCTCCTGGGTCAAAATCACCCTTGTTGACTAAGATGTACCTCTGTGTACTCCTCTAATAAACTTATAATCTTTATGAGGGAAAGAATGTTACACTCACCTTTGTGTTTATATCTAGCAGCCCTCCAGGTCCACTATAGATTTTCAAGATATGTTTGTTAAATAAATGATGATCTTAATACAAAAGAGATAGTTCTATACTGTTATAACGTAGAAAGTCAAGTTTGTTGGCATCTAGTCTGATCAGGATAATACTTCTCCTTTTTCCAAGTATGACAATGATTATTGATAGATACAAGTGTATAAAATCAGGGCACAAACATTAATTTCAATACTATAAGAGGACCGATTCAAATTCTCATCATTTGTTTCACACCTAGAAAAATGACTTCCAAGGTATTAACAATCCCTCAAAACTAAACAGTTTTGTACAAGTAAACCATATTTTTTTAAAAAAAGACTTGTGCACTTGCCCAGATTCAAAGATATTAAAATCTAGCACATATAGCCCATTACTAGAGGTAGAAATACAGACAGTATACTATTACAGCAACAACCTTCAATTACAGTTAAAAATTTTTCTGTAACAACCAAATGGATAATTAAACATTGCAATAACTCAAATATTACTGAGCAAAGTTTATTTCTATAATATTCTGTGTTGTTATTCAGCTTTCTAACTTAAAACAGCATGATAACTGACAACGAAGAAAGTCCTTGCAATAGACTGAGAACTTATTTATAAGTATTGTATGCAACTAATATGCTATCTAAACTTTAAAGGTATTTCTAAAATATTTGATGGTAAACTATGATTAAGATATTATACTACAAAAGAAAAGCTTTATGCGGGAAGTCCTAACTGACACACTTCATCTTTAAATATTGTGAACACATTACAGCAAAATGAATTCTCCCAGTGGCTAGGTCAAATGAAGTTACTTTTTAAATATTATATCATTAATAAAATTAAAATTTCCAATTTCATCTAAACATCAGTTAAATTAAAATCCTCAAATCAACCTACCCATCACAAAAAAAAATTATTTATATTGATTTTATATGGTTTTAATACAGAATAAAATGAGATTTGGGATCTAGAACTTGATTTGAAATTTCTGTACATGTATGTATATAAAAGTCTTGGATTAAAAATTACTTGAATTTAGTCAGTTTATTCAGCTTTTTTAAAGATGCTGAGATAGTACTTTTATGTTCTCCAAATAGCTTTAATTAATTGCTTAACTTTTTTTGAAAAATGTTCAGCTAGTACTTTTTATGGTCTGAAACAATATTTTCAGTTTTTAAAAACGTTATGAACTAAAACGCATCAAACTTAAATAATACAATCTCTTGCTAAGTCTCCTTTTCACTTCATTAACATTGATAATATACACTTCTGTGATAGAATTGATAAAGCAGAAACCAGAAATATATTACTTTAATCTTAAATACTTATTCAAAATAAGTTTCTAAATAGAATTACTGTGCCAGAATTCAAATACATATAAACAAATATACATAATACATAAATACACATAAGTTTTTTAAAGTATGTATTTTATGAATAATAATTTAAAATCTCTAAAAGATTAGCATTTTTTAAATCATGCAATTATTTTAACTCCTTGAATAAAAATTATGGTAAATTATGTTTGAAATAGAAATAAAAAATAGCCATGAATTCTTTCCAAGTCCATAATATATCTTATCTAAAGAAAAAAAATGGTTTAATTTAAAAGTATAATTCATGTAATGTTCGTAGGATTTATTCAGTTGTTTAATGATCGTGTGTTCAACTAATAGTGTAGTTAAATAAATTCTGGCTAATTGTTAGATAAATATATTTGAGCAAATATCATGCTTTAAGTTGTAATATATGACGATAAGTGGTCTTTATTTTTTATTACTTTAATGATGTAATTTCATATTGTATGTTATATGGCATTGAATCTGCTCCAAGTCTTGATGACCATGTAAATGAGTATGTCTACACTCTTCAGTCTTCAAAAACTCTGCTCAGATCTTATAGACTCAAGCCTAGTGCTTCTTTTACAGAGTCAATCTATCTCGTATTCGATCTTTCTCTTTTCTTGCTGCTTTTTATTTTTCCCAGCATTATTGTCTTTTCCAAAGACCCTTGCTGTCTCATGATGTGCCCAAAGTAGGAAAGTTTTAATTTTGTCATTTTTGTATTTCAGGCTTTATTTGCTCTAATACCCCACTTTTGTCTTTCTGGTGGTCCAGGGTTTCTAACAGCACATTTCAAATGAACCAAATTTTCTCCTATTAGTCTTCTCTACTGTCCAACCTTCACATCCATACATAGTAATTGGGAATACAATGACTATAATGTTATTGAAAGTTTCAAATTAATCTCATTTTATAGAGAATCTTGACTTCACAAACAAAGCCATTGACATTTTCATTTGGCTTCAACTGCCATTTAACCAAACTAAAAATATCTTTCATATTTTGCATCTGGGGTTTCACATATACAGCAATAGAAATAAGAAAATGGTCATATTAATTAGACTTTAACTTTTGCTGTTCTTGAGGCTATGACCTTTTTTCAAAGCTTAGTGCTATATTTTCTAAATCTTTTTTGTCAATAAAAAAATATATATATATTTGGTTTTTATAATTTTGACGTGCTAGTATGTCTTCTTTTGAGTTCTTAAATATTAAGGCTTTAACCAAGGGTCAGTAAACCATGGTCTGTAAGCTGAATTTTACTTATCGTCTATTTTTGTATGAAGTATGAAAGAAAGCAGTTTTTACATTTTTAAATGGTTAGAAAAAGTCAAAAGGAGAATAACATTTCATGAAAAGCAAAACTTATATAAAATTTAAATTTTAGAGTCCATAAATGCATTCTTATTGAAACACAGCTATTCTCACTTGTGTATGTATTTTCTATGGCTGCCTTTGAGCTACAGTAACAAATGTGTGTAGTCATGACAGAGACTCACAAAGACTAAAATATTTACTATCTGGATTTTTGTAGGAAAGTTTGCAAAACATTCTTTAAACAATTAATATATGACTATATACACACACAACATGTAAATCTGGGGGACAGGACATGATATAATTTTTTTAGTTAATATTATTTTATTATGTTCTTATTAATATATGTTTATATAAGCTTTGGTAAAGGCCATTAGTCATTAGCAATTAAATATTTGCCATTATGTTCATTTAATATTTGGGAAATATTATGGAACTGCTTGAACTGATTATTTAGTTGTTTAAGGTATACCTTTCTTCCCATCAAAGGCTGAAGTTTTGAGAGTTTAAAATTACTATAATTTCCCACCTGAAGTGAACTTATACATCTAATAGCACTCAGCAATAACTTTAAATCTGTAAAACTCAGCCTAATGTTTACTTGACCATGTCTTGGTAAAGCTGTTATGCCTTGCTTTCCAGCTAACCATTTTGTAGTAAAGACAAAACACAGAAAACCGTATCAAGCTTAATTCACAGTCTTGACTCAGTTTACAATCTAGATTAAATACATAAAAAAAGACAAATTTGGTAAATTACCAAAAAAATTGAATTCCTTTCAAGCAAAGATTGCTAATAGATGTTTTTATGAGACAAAAGATTATCATTCTCTACTAATGAACTTAATGCCATTCAAGCTATTGAAAAAGCTATAATAATATAAATCAGTAATTCACCGTGTAATGCCATAACTAAATAGATTATAGTCTAAACATCAGCTCATGGTTCAAAAGTTATTTTTAAAATAAGATTTCCTAGAAGAAAATTCAATCGTTTATCACCTTTGTATCATTATTATAGGGCCTCTTTAAAGGGATGCAGGGAAGTTTTAAAAGTCTTGAAAGAAATGTAGAATTTGCAGTGATATCCAGCATGATCTTGCTACTAAATCATGTGTTTATTAACAATAATAATGACTATATTTTATTTTAAGATTTTTCTAAAATCTCTAAATGAAAGTATGTACAGCATATTTCTACATTTTTATATTTAGCTATTATAATAGTGACGAAAACTAAAAATCATTTAGGGACATTAAAATGTATAACTAGAAGTAATGATTCAAATAATATTTCTGATATGTGTCTCATAATATAAAGTTATAAAATAAAATAAAATAATGAGATAGTTACTATTATATATTAAAAGAAATACTAGGTATTAACTAAATTCAATACCTTTATAGAATTGTTTTTTCTTAATTCCTAAAATAAATTATAAGTGAATTCAGAGTAACAAAACAAATAATGTCATACTCCAGAGAATCAAAAATATTATTATTTCAAATACATGAACCTAAGAAGTAAAGTCTCTTTCTTCACATCCAAAACAACTGGTTTTACCAAAGGTGGTCTTGGAATTAAAGGAGTCTTAGAGAGCACCCAAGAAATGAAAAATCACAATGTTTCTTATCTCTAAGTTATGGATAATTTCTCCCAGGTTAGGTGAGATTCCATGTCAATTCTAACAATACTAGACTAATCATTAAAATCATTTTTATTTAAAAGATGGTCAGACCATTATTTTCAATTGTCAGATCACCTCTGTAATTAGAGATGATGCCTTCCATAGTCAGCCAGCTCTTCTGGTATGATGGAATCCTGATAAGAAATCTCAAATACAAATTGTCTATTTGCTTCCATTAAGGCAACATCTGTGGGCTGTAGCTGACTGGCAGTGAACTGTGGACTAGACTTAAGTGAGAAATACATTAGTATAGCAAATCTTGCCCAACTTTTGACCTCAAGCTCTAACCTCAAAATAGGAGAAGCTACCAAAAGAGTCAGTCTTTTCTCCAAATCTAATCAAAATATTAGGAATGGTATTACAGTTCACAAAATAATATTTTGTTTTTACTTTTCTATTCCCAAATATGGGAAGATATTTTCTTCTCTTCTTTTTTTTTTTTTAAATCTTATATTTAAGATAACTCCTAGCTCAACCTTTACCCATCACTGGAATCATACCAACAGAAGAGTTGTTCTGGAGGTTGCCTTGTGTTATAAAAACATTATTAAATTAAAATGAATTTTATGTGCTTACTAAAAAGACAACATTTGCAGTCACTTTAGGTGGCTTCAGTGCTGGGCACTTACCCAAGTCCCTGGTTCTGTGGAGTCAGCTGTCCTCCATGTGCCTGGTTCTGCCGCATGTGACTGAGTGTTCAAATGCCTGTCCTTACCAAACTTTTTCAGAAAAGATTCAGCCCTTCAAATGAAAGAATACGTTGTCATTATGAGAAGTCTTTTTAAAAAAAGAAAGAAAAAAGAAGAAAAAAACTGGATTTTAAACATGCAAATGCTTCCACAAGTCTCAGAAGGTTTTGCAAAACTAATCATCACCAACATGAAACTTGAGCTCATCTTTTATAGACCTTTCTTTCCTTCCAACTGCATTTCTTTCAATGTTCATTTCATTCCCTTATTCTTTTTTTTTTCTCTCTGCTTTTGATCTTCTATTTTTTACTGTAGAGCAGTCTTGAGTGGTATGTGTGAAGTGAGCCATCATCAGCCTGCTGAGGGAAGCCTGCTGGTCTAGAAAAAAAATCATAAAGTAACGAGGCCTGAGATTGAATTGGGAGTTCATCTGCACAGTTATCAATGTCCTGTTGTGTTTTGTGAAAGATGCCTGGTCCTTTCAATACTATGTTTTATGTAGCGATGAAAATGAGATATGGAATATCATCATGAAAACTAGTTTGATTGAGATAATAATGACTAAGAAGCTGTCAATGCAAAAAAGAAAAAAGAAAAAAAAATTAACAGGACCCAAGAATGAGCCAGACATTGAACCTGTTTAATAATCTCTGTTTTTGTATAGGGGCCTCCAAATAATTTCACCCTACCAGTCTTTAGAGCATTTGACCCAATTTGGATGTCATCTAAGAATTCCACTTTAATAGCTATTATCATTTCTCATTGAGAAGAAAAGTAGGAGGCTGGGAATTGGATGCCACAGAGAAAGTTTGTTACATTCTCTGACCCTAGTTAAGCTTTACTTTATGCACTACTGTACTTAGGGACAACCATATAGAAGACTGAAGCCCATTGTGTAGGTTTATGTTACTCTATCGCCTGTTTAATAACAGGGGCTATCCTGAAAAAGCACATTTCTTTATTAGTAATATTATCAGAATCTACCTTTATAAAATTTTATTTTATTTAATTGGCTTAGGATACTTAAACAACATTTAAGTTTTCAATTGCTTCTGTGACAGAGGCAAGTTGTCTGTGGCTACTGTGAACAGAGAATAAAATAAAGAGTTCGGTCTTTAATTTTTAGTAAATCCCCTGAACCAAATTTTTTCCCTAAAGGGTAAGTGACTTTAAAGCTAATATAGCTACTCAAAAAGGAATAGCCAGAGGCTATTTCCATTGCCTTCAATCTCCTTTTTAGTGCTGAGAGACTTTTGGTGTTTTCTAGACAAAGCAAATTCAGGATCATATTTTTTTCAGGGACATGTCAGCTCCACAAATAAGTATATTTATAATACTATTCTACTCAGAAGTAAATACAAGATACATGAATCTACCAATTTTTTGAATACCATTGATATAAATTTTCTTGTATTTTTCTGGTTAACAACTCTTATTAAAAACATTAAAATGATTCTTGGAAACCTCTTTTAGGTCTTCCTAGTTACATAGACAGGAACTGCAGCTTTTCTTTATTCTTCAGAGGCTGTTTTATTCTATAATAAAGCTTTTAAGGTAGATGTTTTCAAGCGATGATCAGGTTTTACTTTGAAAGCATGACTGCCATGTCCTCCTCCATTTTAAAAGTTGAAGTGAAAAGGTAACAGGTTTGAGTAACAATACTTTTTTCATTTCTAGAAAAAAAATCAGTGCTTCTCTCCTATGAGAAAATGAGCATTTCATAAATATTGAATACTACTACCACATATGCTGAAAGTTAGTTAACTAAAAAGACAGTAATTCTATTTGAGGCTTTTAGCAAGGAAAAGATATAATAGTTGAGGTAAAGTAACTGACATTATCTGCTACTATTTTATTTTTAAAATGTAGTGAAGAGTAATGTCATAGATTCCACAAATTTCCAAGAGAAGATTTTAGCAGTTTTCTGAAAACTCTGGGCCCTTTATTAGGACATTTTTTGTCCTACAGGCTGTTTGACTTGGCTGGATATTTGATTAGTGGTACATTAGTGGTACATATCATGGAATAATTTTAGACATATAAAATATTTATCACTATCTGATAGCAACAGAAGTGAAAATCTGAGCAGTTATACTGTTCAAAAAAGGACTTCATGTTTCATAATAGAAGAAAAGATGACCAATGCCCCTCAGTTCCTAAAGGAGATGAAATTTAGACTAGGAAGACACCTTGACTCGTAACTTTCTTCAAACGAGATGTCTTATTCCCACTTCCTTTAAAAATCATATAACTAAATCCTCAATGACTGAATTGCTCCAGCTGGACAATGAAAGTAAAAAGCCCTCCTTGTCACCTGAGGCCATAATAAAGCATAGTTAATGAGTCAGTACTTTAAGATCTTACTTGCAAGAGAGTTACATTCTTTCTATTATTCTATCTTTTCAATATGGTACAAAAAGGCAATTTTGGCTTTGTTTAGTTTTGTTTTGCTTTTTAGTCAATCTACAATGATAAAATAGACAGTCACCAGCAATTTGTATAACCAGTAAGGAATTAGGGAAGAGTTCCACTATAATCTACAAAGTTAACGCTCAGTTATGGAACTATCTCCAGAGTTGAGCTTTGCCTTCTTTGTTATGTACTAGGTGTCTGATACTGAATTATTTCCTTGATGATTTCATCTCATCCAGTTTATTAGTATTTACCATTTTCTAACATACTATATAATTTATTTATTTATAGGTCATCTCTCTTCCAACACACACCTAAATGTAATCCTCACTATGGGCTCTCCTTGTTCCCTAATGTTTCCCTAATCTCAGAAGAATGTCTGACATACAAGGCACTCAATGATATTTTGAATAAGTAAATGAATGAAGAAAGATAGTAAGGGATTACAGAAGGTGTCTTTAACTCTTTTTTATGATTTAAAATCTCAAAGTTAAAGAAAAGGGTAGGTAAGACCAATTTTAACATAGTTTTAAAACAAAGTTTTAGCTTCATACTAAAATAATTATTATGAAGTAAATATAAAAAATTGATATGTCTAAACCTCCATGCTTGATGAAGTTTGTACCATCCAAATGTTCAGCCTCACTCTCAGTCCCTTTTTTGTTTTAAAATAGACCTGAACTCAATGATATAAGAAATTCATTTTATATATACATATATGTTATATATGTTTTTTTATAGATATAATCAATCAGCAGCCACAAAATAGTTTTTGACCTCATAAATCATCTCTCACCAACTTTATTTTTCATTTTCAGTAACATATTGCTATATCATAGATATAGCCTAACAGCTTTCTTACTGCACAACTGAATTGTAAGAGAGCTATAGGTTTTTCAGGTACTTACAAAATCAATTGTAGCCTATGTACTTACACACAAATGAATTGGCTCTGTGTCCTAATGGGATTTCAAAACACACAGCATTGTAGACAAATTATAAAAACAGATTCAGCCACACTTGAAAGAAGGGCTAAACAAGCTCTATACATAAGTGCAATCGATTTCCAGCTCAACAAGTCTAATCTCGGGAGCTTAAAAACCAAATAAATTAGCCTAGCTTTTTGATCAGCATAAATTGTTAGTTGATGTTAGCAAGCAGATATAAGGTTAAAATGTTATTATATTGAAGATATCATTGTACCACAAAGGGGGAAATGTTATTTTTTAAATGCTGAATGTAATAATTTTAAAACCATCAGTGGAATACTGATATATTTTTGCTCATACATCACATGATACTTAAACTTTGTTTGTTTTTTCAGGTATTTTTAGAGATTTTTTTTTTATATTCAAGGTTTACTGATATATTCTAGATACTTACAATGAAGAATTCATGGTTTTTATAGTACTTATAGTACCTTAATTTCTTGGTAGTTATTAACTTATAGATGATCAATTCCAGGAATTAGCATTACTAAGAATCTGATATCAAATACCTTTAAGAAAGCTTTTAAGTCATTCCTAGATTTATAAAGCATTTCCTTATTTCTTGGATTACTCAAGCATACTCATTTCTAGAAATGCCTAGTCAAAACTATTAAAATTAAAATAATTGTAATTGGAGAACTGAAGGTTACAAAAGTGCAATTGTTATATCAATTCACCAATACAGCCCTATTTACCAATAAAAGTAATGAAGTTATTGTTTTGTATTTTTAGCAAATCTTTGTTGAAAGCCACGAACTGTATAATGGTATGAGAAGTTGTTTTAATATCTTTTGTCCTAAGATGGCCCTATAACTTTTAAAGCCAAGAATTTTTTTTTAATTTCTGAGCCAGAAACTCAGGCTACAACAGTAGTTATAATACATATCCTAGAATAATGGGAGTTTGTCCTGAACTCCTTATTTAAATTGAGCATTACCTATTTTCTAGAATAGGATACAAACTTCAAGGACTACAAAGGCTAGAAGGTAATGTAAATAAGTGATGTGAGCCACCTGGTGAATAGGCACACAGGCACATCAAGTGAGTAGCCAGAACTTTGTCCAATAAGACAGCACAAAGCTGGCGTAGGCAGAAATGACCACATTCTTTCAGGAGATTATTGCCATGCACAAATGCATTACATAACATTGCCAGAAATTTCAGAGTTTTTAAAGAGCAGATTAAGGTTTTTATTAATAATTGCTCAAATTTTGCATACTCTTTCATGTTTTTAAATCATTTGCACTTATTGGATTGGATTAAACCTTTGAGCTACCAGTTTGCCACCTTGTCTAGAAGATTAAAAAGTAATAATATTTCTTACTAGAAAAAAAATGAGATTGTTTTCTGCTAAAATCTCATTATTTGGGGGCATTACTGCCGAATTAACCAGTAGTGGCATTTTCCTGAGTCACAGAGTGAATTTTTTATGCCCATTTACACATTATTACATTGAATGTCTGTGAGCCCCAATATCACAGTCTCATGATATATTTTTATCATATTATAAAGTACCATACCTTGAAGTCCAAATATATAATTTTGATATTAGTTTTATTATAATTATTTCAAAGATTGAATATACCATTATAGTTACTTTTTGACACCTTCAGGAAAGTATTTGGTGACATTACCCTACCAAAACAGAAAGAGATAAAGAACAAAATTGATGTTTTCTAGTTTTTTAAACCTATTACTTTGATCAATAGAAACATATCAGTTATGGATGAAAATGCAGTATATATATGGAAAAGTATTCACACCCTGAATCTGTCTTCAAGAATAGAACAATATTGATCAATTTTTCTTCATCATTTTAAAAAAAAAGTTTCTGCCTTCTAATACTCTTCATATAGCCAACATTAAAAATAATGAGAGAGAGAAAGAGAAATAAGAGAAGGAGAGAGAGAGGGGAAGAGAGGAGAGGGAGAGGGGTGTAGAGAGAGAGACTATTGATTCTGTTTCTTTGGAGAACCTTAACTAATACAGCAAGTTAATTTTATACATGTTGCTGCTAAATTCCATTCTCCCATCTTATAACTTTATAAATTTTTTTTTAGTTTTAATTTGTTTGCTCTTGAAATGTTGAAATGAAGGAATTTATATTTATTCACAATAAACTTTATCTTACTAAAGTCAATTCATTATTTTTGGCTGAATAATTCTTTTGGAAGCTTAATTCTGGTCGTTCATATATTCATTGTCTGCCCAGATTTATCTCAAATACAGAGGATAGCTTCATCAAGGCTAGCTTTTCAAGTCAGAATTACTTGATATTCTTAGAAAATGGTCTATCCAGCCATACCAATATGAATGTTGGAGTGCTGTTACTGTTTTTCCCAAGTGTGAAGTTTCCTTAATAACTCTTTTGAATGGCACTAAACAAATTATAATGGTCGAATTCAACGACATAGTTTAGTCTTACTTAGTTTATTAAATTCTCAGAAGAGAATAAATCTTTTGAATGAATAATCCCAAATCAATATTGAATTGAACCTCTGTATTCAAAGGGGATTTAGACCATCTGCTAATTCTGCTGGGCAAAGGTTTTCACATACTTTCAGCTTTGGAGAAATAGAATCCAATTTTCCTCCAGCTCCCATCTTTTCATCACACAGTTAAATACTTTGTCTATATAAAACACTTTTGCAACCACCTTGTGTTATCTGAATCCAATGCATTTCTTCCCCACAGTCAACACAGATGGATATATTAAGTACACTGAAAGAGTATCGTGCACATACGATAAGATATGATGTTCTTTAAAAGTTATTTTCTAAAACATGTGTTAACCATATTTATATAAAACAATTTGTAGGTCAAATAATTATTTCCATTTTTCCCAATAAATATTTTGGAAAGTGAAGGTTATTACAATTTGAAATGCCACAAAAATCTATTGGTATTCTTATCTGACCACTCTCCTATCTCTCCTAACCCTTTTCTTGTCCCAGGCAAGACTTTCATGAACAAGGAATCCATTCAGAACTTAGATATCTGAGCCAATTACCACTCAACAGTTTTCCTATGTAGTCCTAGGTGCCAAACATCAACTCTAATGTTTCTCCAAAAGAAGTCTTAATAGAGAGGGGATTAAACTCTAAGTGGCTTCCTGATTTCACCATTTCTGAAGTTCAGTGTTAGGCTGCTGAAAGTTCACTTCATTTGTACCATCAGTATCCTAACAGGCTTTAGAAACTGAATGAGTGATGCAATGACTTTTGTGTGTTTGCGGAGTTGGGGGATGAAATATTAGAGTAGCTAACAATCTATTCTGTTAAAGGCACATACTCACATTCAAGCACCTCTCTGTCTTTTGATAACAATTTTTCTGTGATGTTCTAAATTTCAGGTTTAAATAAGGAATGTGAGATGAAAATTATTATAATTTAAATAATAATATATAGTAACATAAAAACAAAACTGTCTTTGCCAATACTGATTTTCAACTCTCCTCTAAGCAAATATTTACTTATGATTTAAATATATAAAGTAAACTGTCCTCAGGGTGGGAATGCACCAATAAACTTCCAGTGTATAAATTCCAAAAGCTGGATTGTAAAAATGGTTTCACACACTCATATTCAATAAGATAAATATGCAGTCCAGATGAAAAATAAAATATAATTCACACTGAATTGGGTACTCAACAAATTATCAAAGATGAAATTAAACAGGAGTTTTCTACAGATATAATGAATTCTCAAGAATAGTTTGTGCAAAGTCCAATAGATGGTGTTAGGCTTGTGTAAACCTTGCGTAGTGCCATTAGTACTAATTTCTTGTCCTAAGCCTTGTCCATCATTTCCTGTGCTCTTTGAGGCATAGGGGTGCTGAATATCTACATTTGAACCAGATGATAATGCAAAGTTATTTATAAAAATATATGAACTTGGACTCACAATTGAGCTCTCACCTTGAAATAGAGAAGGGGCATTGCTGGAACAAACAACTTTAGTAGTCAGTGTATAATCACTACCTTAGCAGGATATGGAAATTCCATAGGCAAGAGTTATTTAATGATATTTATCCCGTCATTTATCTTCTATTTCTCCTCCAGTTTTAAGAAATGCAAACTAGAAAGATTAAAATCGGTAAAAAATACTTCATGTAATCTGAAATTAATGAATAAGATGAATATCTTTGCTAGTATAGCACATTTTTAAATTCATTTTATTTTGTATAATACCTAGATTATAAGGATAACATTCTTGCCAGTGATATATGTGGATCTGTTTTTGTTAATAGCTGTGAATTCTGTTTATTGAGGATCAACCCAAGGTTCATTGTACTAGATATCTGGTTTAAAAAATCCTTTAAAGATCAAATGTATTTTTTCTCAAGGTCATTATATTATTATGTTTGTTTCTTTTTAGTCATAGCAGAGGTAGGAGATTTCTACCTACTTCTAAAGTGATTTAAAGGATATTATAAGTAACACGAATAGATATTATTAAGATATTACAAAAAAAAATTTAAAAGACAGTAAAAGAGGAATAAGAATTGACTAAAATATGAATAATATCTTTAATAGCAAGTTTACAGAAAATGAAGAACACAGACATTTTTTATACTGTTTCTTATCATTGCGCTTTTTATAAAAGTTGAGAAAAAAAATAAGTGATAGAAATTTTTTTCTTTCCTGTTAATCTAAGTACTTCTGAAATTTTTTCTCTCTTCAAGTCTTAGCTCTCCCTTCAGAAATCATCCCTGTTCCAGTTATTTTTAATTGCTCTCCTAAAACTTACTCACTCCACCTCTCTAATAGAATGCAAATTAATTTAGCAGGTAAATTTTGTTTTAAAATACTGAGCTTTCCACACTCTCGTAGATCCGAAGATGGGTCTATGACCCAGTTCTGAGCGAAAAGGTATAAGAGCAGTTAAGGGTTGGGCTTTTCAGAACTTATCTTTCTGAAAAATCAGTCAAACATACTCAATATATCTTTTGCTCCTTACCTTTTTTTTCTTTCTTTCTAGAATTAAAAAGTGACGTCTAGCTTTTTTTCTTTGTAAATACGAGGAGAATGAAATTGCACTAAGGAGGCAATGCTGAAAACTAAGCGGAGTCTGAGACCTGAATGCCATCGTCATTATAACAACTCTGATTTACTGTCTGCATCCAAACTCTATGTTAGTTGAAAACTAAGGTAAGTAAAATAAAATAAAATAATAAAAGCAAAACACTTTTTCTGTGACATACAGCTGAATACAACTTTAACTCAGACTTCATTTATGTGTCTCATCTCCAGTCTGCTTTAGGTGCTCTTTCTGTTTCCATGACTTCTCCTACCATCCCAAACATAATCTTTTCTGTCCCTCACTGCATTATAAATTTCAGGAAGATAAGAGATCATGTCAATCTTTCAATCAATCATGTTCCTAGAACTTTGTCCATGTCTGCATAGCACATAGTAGATACCCAATACATTTGTTGAATGAAGAAATAATAAAGAAATTATTGAATAAATACAATACCCACTTCTTTCTACATCTACTACTAACATTTTTATCCAAAACCTCTTTTTTTTTTTTTTACTTAGACACCGCAGTAGCTTCCTCATGGTACTCCCTGCTTCCCTATTGCTTAAAAATCCTTCCATACCTTCCCATTACACTTAGAATAAAATCCAAATTCTTTCCATGTTCTGTAAAGTCTGGCATGGTCGGGCTACTATACTTCTCTGAATATGTCTCCTTCCCTTCTCTTCATTATACTCCAGCCACATTGGTTTTCTTTTCATTATTAAAACATTTGAAGTTCATTCTCACCTTAAGGTCTTCATGCCAGATGTTCTATTTCAAGATTTTCACATAGCTGGCTTCTTCTTGCCTCCATCTAAAAGACCTCATCAAGAACTCTATCCTGCAACTCTCCTGAGGGACTGTAGAGAAAATATTTTTGTTTCTGCATAGTTAGGGTTTTCTGAGAATTTTTTACTGGAACCTGAACTAAAATGCTATACTTAGTAGGTAATTTATAACTGAATAAGTAATGTGAACTCCAGATAGATTTCCCTGATCAGATAGATTTTCCCTTGAATTTCAAGGGAAGATGAGATCCAGGACAATGGAGACATCCCAAAAAGTGAGGTCCTAGGATCCATCCCATTACTTTTCCAAGGACACACTCTCAAAAGGAGCAGAAAGACAATTTCTTTTCTCTCCTGTATAAATGTTCATATTTATATTTTTTTATAGGGGGAACGGGTTTCTCACCTGCAACACAGACACAGTATATGTAGCATGACATCTGGTTCTCATTGCATGGCTCCAGAATGAGGACGTTGTAGTACAAGGGAACCAGTACATTATTTGCTATAAATAAATAATTGAAAAATCTGCTTTGCTCCAGAAACTTCATGTTGGCATTCCAGATGACATAATAAATACAGTATTAAAAACCTAACACCTCCTGTATTTTTTATAGTTTTTGTCATTATTTGATACTGGGTACCTGCATCACTCTATGGTGGTCCACAAGTTCAGTCTTTGCTATGCTTATAAGTAGTGCCTAACAGAGCTCCTAGTAGGAGATGAGTGAATCAATCCTGAAAAGTCAATTTTGGGGAGAACCGGATTATATAGTTTCCACCAATTTGATTTAAAGCAGAGGAGAAATGATAAATTTTAGAAAAATTTATATACTATTCTGAAGAAATAGTATATGTAACATATGTTTGAAAATTAAGGTTTCTATAAAGTGCCTGAAATACAGATATTTCATTTTTTTAATGAACTGATTTTTTATGACTTAGCTACTAGCTCTATAAAGAGATGTATATTTTTAAACAACTATGAATACTTTATCTTTATTCCTGCAGAATAATTGAGTTGTACAGGACTAAGACTTCTCTCAAAAAAACAGTTTTAGTTCTTCCCTAAGTTCTAAACAAGAATACAATTAAATCCTCAGAGTTCCGCATCATACGTTAACTGGAAAACTTTAAAAGAGTATACTTTAGTAATTCTCATCTCTATTACATGAGTACTTACAACAATTTAAATTTGAGGAGGACGATGCCTTCACAGCATTTTACTTCCAGAACCCACAGAGTGAACTAGTTAAGCATCATCCACTTGAATATTGAAAAATACCTTCAAAAAACGGTAATTTTCATTTTGATGGAGTTGATATTGAGCACTTCTGATAATTTTTGTATGATTCATTCAAGCTGATCATTGTAGAAATAAAATGACTATATTAACATCATAAATATTCAGAAAATGTAGTTTTTAAAGATTTCACTCAAAGAGAAAAGCTTTAAGTTATGGTGGTAGATTAGAGAGGGCCTAGAATTAACTAGCCATTCTTTTTAAACTTTCAACATTTTAAAATATGGTTTGTAGTAAAAATCCTTTATTCTTTAAGAACTGCTGAATATAGCAGATTTTTAAAAGTTCTATCATAAAACACTAATCAAAATTTCCTATAATTTGAGAAGAAAGTAAGCAAAATGTAAATTTCTGAAAGCAAAGCTAACCATACCAATACATTTGATCAACCATTTAGGAAGGTGTCCATCCTAAAAGATTATTTACAAATATTTTGCAATTGTGAATAATGGTAGATACCAACTAAATATAACTGATAGGTTGTATGATTGAACACTGCAAGGTTGCAATACCCAAAGCTTTCAGAAGGGTGAAACCTGGGTAAACAAGAATCAAGAATTAAATATTCTATAGTTGTGTCTCTATCATACTCCATAGAACAGGGCACCCAGATTGGCAGGTATGAGCCTCTAGCTTTCTCAGAAGTTACGTTTCTGTAGTAAAGAAGGGTGCACACCAATCTATTTACATTATTTCTAAAGATCATCTAAATCCTTTATACATGAGTTTTCTTTAAATCATCTAATTTTCCAAATAGACATCTTTTCTGAAAAGAAAATGTGCTGGTCCCCCATTATCGGTATTTCCAACCACTTATCAATTTAAAATAAATTAATCTATGAGGCTCTTGTCATTTGGCAGACATGAAACAGTATTCCAGAAGCTAATACAGAGGAAAATTAAATCAAGCTCCTAAACCTACAAAACTGAGAAATAGGATTTGAAATGATAATGATATTATAAATAGCACTACACTATACATTACACATATAAACTATACATCATATACTTTATATATTATACAGGATATAAAGCAATATTGAAAAAGTGATGCTTTTGCTAATTCCTAATCCTCGCAAAGAAAAATGTTTATGAAAGCCTGAGGCAAGGTCTGGATACATAATTTGCAGGGCTCAGTGTGAAATGAAAATATGGGCCCCATGTTCAAAGGGTAAGGAAAAAGCTTTTTTCATTCTTCTACAGTCTTTTAACCTGTCATGGTGACTTTTATTTGCTTTTAATGTCATGCTTTCCTGGGAATGAGGATACCTACCGGACAAGTGCAGACCCTGGCAAGTACCCTCTGTGCACTCATTCCTAAGCCCCCACTGGGAACAGAAAACAGCAGAAGTCACTGGATATAGGCAAGGGAGTGGGTGGCTGTGCACCCTACCAGGGAGAGTAGGAAGGGGACAGAAGGCATGGCCACATGTGAACAGAGGCTCCAAGACCCAAGTGCAGCTTCCATTGTCCCACTGGGATGATTTTGACTACAAAATATAAATTTAAAGATAAAATTATTAAGATTTCCCAGATGACCACATTGTATCAAACCCTAAGCAATGGGCCCAGCGTGATTGCCCTAGTCACACATCCATGGACCTGGCCCTCCCTGAGGCAGAAGCAGTTACACAGTCTCTCTCTCTAAGCCCTGGCTCTGATTTAATCAGCCTCATCTGTTCCCACCATCTATGGGCTAGTTTGGTTGCTTCTGGGTCCTCATGCTGATATGATCTTTGTAGAGAACCTCAGTCTCTTCTGTCTGTCATTGCTCTGTACCTAGTTGCCTTCAACTACATACATATTGCTCTTGATGCAGAAATTTATGTTTCTAATTGCTAAGTCACAAATTTCTGCAGGACACCAAGTAGAAAGTACAGCATTCCTCTGAAACCCCGTTCAAATGCTAATGTTCCTTTTTAGTTACTCCAGTGTAAGAAGGTGGGGTTTGAGAGACCTCTATGACTCAAATATCCTCTCCTCTGTGTGAGGCTCTTATCTCTGCCTATAAAAGACACCATCAAGAAGAACCAAACAGCCACTTATTGATTAAGCTGGGCATGTGCATTCGAATAGCTCTATGACTTATAATGAACTGTGAGTTAAGAAGCCTGGTCTGAGATGTTAGCAACTTCTGTCTTGACCACCTCTTCAGTGAAACACAGGGTCTAAAATGCCATGTAATTCATTAGTCCAAGTATGACGTTAGACAAGGC
This sequence comes from Macroglossus sobrinus, assembly GCA_004027375.1. Taxonomy (NCBI): domain Eukaryota; kingdom Metazoa; phylum Chordata; class Mammalia; order Chiroptera; family Pteropodidae; genus Macroglossus; species Macroglossus sobrinus. The sequence continues at coordinate 275,013 of PVKZ01001302.1, read as the reverse complement.
ATTTCATGTTTCTCTCATTCTTCATTAGTCAAAAATCTAAAGGTTGAAATTAAGGTCTGTAAGCACCTAACAAGTTTCAAATATGTTCCATTCCCTGAGAGAAAACGGAAAACATAGAGGAAAGATAATAAAAAGTCTCTTTTCAAACAAACCTGAAAAGTATCTTTAATTATCTTTTTTTTACTTCTAGTCTGTCATGGATTATCTGATGTGTCCGTTCAGCTACTCTGGGAGGCAGATGCTGGGATATTGTTAGGAGTGCAAGAGGTCCACTGGGGGGGGAGGAGATAAGGAGTGGGAAGTGCCTGTAAAAGACAAAAGAGAAAGAAACAGGGGTGAGCAGGAAAAGCTTTCAGACAGGACACAGTTCCAAAACTCATGAAAGGAAAGGACGGGAAGAGCAGAAATGGGCAGAGAAAGCCTCAGAGTGCTGCAAACCTGAAAATGCCTCAGGTAACCTGATGGGGAGCTGCAGAGCAAAGGTGGTCCGTTAAGGAAGTCCCACATTGGGCAGTAATGGCCAGGCAGATTACAAAGGAACAATAGACAGACTGGCCAGATTAAGCACTTGAGGTGGTTTCTGTGGTGCTACGGCTGGAGGTGGCCATCTAATTGCTTTCTTTGTAATGATGACAATGTGAAAGGCATATTATTTCCTGAAGGGAGATCCACAGAATACAAGCCCCATGACTGCCCCATGTTAATTATAAAAACAACATGCAGATATTAGAAAACTATTTGTTTTCAACAGATTCCATTACAGACTTATGTTCCTGGGTTTCTGTTCTAGTATTTTCAAAGTGAGAGGACAGTTAATCATTATTAATAAGTATTATATAATTAATGATAATTAAAATAATTTTTTGTAAAGATATAGAGAATTTTGTAGATGGAAGGAATCTTAAATTATGTAGCCCAACCCTTTCATTTGACAAGGAGAAAATAGAGGCCCCAACAAGCTAAGTACCCAATATCACCACTGGCTGGTGAGCTCCAAGGCAAGGAATGGAGTCGACACCTTCTCATTCCCAAACCAGGCCTCTGTTAAAAAAAGGTAAACAAGACAACAAAAAAGAAATTTCATTTCACAAACAGTTCAGACTTTAAAATATATATATATATATATATATATATATATATATATATATATATATATATATTTAGAATTGGGAACAGCTGTCCTGTCTAGTTAAAGCTGACACATTGAAGCAGGCTGCTAAAAGTTTATAACAGAATTCAGCACCACCAAAGCCATATGGGGTGGATCATATTATTTGGTCTCCAACAAGTAAGAAGATGACACATTGATGACAATTGGTTTAGATTTTATTTAACACATTTTACCTTTATGGATTTGAATCCATAGCAATCTGGAAGATGTACACATGCTCCTCCAAAAATTTTAGCTTCTTGTTCCTTTTACCACATGATTCTAAGTCTTCTATTATCTTTCTTTGCTTTCTGCTATTGATAGTCAACATGGCTATCTGATTTAATTTAACATTTATAACTAAAACAAACATTCTGTTTCCATGAAGAAGAGATTTGGAACAATGAAAATTGAGAAGCCATCTATCTTTCTCCTTAAATAAGTGTGACTAGGATGAGGTAAGCCAAAATTGAACCTCAAAGAGCTGAATAAAAGAAAGTGAATTAACCCATCCTCTCCCTGCAAACAAGAGAATAGGCCAAATGAGTAAATCTCAACAAAGTATTTATTTAGAAAAATGTACAGATTATTAGATCCTCTCAGTATGACTCTTATTTTGAAATCATCATAATACCAAATATTTCACTTATGAGTCCATTCCAATTTATAATACTTGTAATACAGAAAATAATAATCTATAATCATATCATTGTCAGGTAAAGAAATATTAGGGCAACTGTTATTAACTTGAAATACACTGATGTCTTTCTAAAAATACCTAAATATATTTTGTTGTTTCAAGGACTAGAAAAATATATACCACTAAGCTAAGTGACCCTCAAAAAAAGGACCCTGAGGGGCTACAGCTTTGATATGGCATTTTCTATTTTGTAAAATGTAACCTTGTATGTCAGAAGACAACTGGCTGATGGAGTTCTTTCTATTGGCTCACCACTATACTGGGTGCTGTTTCTAGGCAGAAAAGGAGTAGACAGCAAATTTCTTCTATCAAAGCACTTAGAGTTAAGCTGGAAATACAGACCATTCAGGAGAAAGTTTAAGGGTTAGTATATCCTGCTTCATCTTGGCTCTGGTCTCTACTTAGAGCTGTTTCACCGCTTAGACTTGGATCAATAGAGTTTTGTTGATGCTGGCAGATAGAAGTTCTCCATCATATGTTATATTGAATCCTAATAAAAACACCTGGAACATGAAAGTAAAAGCAGATTAACTATTAACTCAATCTTACCTCACTTCTAACCGGTTAACACATAGGTCCTGGCGTTGTTCTCTCAAACAGTTCCTATACCCTCTAAAACTAAGAATTTCTAAACAAATGCCTAGGTGGGAGCAGAGTACCCAAGCAGTGTGTGTCAAAGGCTTAAAATGGAAAAGGCACAGGAAAATAAATCGGTTGGACTACTTAGTGGTAAATGCTTCATTTTCTTGTTGTGTTTATCCTTCTGACCCAACGGAGCAATAATGTATATCCTCTCACTGCATTCTTAAAAAGGTTATTTACACTGCATATTCAATGAGTTTGTGCCCTATGCAATAAATCCTCAGTTCTGAAATTTGTATGAGGGTGCAAACACTGCTATTGGAGGAATTAACCTTGTAAATGAGGAGCACCCTCACTGAAGCTCTGGATTTTGATTATTCAAGAGTGACACAGGAATACAGGCAGTTTTCTGCAGGATTATAATGATCAGCCTTGCAAATAGCCACTGACTATGAATAAGTAACAATATCTTGAAAACAGTGAAGAATTCTGACTTCATTTAAAAAAATATCCTTGTGTTTGTAATTTTCAATGCCAATAGAGGAAAGAAATACTGTGACTATCTTTGATACATAGAATTAAGGGCTTATTCATTAGTAGTGATCTGTATTTTGAGTAAGTTGGGCTGAGGAAAGCCAGGAGGAGGAAATATAGGCAGAGTAGAAACTTTTTAAGCTACATTGTCTGCTGCTCACAGCCCCCAGTATGCCCCAGAGATTCTATGTTCCATCCTCCACTCAACCATACTGATGCAACTTCAACAATCACAGTTAAAACATACCAGAATAAACTAAAATTTTATCAATTGCATGATTTACTAAGAGGTTTTAGAAATCTAAGGATATAATGAAGCCACTAAATTACATCAAACAAATTAGCAAGGATCAAAGCAAAAGCAAATATTTTCTCTCTTAGGTAAAAATTACTAAGATAAACCATTTGACTTTAATTCTAACCAGTTTTCTAACAGAGGAAAAAACGTGAGAATTAACATTGGACTTGAAGATTTTTCCTCAGCTTTGCCTTCCTTCAATTCATGACAGCTATCTCCTCTTCTTTGTACCTTAAAGAGGCACAAGGAGAGGATATTTTAGAGTCAATAACTGAGAAGAATATTAAAAAGCTATTAGCTTAGAAGCAAAAGCACATCTTCCTAATGTCCTTTAAGCCTGTATATAAAACTCAGCTACCAGGCCTGAGCATTAGGGAGTAGATGGAGAAAGAAATTCTTCTCATCTATATGAATAGTACAGAATTTATACCATTCACAGTAATAAATATAAATCCCACTGCTGATTATGGTATAGGTGAAGTTACAGGGGTATACTTATTTGTAAAAAGTGTACAGCTAAGATTTGTGCATTTCAATGTCTTCATAGCTCACAAAAAGAAAGGTTAATAATAATAATAATAACAACAACAATAATAATAATAATTGAGTTGGGGTGCAGAGTCACTGGGAACAATGATAAAAAAACAAGAATGGCTGAATATTGATAATATTTTAAGCTCAGTGATGACACACAGGTGTTCATTATTCTATTCTATTTATTGTGTACATGTTTGAAATTCCCCATAATAAAAGGTTAAAAAAATACTAATTATTTTAATTTTATCACCAACCCACAGCCACAACTTTTATCAATATGAGGATAATTTTAAATCTACTCATTGTTTTACATTTAACAATGAAAGCTGAAGACATCACCTTCACACAACCCAGCCTGAAGAAAATAACTTGACATCTGTTAATTTCTGGGTCCTTGCTTAAATGAAGATGAGGCATTAAAGAAGCTTGCTCATAATCATCAAATAATATTCTATTGTCTCAGAAAGTCAGGGACACCACAGGAACAACCCTGCATAATTTGGTGTGTTTTTGGTCTGAGTGCTGTATGTATTTTTTTGTACCTTAAATTGACTGAGGACAAGCATTTGTAAGGATTTTAAAAATAAGGTCACTAGTAAGCATTTATGAAAATATTGTGGGCCAAGAAATAACGTAGTATATTAAGGCTTTAAAAAAATTACTATACTTTTTTACTTCTAAAAAGGATTGTTGGGTTACGAGCTGTTAAAAGAAGCAATCAGATCTCTAGAGGGGAAAAATGCCTTTGCCTACAAACACATTCATTATACAAATAACCTTAGTTTTTTCAGCTTGACTTTAGTTAAAATTGTTTTCAAAACATCTAAACTTTGAAAACAAGAATGAGATGAAAAGTTTTATGTAGTCTAAATTACTTAATTACTTTTTATCTCCCTTCATTTTTTTATCTCCTCTTTTCTACAGCTTGTGTGTCTAATATTTGACACACAGTGTGAGAACTCAAATAACCCAACCACTCATAAAAGAGGTTTCCATGTCAAGTCTGTACTTAGAATTCTACTCAGTAGTTTCTTTTGCATAACAAAGAGCAGTAAGCCAATAATTATCATTTCAAAAGGGCAAGCATAACAAATTAAAATTTAGGCAAAATTAGTTGGTTTGGGTCCTGTCATGACTCTTGGTACCTAGGTATTCAATCCCTCATTTCAAAGACCACTAGACACAGTTAATGCTCTCTTTCTAGGAACAGGCCAAGGGTAGTACCTAGCCTTTTAAAGCATCTTGTGAAGACAACCTGTCAATCAAATGAACTGAGTGCCCATAATATGCAAAACATTCAGAAGAGATCAGAACAAAAGCTTCCTTGCATTATATGCACATCATATACAACTGTTAAGACCCTTAACTTTGCAGTAGTAATAGCAAAGAGTGTACAAGCCTGACAAATGTCACAATGCCAGGACATGAAAACATCAATAATGACTGCATCTAAAAATGTAATTTAAGTAGCCTTTTGATATATATATATGTATATATATATATATATATATATATATATATGTACTATACAGTGATATGTATATACTATATACTATATATAGTATATATATCATATCTATCTATTGATAGGTAAGATAGATGATAGATGACAGATGATAGATAATAGATGATAGATGATAGATGATAGACAGACAATAGATAGATAGATGATGGATGGATGGATAGATGGGTAGATGGATGGATGAATGGATGGATGAATGGATGGATGGTTGGATGGATAGATAGATGATAGATAGACAATAGATAGATGATGGATGGACAAATGGATAGATGGATGGATAGATAGATAGATAGATAGATAGATAGATAGATAGATAGATAGATTGTTGGGAGCCATTCTTGCTGAACGTCATTCAGACAAGGTTAAAGTTGCCTGCAGGCTAGAAGTTTGCAGAGCAGGTGGGCTCTATGCAGAAAGAGGAAGTTTGGCTCAATGGAAAACAGGAATAAGGATGTTTTGAGAGAACTTATGTAAATGTCAGCAATTGTTAGCATATCTGTGGGTTTTGTTTCTCATGCATTTCCAAGGGTATAAATATGCTGTGCTTAATAAGCTCTCCCAACTCTATCTTTTCTCTCTCTCTCTCTCTCTCTCTCTCTCTCTCTCTCTCTTTCTTTCTTTCTTTTCTCAATCCTCACTCCCTCTCTAGAGAACTGTTCAATCTTAGCCGGCGGACTCCGGCAATAGATGATAGGTGAGAGAGAGAGAGAGAGATCACTGTAAATCTCACTACACACAGAACACACTATATGGCATGCAAACTGACCATATAACCCCAACTTTCTCTCACTGGTAACTTTTTGATACTTTTCCTCCAGGGCCATAGTTTGCTTTCTCCTTAGAGTCAGTTTAACAATTAGTTGTAATGGAAATTTTGCCCTAAAAATGTTTAGTCATGAGTTCGGTTGGTTAGAAAATGGCTAATGAAGCCAAGGTCACAGACCCTATTGATATGAAAGTCATATAAAAGAAAAATGTTCTACACCTGAGATAAGTTCCTGCTCAGGGTCAGCAGCCTCCTACTGGAATATCATAGGCCAAAGGGACACTGGTTCAAAGAATAGTGAGAAGTCCATATCCTATTAGCTGTAGTGGACAGTCAGTAGCATGATCATTCTTATTTTTCATATCAGAATGTGGTAGTTGCTGAATTAGTTTTGAAATAAGGAAAAGGTGCAGGAACATCTCTGCCCTTGAGCACCGCACAACCTAAGGGAGGGAAGGAAGACATATAAAAGAAATAAATAATAAATGCTAAAGTATAGCATGATTTTAAGACCAAGTAAATAGTACAACTAGTAAGTGTGGAAGGCATGAGGTTAAGGGAAAGATAGCATTTCTTGGTGTAGTTAGGGGAAACTTCTGGAGGAGGTGACCTTGGTGCTAGTCCTTCTAAGAATGGTGAAGGCAGAGGGTGAATATTCAGTAAAAGCTCACCACCATAAAGAAGCTTGAGACCCTCCATCAAGGCAAAAATACAGCCCAGACTTTCTGGTGTGTAAAAAAATAGGTCAATTCTTGTTTTTATTTCAGTACCGCTAAGCCTATGGCTCATCTTTTAGTTCACATAGGAATGCAGGAGGCTAATTAGTAAAAATTCACACCTAAAATCCTGCCGAGAAAAGTGTATATGAAGGAAAATTATTAAAGACATCTACTCCTGAAGGTTCTCTAATCTTTATCTTTATCTTTGTATAAAATTAGAGCTTCATAAAGCTATATTTTTATGACAACTTAGTTTACCCTCTAAAATGTCCTTCACTGAATTATGCTTTAAAATTAAGCCCTGTGAGTAGAACAGTGGTTACTAAGGGCTGAAGAGTGGGTAAAATTTGGAGATGTTAATCAAAGGAACAAGCTTTCACTTGTGAGATGAATAAATTCTGGAGATCTAAGGTACAGCATGGCGACTACAATTAATACAATATAATAGCCTATTGTACACTTGAAATTTGCTAAGAGAATAAATCTGAAGCATTCATACCAAAAAAAACAACTATATGAGGCTATGTGAGGTGATGGGGTGATGGTTGTTAATTAACTTGGTCAAGGTAATTACTTCACAGTGTATACATATATCGAACCATCAGGTAGTACACCTTAAATATCATTTTTATTTATTAATTTTATCTTAATAAAGCTGGAAAAAAATTAAATTAAACTCTCTGGCTTGGCAAAATCTATCAAAAATAATCATCCCATACCTTTTACTGCAGTTGTTCCAATCCAGGCTAATATTTCTATAAATAATCTCCTTTGAGTGTATGTATGTGTGTGTTTGTGTGTGTGTGTGTATATATATATATATATATATATATATATATATATATATATATATATATATATACACATATATGTAATCATTCATATTGCAGTGTTGTTGTTTTTTAGTTTGGGTTTGTTTTTTTTTTATAATTGTAAAACACTAGAATTTAAATACCAATTGGCAGAAGACAGGTTAACTGAATTAAATTGCATCCACATGATAAATAGCATACAATCATAAAAAAAAAAAAAAGGACAGTGTATGTCTATATAATACTTACCTGGAACTAGAAAACTAGGAGTTGATACCTAAATAATGAGAAGGAGCTATTCACATGAAGATCTATGGTTAGAACATTCCAGGGTTAGGTGACAAAGAAAGCAAAACATACTGGGCAGAATGTACTATTCTAAAAAGGCCACCGATGACTGAAGTGAGATAGATGAGGAAGGGGAGGAGATGAAGACTGTGCATGAAACAGATCACATACAGCCCTGACAGTCATGGTAGAGAGTGATATTGCATCCTGATTATAATGGTAACCAACAGAATATTTTCAGTACATACCATAGTTTATGTTTTAAAATAGTCACTCTACCTTCTGTATGGAACTTGGATTGTATAGGGATAATAGTGGAGTGGGGTGGCCATTGAAGCAGTTCATGCAAAAGACTTGGAGTGGTGGTAGTGCAAATATAGTAAAGTAAATAATTTGGGAAACATTCTAAAGTTGAAATGCTTGTTTCTTTCTCTTTTTTTTTTTTTGTTGCATAGTTCTTATTTTCTTTTATTTCTAATACAACAATGCCTTTATACTCCTGAATTTTATCATTACAACTTGTATACTTTTTGAAGTATACAAGTGGGGCATAAATATAAAGTTTTAAGTAATGTACGTGTATGTGTTTGCTCCTGTGTGTGTAAAGATAAGAGGTAAGTAGCAACAGTATGAATATGCATATGGAAGGAGCAAAAGCCAGTAATCCAACAGACCTGCCTTTGAACTTGTATTTTTAAAGATTCTATTTTCTTTATATTTAAATATCTATGCTCATGGCGGTATGAAGATTGTGTTAATATTAAAAGTGCTAGTACAATGTGTAGCACATTGAAGTTGTTCAGCAATTGCTTGGGATTAAAATAAGGAGGACCTTGGATATCATACTATGGGGAAGATTTGAAGCTCTGTGAGCAGGGGGCTAGGGTGCCAAGCAGTGGTTTAGAAAGGTAACATGTAGGTAGTTCTAGCAGGTAGTATAGAAAGGGGAAAGGCCAGTTAGGAGATTATTACATTCTTCTCAATGTATATATTAGATAGGGAAAGAAGAGAACTCATTATCACCACTGACAGACAAGAAGAGAATGACTCATCTCAGGTAAAACAAGCCAGGGGCAGGAAGGAGAACAGGCTGAAAAATCAAGCTTCTTAGTGTAAGTACACTAATTCTCTAGACCTCTGCTGCCTACATTATTCAAATACTGTATGTGAATCTGGCTATTCGTATGATCTTTGTTAAATATTACCGCTCTCTACAACTCACTAGATAAATAGTATACCAAAGGCCAGAGAAAAGTGAAAATTGTAGTTTCTCCTAAGTTCTAAAATATTTCCCTTTCTTGAGTTTTGTCTCTAATTTTCTTTTTTTTCTAAAATCCAAGATTTTATTTAACTGGCATCAAACTACTCCTTGCTCTACTAAATTTACATGTCTATTATGTGACTATGTCATGTGTGTTCATACACATTTCCCTTGAAGGTGTCACCATTAATTCAACTGTGCAAAAAGTGTTTCTAAAGAAAAATTATTATTTAGTTTATCACTTCTTTAGAACAAGTAAAGTTTTTACAAATACCTGATAGGAAGTACTGCAATCAGTACATACGAGAATTTAAAAGCCGTAGTGATTAGTGAAGGAAATGGCCTATACTATGAAAACAAAAGGCAAAGTCATACAAGATTCTTTACTAAAAAACTGTTAAAATTTTGTTGAGCTCTAGTGCATATTCAGATCAGGAAAATGTGTAGTATCCAGGACAGGTAAGTAGTGGATAATGTCATCATGTAGATTCACCCAGCAGTAAGGAGTAGTAACTCCCATAAGCTTACTGCATTTATGCTGCCCCAGACCTAGAGATATACCTTTTGGGACAGAATAGAAGGAACTTACATAATAAAGCTCAAATAGTTCTGCTTTTCAAAATTTAAGACTTTAATTTGTAAAATACTCCATCAAGTTCTCTTATTTGTTTTCAAATTATAGTTGAGGAAGGTACCAAGGTTATTTTTTGAGTATCAGAGCAAGACTAATTGACACATTGATTGGGAAGTCTTTTGTCAATCCTTCTTCAAACAACCTTGCAAAGAAGGGGCTTTACTTAAGTCTACCCAATGAAGATCTGCCATTAGTGGTTATATTAACTAAAGCTGTAAGAGGAAAAAGATAATGAAGAGGAAAAGAGGACCTTCCCTTACAATTTGCCATTGATTCCCACTGACAAAAATTCTCTTCCTGACCAAATTTTAGTTGGGCTTCTCTGAGCTTTCTTCTTAACTAGGTCTTGACCTTGGCCTTCCATGTTCATCCCTGCTGAACCCAGTTTTATCAAAAACTGCTAAGTCACCTCTGCATCTTCAATATCTGATCACTGATGATATCTGATCAAGTTCATCATTCTCCACTTTGATATCTGATCATCTTGCCTTCAGCAAGAATCTTATTAAGTTGGTTTAGCAAGAATCTTTCTAACCTTGATATCTCCTCTTAGTAATTTTAGACCTACTGACCCCCTACTCTGCTCCCTGGCAATAAATTCGCACTTGTCTTTATAGTATTAAAAATTGAGGTCAGTTTAATATTAAAGTCTCTGATAATATGAAGTAAACTATATTTACACCTTTAACTAGTATTCAGCTCTGTTTTTCTTTAACTTTAGATGGAAGCTCTCCCTATTATACAGCATCCTTACATCCATTGCAACACCATTAATTTTCCTGATGATAGTAAGACTAGCACTGAGCATACACTAAGCTGATAGCCAAGAAAGGTTTTCTGACTCTAAATGAATTGAAGAATATGAAAAATACACTGTGAGGAGTAGTAGAAATAGTTAGAAAGAAAGTAACATACATTTTATTCTTTTTCTTCCTCTTCTCCTCCTTCTCATTAAATATATTTTGTCATATATTTGTCAGTTATGCATGTCATTGTTGCTAAACATTTTACCTGTATTATTTTACTTAATCCTCACTACAAACTTCTGAGATTTGAACTAAGTGGTCTGTTTTAAAAATGAGGCCACTGAATCTTAGTAAGTAAATGGGGCCAAGACTCTAGTCACTTGAATCTAGAGCACATTCATAGCCACTCTGCTTAGAAAAGTTGCCAGATAGAGAAGTGGAGACCACACAAAGGCTAGAAATAGAACACCATGCTAATGAATTACTAAAAAGTTTAGTATAGGTGTGGGTATAAGAAAAGGGGGAAGGGATAAAGCCAGGATTTATAGAGAGCCAGCACTACCTCATCTGAATGCTACCTCTGCTACCCCAGTGATATTGGGAACGTTGTTTATCTTCTTCTGGCCTCAGTTTCCTAATCTAGACTGTGCTGTATTCGCTCATTTTCAAATCACTACCATATTTCCCAGATCACAAAAGGGCAAGTCTTTTCAGTTTGATGTCTCTAAAAATTCATATGTATCATATATCAATATAAAATAATAATTTCAGCTGAAAGGCAGGGGAATAAGATGCAACCCAGTTTTTTTGTCCTGAGTAGAGGAAACTGGTCTCCCCAAAGGTGTTTGTTCATTAACTCATTTGAATTATTTGCACTGGTAGCATCACATGCAACTTAATTTTCACTGAAATATAGATATCTAATTGTCACTTAAATGTCTTCAAAAAGGATTACACTATGAGGGCTATGAGGCAGCTCGAGTATGCATAAGACTCTGTCACATCCAGGTAATACAATTAGAGACGAAAGACATTCTCAGTGTTTCAGAATAAATCATAAGACTTTTAAAGGTAGTGAAGGATAGCATGGCTAATTCATGCATCGTGACTATCACTGAGTCATCAGCATCTGCCTAACAAATGTTTTTACTACATTTTCAGGGAAAGCTAGTAAACTTCCCACAATGTGTAATTCAATTTAAAAAAATGGAACTAACAAGAAGCAAATGCAAACAAAACACCTTGAAACAACAATGTCTATCTCAACTATACAATTTCTAATAGCTTAAAGAAAATCAGAATCATTATATTCTGACAATAGGGAAAACGATCTCCAACTTTGATTGTCATATTTAAAAAAAAAAAGATTAAAATATGTAATTGCATTGATTAAGATAAGCTATTAACTCTTAAAACAAATGTTTGTATTTTGTACCCACTTCCAAGTCTTATGAAATTAGTTTTGTGTCTTATGATACATGTCATCTTCGAAACAAGGTAATATGATGTTATTATTATGAGTGTGTAAGGGTATATTAACTTCCCTTTCTTCTGTAACAACTTACCACAAAATTAGTGGCTTAAAACAACATGAATTTGCTATCCTACCCTTCTGGAAATTAGAAGTCTAAAATGGGTCTCACAGGCCTAAAAACAAGGTGTCGATAGGGCTGCCTCCATTCTAAAGGTTCTAAGGGAGAATTTATGCCTTTCTTTTCCAGCTTCTGGAAGCTGTCTACATTCCTTGGCCCATGACCACTTTCCATCTTCAAAGCCAGCAATCACATAACTCCAACCTCTACTTCCATCAGTATGTCTCCTCTGACTTTCCTTTCTCTCTCTAAGGAACCATGTGACTACACTTTGCTCACTCAGATATTCCAGGATAATGTCCCCATCCTTAAATTAATCATATCTGCAATTGTTTTTTTTGTTTGTTTTTTGTTTTTGTTTTTGTTTTTTTTGCTATATAAAGTAACAATAGTTGTAGATTCTGGAGATTAAGACATGGACATCTTTGGAGGTCCATGGTTTTGCCTACCATAGAAGTAAGTTGGAGATAAATTGGGGAAGACTTTGTTTACCATGTCAGATGTTTGGACTTTTGATCATTAGTAGTAGAGTATCAATAAAGGTTGTCATCTACTTCCTGAAGTCTTCTTTCCAATTGAAGTCTTTGCCATCTATATTCTGATTTAAATTTATATTTGTCCAGTTTCTAATCTCACAACCCAGGTATTTATTTTTTCAACTGCTATGTTCTGTGTCTTCACTTCTCTTTTTCATGTCCTTATGAAGAGTAGTCTTTTGAAAGGGAGACACTGCCCTCTTAAAAAAACCTTTCCCAAATGAAAATCTATCAGGTATGGATAAACTACTAGCCTCTATTCCCTTTCAAGTGGTACTGTGTAAAATTCGGAAATCTACAAATGTAACAGAATCACTATGTTTAAGTAAGGCAGTCCCATGTTTAAATGAAAGAGTCAAACCACGGGTTCATGCTCAGAGGCATGGGTGACCACGACCTGAAGACAGTGGTCATGATTCTGATGAATTTTACCAGTCTAATTTAAAATCACTTGAGAAAGCTCTATGGAGACTGAGTGTAACTCTTAACACTGTTAACAACATCAGTGATGAATGGATGTGTTTTTTTTTCATTTTCTTCAAAAACTAAAGGAAGGAAATAAAAAACAAAAATCTATGTCAACGAAACTTTTAAAGTTTCCAACTTAAACATAAAAGCCAGGAAATGCAATTTAAGTATTTCAGGAGAACATTAGCTTGTTCATATTTCATGTGCTTCATTTTAAGGTATAACACTTAACAGTATAATTAGCAATCAGAAATATTTTATCTATGCACTGTGGGTGTTTGATGTTATTATGAGATCCTTAATTTTTGCATTTCCTGACTTTTGTGTTTAAATGTATAACCTTAATGTTGCATTATTGTCATGTCTTACATTAGTTATTGATGGCTTGTAAATAAAATAGTTGCCCAAGCAGGTCTTTCTACCTCCAACTTCCGTAGATAATTTCTGCAGACACACATTTTATAAACCAACATTACAGAAGCTCTATAAAAACCATAATGGAAAACAACACGATTCTGGCTGAAATGTATGGGAGTTCTAAAAGGTTTTTCACTTTGTAACAATTACGTTGAATCTCTTTGAAAGGTTGTTATTTGTTATGCTTCTTTATGTCATCACATCAATTTTACCTTGCCCTGAAAACATATTTCAAAAAATCAAAGCTCCACAGAAATTTCCAAGTTATCAAGGGCTTATGCACAGCCCTTTAAGGCCTGCTTTATGTTATTTTCTCTAAAAAATCACCAAGACCCTTGATAAAGGTTAGGGTGTGTCTGTACTTAAAGGTACGCTAATTGTGAAAATCATTTCTTTGATATTCATGATTTTCCATTGACACATTTCATTGGCAAATGGTAAAATGATAGTTTAAATATCAAACATGTTTCTAATTAAAATTTTTACCAATTCAAAACTTTAGCTTTCAAACATAATAAGTAGTTTTATCAAAAGAAGAAAAAAAATAGATTCCACAGAACAGATGTGATGTGTGAGTATAAATCCACCCCCTCACACGTCAGGTAAGAAAGATTTCTGTCACTTCTCCTTATCCTCAGATATCTCTCCATCCCACACCCACCAATTCAATAGAGAACAATAAACAGGATTCAAATCCCCAAACTTCTATTACTTTCCTTTCTAAGTTAAAATATTTTTTACTGAAATAGTCTTATTCCTCATAGTACACTGAGAAAACTTTGGATGTCAGCAATTATCAAATCTGAAATTAGATATATGATGAAAATATCTCAATGTAAGAGCAACTGTGAGAAAGTGACTTTTTCCTAAAAGCTTATGAAACAGCACAGCTGCTTAGTGCAATCCTGGACTGGTAGTTGACTTTAACATGGTGTCTTAATTTGTCAATTCAGCCATCTAAGAAATATATGCCAAAAAATTTTTGGTGTTATATGTTCACACTTTCTAGTTCAGTTTTGATCTTAGAAACCTTTAGTACCAATATATAATCACCATATATAGTACAAATGTATACAAATATCCTTCCTCTCAAATTCATACTACTTCAGCCTCAAATAACAATTTATAGATGTATCAGATGTATGTGTTTGAAGGGAGAGAAAAGAGGGTGGTATACCTATTTCCAGATCTCAAGCAAATGTTTTTCAAATATTTCCTGCTCAATAATTTATGACTCTGAGGTATATAACATCCCAAATATATTTTCTTGAACTATGATGTATTGTATCTTAATGGGGGAAATCAACACATTTGCATAAATACTAAATAAAATGTACAACAATTTTTGAAGTTTAAGGTAGTTGTAGAAATACAGTTGTGATAAGTCCTTAGAGAAAGAGCATTCCTTTTGTTGTAAAGTTTTTCTTCCAGCTCAAAACTTGTAGCACTAATTCACACTAAATATCTGAGAGAAAATGGATTGCTGTAGAACAGAGGTTAACAAACTTTCTGTAACAGTTCAGATAGTAAATATTTTAGTCTTTACAGGATATATAAAAACTCTGTTACATATCCTTTGTATTTCCACTTATTTGCTTGTTTGTTTGGGGTTTTTATTTCCAATAACATTTCTAAAATGTAGAAACCATTCCTAGCTCATAATTAAGCCTATTGAATGTAGTTTGCCACCTCCTGTTATTGAGGGGAAAAAAAACACTACCAAATTTAATTTCTACAAAGTTAAGTATGATTCTTCAACACAGTGATCATTTGCTGCCTAACAAAGCAATCCCAAATTCAAAAGTACAATAACAATCATTTAGTTTGCTTACACATCTACAGTGTGTACTGAATTCAGTGGGGGCAGCCACTGCTACACCAGAAGACTGTGAGCTGGGAGTCTCAACTGGGACTAGAAGATATATTTCACAATGGCTCACTCAGATCTGGTGAGAAATTTCAGACTATTGGTTCCTTTCCAGTGGGCTTCTCTATTGAGTTGCGTAGGTTTCCTCCAGCATGATAACTGTTCTGGAAGAGTGAGTGTTCCAAGAGAATTAAGCAGAGCTGTACCAGCTTGGTTTGTCAAAGTCAAGATATTGGCAAACCAAAAGATAGACATGTATTAGATAGATCCTTTCCTCTTCTGTTTCTAACATTTTTACTTAGATACTAAGTAAGATACTAAGATATAGTAGGCTTACATATTTATTATTTGAGGTGCTTTTCAATTTCAGCAGCTTAAATTTACTTTTAAATTGCTTCACTTTGCAACATTTCAATAATCTCTTACAGGTTGGGATATTGATCTAGACACATGGCTATGAGTGACAAGTTAAGCAATGTGTGGCAAGAAAAAGACAGGCTGTGGTGTGCACCACTGCCCATCTCAGCAATCAGTTTAGAACACCACAACTTTATCAACTGTTTACAGATCTATATCTGCGAAGACTCATAGCAGCAAACCATGTGCTTCATGTTTGTTGAGCTTTGATTTGATTTTTTTTCCTGCTCAAGTTGGGAGCTGGCAGACAGGCTTAATGGAGACGGCTGCATCATGTTAAATTGTGAGGGTAATGCACGCAACTTAAAACTTGTTTGTTCTAAATATCTGAGCACACCAGATTTAACTGAGTTAAAATTTTCATGACATGTTTTTATGGATTTTAAAACACATATGCTCTATTTCTCAGCAGATTGTGAATACAGATATGATTATAAAATGTGGTTACATGCTGTTATAATATTTCCTTTGATAATATAATAGTGCTAACAAATTTTTTAAATAGGAGAGACTTAAGAGTAGAAATCAGGTTGTGAGTAGAAGCTGGGAACCCACTTTGAAGCTACTTAGAACATAAAGCACCCTATTCTTATATAGTGTGTTTATTGCTGGGTTTTAAAATTATCTTCATGGAAAAAATACATGGTTTTAATATAGACTGTATATTTATTTGGGGTGGCTTGGGGAAGTCTTGAAGAGAGAATTGGGACCTAATTCCCGCCTTCAACAAGTCATGTCTTGGCACTGAAGGCAAGGAAAAATAATTTTTCTATTATCTTCCTAAGTTCTCACAGGGATCTCTAAAATAAAAACAGTTTAACAAGAAAAAAACAAACAAAAGTTTATTAATATGTATAAGTCACATATACATAGGAGATCCTCAGGGGAAAAAATGAGTAACTCTTTGAGGTGGCTTAGAATTCAGGCTTAAATATCATCTTTGATAAGGGAAGGGAAAAGAGAATTTAGGTCTCTGAAGAAACAGTAAATAATTTTTAGGAAAAGTGAATGGGCCTTTAGAGGAATAAATGGAAAGCATGACAGTTTGTGACAGTTTGTCCTCTCCTATGATGAGTCAATCCTCTCTGAATGATGTAATTTCCCCCTGGAAGGGTTGGATAACAACAGAGCTCTTGTCTTTTAGCAGATAAGGGGAATTCAGAGAAAGACTCTCCATTTTTACTGTTTTTCAGGTAACTTCAGTTCAAAATAATACCAGAGCAGAATATTTTGCAGTGGTATATCCTGAACTCAAATAGTCATATTTTGGGCCGGCATATTCTGCCACCCTTTAGCATTAGCTCTGAAAACTAATAAACTTACCAATATAACAAAGAGAGTGTGACAAATTAAATATCCCTTTTGACTTCATTTTCAAGAAAACCTTCAGAGGCTTTCCTCAAGTCCAAAATACATTTACATTTTTTCAATATCCAATATGTTATCAACTCTACCATTATCACATAATGCAAATAATTCTCAATAATTCTTTCTTCAATCATCATCAGAAAACCATTACACTCAATATCTCATCTAAGAATATAATCATTAACTTTCTGTTGTATTATCTAAAGGCCTGGCAAGAGAAAGGACACTAAAAGTGACCATCTAAGAATATGCCATCCATCTGATTTTCAGGTTATAAATTAAACTCAGTCCTATCTTTGGATCAAGATAGAACCAGAAAGCTATATAAATGACCACATTAACCTAGACCCATGCAGAATCACTTTCCCTGAGTTATATCTCAATATTCAGCCCTAAAATTATACCTAGGGTCCAAATGAGAAAGAAACATGAAGCATGCTGCCATGATACTATAAAATCAAGCTGCAATTACTGCTTTTTAGATTATTCATAATCTTCTACACTGAATTTTTTTTTAATAGAAAATATAATATGTCTTTTTTGATGTCGCTTGAGGTTGCTTGGATATGGCAAGGACATGGTTTAACCTAGAACTTATGTTCATTTAAGGTAACTTGGAAGAGTATGATGCAAAGTAATAAGACATAAAGCCCAATACCAAAAAATAATAAATTTTTTTAGAGTTTAGTAGCTAGGAGGACCTCTAAGTCAAAATGACAGGCCAACCATATGTGTTTATCGTTTTTACATCTGGAAAATTCACTAAATTAATTTTAAAGGAATAAATCATGATAATTGAAACTAAGTAGTGGCAATGTCTCCTATGCCAAAGTATACCAGCTCCGCTTATATTTCTTAAGGACTAGCCCTCTTCATTTACTCAATTGACTACCTGAGCCATATGGACATTTGAGTGTGTAGCCTCTGACAAGAAAGGAATGACAAAGAGGAGTTAGTGAAACAAAAATGATGATATGGGGAAAAGAAGCAAATGCCTGGGAAAGTAAGCTTGAAAAGAGTTACAGCCTGAGGGTTTACATTGAGATTTCTAAATACCAAGACAAAGGGAAGACTTGGGGGCAAAAATAGAAACATTTACTAAAAGTCTCTTCTTCATCACCTGGCATCAAGATGTCACCAAAATTTAAAAGTCTTTTTTCTAAAGAATTTCCCAAATTCTGACTTTTAATAGTCGTAACAGTCACATATCTGCCCAATTGCTCTAAAGTAAACCTATCAAAAGTCCCAATTGGGCACTAAACTCTGATGTGCTTTATGTTGTTTTATTTTTAGGTATGAATTTGTAGCAAAGCAGAATGAGATATTTAAGGCAAGCTTGCAACATGAAAGAGAGAAACTAATGTTAAACAGAAAAAAGTTATTACAGAGGAAATGGACAAATGTAGAAAATAGAAGAGAACATTAAAATAATGTAAATAACAACATTAGATATAAATTAGTATATATGGAAATAAAGATGACAGGTAGGTAAGAAGATAGATAGGTAAGTAGGTAAACAGATAGACAGGCAAATAGACTGTGATGGGGGAAGAACCAATAATATCTCTTCTTAAAAAAAAGATAGCTTAAAAAGTTAATAAAATTATTGAGAAATAAAAGTTTTTAAATATTACCAAAAAAACTAGGAAAAAACACAGAAAATGACAGCAAATATAAAAGACACAGAAAGAATATCATATCATATATATTATCTAGAAGTTCAACATCAACATCTAACCAACTAGAATTTAGATGATCAAACCAGAGTAGATGAAGAAATAAAATATAAAAGGAAAAATGAGTAAGAAATTCTTAGAACTGAAGGACATGATCTCAGGATTGAAACAGCAGACTAATTGCTCAACATAACAGGAAAATACCCATATCTAGATACTTCATTGTGAAAATGTGCAGTGCCAAAGATAGAAAATTTAAAAAGCTTCAGTGGACATTAAAATTTACCTCAAATGAAGAAAAATAACCAATAGGAGACATCATCAATACTAGATAATGGAAAATGATAGTAATGCCTTCAAAATATGAGAGAAAAATATTCTTAACCTAGAAGAAAGTTATAGAATTATAGCTAGTGATTGAGGATAGTGGCTTCTGAGAAAGAAGGTCAAAAAAATTTCTAATGCAAACAAATTTTTTTGAAATGATAACAGGATATAAAAGAAAATTGTGAGAAAATGGGAGCAGGGACTTTCAATGTGCAAAAGCCTGACTGGCTTTTCAATTTACTATTATATAGTCAGAATAATGTGAAAATGTATATTAGCTATCAAAATTTAAAACATCTACAGAAAAAATACATAAAACATATATGCTGTAAAATGGAATATGTTTTCATCAAGCATGATTATGCAAAAAATAAAAATGACAGAAGTTGAAACATGCAGGAAAGTGTAAGAGAAGGGCACATGTCCTAATATCCTTGTCTTATAAAGTGAGAAGTCAAGAGATACAGCTCATAGTTGATGTACAAGAAAAATGATGCAAATATATAAATTGAAATTAGAAAAAGTAGCCAGTAGAGGATTTAAAAAAGAATAATGTAAATTAATGGAAGGATAGAGGAAATGTTGGGGAAGAACAGATAGCTAAAACCTTACTATCATGGTGGAAAATAATAGATGTCAAAAAATAATTCATCAAGAAATAACAGCATAGTCATATTATTTAGAAATGCTAAGATAACAACTAGGACAAACAACTGAAAGAATTAAAAATGAATACTTCTAGAGAGGGAGACAGGTTGGAAAGTCTTCTTTTTATTATAAATAATTCTGCATGACTATTTTTCAACATTTCTTTGTTAACTATAAAATATAAGATCAATTAAATACTTATAACTGCCAAAATGTAATAATAAAGGTACTAACATTTAATATATTAACCTCTTAAATATTATGGTTTTAATGTGTCTCTCATACACCCTAAGTCTATCTTTGGTACTCTGACACTTATAAACTATATTTTAGATATCAATCTAAATAGCTGGGAAGACACAATCTCTTAGTTTCTGAAACTGCTGATCAAAAATAAATTTCCAATAGTAAAAATATCTTTACTCTAGAATTGTACAAATGACTTCATAGAATACAAAAATAAATTTACCTACAATAAAAAAAAAAAGAAAAAAACTTATAAGTGTATTTATAGAGTTACAGAATGCAGAGTAACTCTTTGGTTAGTTCCTGAGAGAGACGTCTTCAAATCTGGTTACACAACAGAATCACTTGTATTTGAAAATTTTAACCCCATTAAATTAATTCCCTGGGGCCGGCCCACTGTCCAGACACTTCTATTTCAAAAATAGCATGAAGTAAATTTAAAGTGACACTAAGGTTGAGAACCACTTTTTATAAAAGAGGAGCTATATTTGAGTGTTTCTATAAAGAATCCCTTCCTAGCATTTCTGGGATAATCTGGATGTTTCTTTGGAATCGGGAGAAAAATCAGTTGAGAAATGGAGAAAAAAGAAAGAAGTATAATATTTTTGTAAGAATTTAAACAAAACAATCAACACAGAGACATGACTGGGTTAAAGAATTCTGCTAGTCAAGTAGAAGTGGGAGCAGGAAAAGGTAGGAGACTTTGATGCTGAGGTCACTATCTCTGGGAACTAAACAGAAGCAGGAAAACAGAAGTTTCCTGATCTAATCAGGCAGTGTTGTTCATGGCAACTGCCATATTATAAGAGTGTGTTCACAGTCTTGTTTGCTGCTAACACTGAGTCATGCTTGCAAATAAATATTAATGAATTTATATGCATGTATGATGATATAAATTTAAATAAATCTTATGAGTAGTATTGTAAGAAATAACAAGTTTAGGAATCAAAATAAGTCATTACATTGGCAATTTTGGTACATGATGCTATGTAGTGAGTGCTGTTAACTTTGCCAGGATACAGAATGTTTCATTAGTCAAAAGTATCTTTTACAGGTGTTTCCCAGTGTTTGAATATTCACTATTGGTTACAGTTCTTTGTAAATACTACTAAAATATTTCAATTGTATTTGTAATCATTTGTTTAGCTATCCATAAGAACTATGAAGAATGTTAAAAATACTTTAAGGATCATTTGTGATTTGTAGAATTCCCAAAATGCCCAAGAATTTTAGTTTCTCATTGGCAAACCGCAAAGATTAATATGTTGGAAATTTGTAAACATTACATCTTTATTTATACTAAAAGTCATTGCAGTACCCATTGGGAGTAAGTCCTGTAAAAATCAAAAGTCTTCATACTTCTTAGGAGGACTTCTTGCCTTAGGAGGACAATGGACTTTAGGAGGAAGTATGTATATGGGGGAGGGGTAAGGGGAGTGGGGCAGGTAGCATTGGCTTTGGATAGAGGAGGATACAACTGGACAACTGTAGGAACTGAAGGGAAAGGTCTACTTGGGTACAGAAACTAGTTACTAGTCACTAATGAAGAAACTTAGGCAGAAAATACTAATTTATCCTCCCGAATTCACAGAACTAAAAGAAAAACTTTATCAGCCATTTATCATAATAATTTTTTATTTAGTCAGCTTTCATTTTTCCATAATCCCTAACATAGGAAAACTTTTATTTTGAACTCGTGAGAGTATTCTAACAAGATCCCCTTTATTTGTTAAGAAAAAGGTAGCCAAACCTGTATTAGAAAAATATCTACCCATTCTTTGATGATGCTCCCTCTTCTCTGTTGAATTTGTAATTAACTTTTAATTAAAATCTTAATGAAATAATGTAAAGGCACTTAATATTTAATATTAGAAATGTTAGTACAGAAAAAGTTGGTGAGTTTTATTTTATTTTCTCAAGTAATGGCAATAACATAACCTACTGTGTTTATCATATCACCTTGTCCATCAAGACAAGGAGAACCTGAGAGCTAAGTACTACAATTAGTTGCAGTAAAAACTAGACATTATTTAGCCTAATAATTTTATCTTCCTTTTTATTATTCATATTTTGATAGTTTTACTTCAAATGTTATATTTTTCTGTCTGATGGTAAGATACATCAGCAAAGTACTAAGGAGCAGAAGAGAACACATATTTATTGCAAGTATATAATGTTCCATATACTTTCTACACTTTACTTAATACAATTACCCTATGAGATTTATATTATTATTTCTA
This sequence comes from Macroglossus sobrinus, assembly GCA_004027375.1. NCBI lineage: Eukaryota > Metazoa > Chordata > Mammalia > Chiroptera > Pteropodidae > Macroglossus > Macroglossus sobrinus. The sequence goes on along the minus strand of PVKZ01001302.1, from coordinate 252,662 downwards.
TTTTATATGCAAGAAAACAGATTTAGATGGGTTTAATAAACTTGCAAAGGAAATTAAAGTCCAAAACTGGAATTTAAGCCTAGATGTTTCTTACTAAAAAACACATATTCTCTCTATTGTACTATAACATTTTTCTTTCCACAAGAACTGCAGTTACTATCAGAGAATTGATGAAGGATGATTTACCTAGGTATGATTATGGTATTATTAAAGTAGATACACATTCTCTCTCTCTCTCTCTCTCTCTCTCAATCTCTCTCTCTCCCTTCCTCCCTTCCTCCCTCCCTCTTTTTCTCTCTCCCTCTCTCTTAATCTCTCTCTCTCTCTTAATCTCGCTCTCTCAATCTCTCTCTCTCTCTCCCTCCCTCTTTTCTCTCTCCCTCTCTTTCTCACCTTCTCTGATATACGCATAAACTCCAAAAGAGGCATGAGCAAAGGCAAGGTACAGCAAAAGCAAAACATTTACAAACTGATTCTGAGTTCCTGCTTGACTCCTGCTACAATGACATTTTTGTTCATTCTCAAATCAACCTAGGAAAGTTACGTAAATAGACATCAGTCCAGAGGACCATGCAAACTGAAAGAGAGGGTGAGGGATCTTCGCACTGATACCCATTGAAATCAGACCTAGGAAACTAGGATATGAGGTAAGCTCAGAGATTTCCCCAACGTTTGGCATATGAGAAGACTGAAATCTTTTTTAATGTTCTTTACAATGCTGTGGATCTACCCAAAAAGAACAAAAATGGGAAATTTTATCTTTCTGGTGCTATACTGCCAAACTGAATAGGATTATTAAAATTTGTGAGGTGGCAGTTAGAATGGGTGCATGTATAAAATTAAACTGTTAATAAATAAATCTGAAATGTTTTAAGTGGGCGAGTAACTACAAAATAAAAATTTTGTACAAATAAAACTTCTCCAGATTCTGACTATTATGGTCTCATTCTAGGGACAGAAAGGGAAAACACATTCATATATCTTCAATTATCCTTTGCATTACTGGAAAGATACTGTAGGTATATATTACAGCAACTTGCTAACTATAGCAAATGCTATTAAACAAATGAAACAATATAAACCGTTATAATCAGAGAAGTACAATTTAAATAATATATAAAAGTTTTTGAAAAGATAAAACTCTTCTTATAGGATCTACAGCTCCATTTGCTCCTTTCCTTTCTACCCCCAAGCTGGTAAATTTACCTAGCTACTTACTTATTTATTTAAGTTATTTAATCAAGGGAACTGCTCCATCATCATATTTCATTAAAGGTAGTCTTGAGGTGAGCACAACAGAAGGTGTTCATGATTGAGCTGTGGAGCTCACCCACAATTAGACACTCACTAAAATGAAATAACTCCAGCACTGATTAAGTAGATGTTTTATAATTAAATAGGCCCTATTTAAACTAGTAAAACTGACTGGCAAAAATATGTTCTGCTTTATTCAGCATTGGCAAGTTTCTGGGCTTGCATGCTGGATTTTTCATCTAGTTATTTTTAAATTTCTTTTTTAATAGTGATTATTTTTTCCTAGATCTAGAACAATTATTTATTTTTAAAGTACTCTATAGAGAAGGCTCAATTAATCATTTTTATTGACTCCTTTGAAAAATAGGCCAAGACTAGCCTTTCATTTTTGCAAATGGAGAAGAGGATACACTAAGTGTAAGCAAATTGATCAAGGTCCAATCATAAGGATAATTTATAAATGGATGTTTTTAAATTCCAGGATGCTATTAAAGAGTTCTTGGGGGGGAGGGTGGTTAAAGCATTGTGTGAAATGAAGCTATTTTATTATTTCTTTAATGAAGATGGCTAGCATGATGTCTAAGAATCAAAAAGTTGAAGATGGTTAAGAGGCATGAAAATATGAGAAATTACAGGATTAATAATTAATAAAACTTTTAGCAACTACGAAGGTCAGGACTAAAATACAGTTCTCTCCAAATAGCCATGGTTTAATTCAGAAGCCACTCACATGGCCTCTGTATGTATCACTCATTTATCAGCTTTGAAGTCAACTTATAAAACATATTGTATATAACTTACATAGCTCTATCAGTGCTGTCAGCTTTGGCACATATAACCAGACATTTTTTTATTGAAATTTTTCTTACTGCCAGAAATAGTTATTAAAATTGTATATGGCAAAGGATCTTCCAAAATAGTATATGATAAAGGATTTCACTGTCTAGATATGAATTCCATATTTCAGTATGTTCCTCATTATATATCTCAGAGAAGTCTTATTGATGATATCCTGTAAGGAAAACGTGCTCTTAATGAATTCATTTCTCAAACCAGTCCCAATTCTTCTGTTAGCAATTACAGCCAATAGAAAGCTGTGTAAATTATTAACAAAGATTGTTGAATAACTTGCATCTAGACACTGTTCAGCATTTCTTTAGTGGAGATGAAAATAAGCACAGAAATTGGAAAGACAAGAAAAAGAATGAAGGTCACATAAGAAAAAACAACTGAAAGGTTTTTTATATCATTTGTGCATTTGTTCCATGAATATTTATTGAGTGTCTATTTTGTACTAGACACAGACTAGGTACCAGAAATATCACGGAGAGAAAAAAATAAAAGCATGGACCCTGCTTTAATGGTGTTTACCATTTGAATGTGAGAGAATATTCTTTAACTCCACTTAATTGCTTTTGAAAATGAGAATAAAGAACAAAATATAACAAAGGCAAAATTTCACTACCTTTCCTTCCCCTTTCTTGCTAGTCATCAGATGCTGAGGCTTGAATCTAGCAGCCACGACTTCAGGCAAGTTATTTCTACATGTCCAGTGTCTTCACAGTTAAATGGAAGATGTGATTGCCCTTATCTTAAAGGATTATTGTGAAGATTAAATAAGTTAATCAATGTAAACCCAGTGTAGAACAATCTGTGGCATATAGGACTTAATTAATGTTGACTCTTTCTGTTAAAATAGTTATGATTTTTATTACTTTTCTCACTTGTATTCTTTAGTAGTTAGAGAAAAATTCATAGGAGATAGTGACAATCTCAATGTCCTAGTAACAACCTCAGTGTTTCAAAGTCTTGGTAAGTAAAATGCTAACTAATTAACAGAAATTCTGTATCAGGGGTCTTAGCATATGTAGACTAAGTTTTACCCATCATGGAATTGGATAAGTTTGCTCTGAATAACTGGTGGTACCTGACAGCCAAAGGTTATTTGCTTAGGAACTGAGAAGTATTTTCAGAGAACAAAAACGTACCTTATCAGAAAAGAGAGAGCTGGGCCCACAAATTTGGTGCAAACCTACTGGGCCAGGATGAGGATGGTGAAGAGATGCTGAGTACTACAAATATAGCACTGAAATTTCTCTTTGGTTTCATCCTCAAGCTCTTGTCCAGTCTTAGAATTAGGTATACTAAAAGGAAGAGTAAAAATTAGGTTTCCTTCTCCCCAGTTGGATTTCCACGAGAAAGTTCAAGGTACAAGCAATACTGGTGTCAGCAAATCCCTCCAAGAAATGGGTGGGCACTACAGACAGCAGACAGGCCCTTAGCACACTTAACTGGTCCAGATGCTGCTTTTGCTTCTAGGGCCCACAGGAGTTGCTCCACAACAAGCCAGAGCTGAACAGGGTACCCACAGCAAGCACCACAGGGTGACCAAGAGCACTGGTTCCTGGAGGTCATATGAAACATCCTCCTTGAAAAACACAATACATTTGGGTGAAGAATGTGAGCATTTCCAAACTTTCTGCAAAGCAGGCATTAGCTTATCTACAAAAAAACTGTTTTGTGTCTGTTATTTTAATGTTGTTGTTACCTGTCAATTAGTGTAGTTTAGAATATTCTTATTCTACTGCTCCTTAAAACACACTTCAGAGTCTTTCAAAGGGTAAAAGTTTTTAAAATGTATTGCTAAAGTGTTTCAACCCCTACATATAGTTTTGAAGAAACAGTATTATCCTCGCTATTTTTAACAGAGAATAAATCTTACGTCCTTTTGTGGGAAATAAAAAGTGTTTAGTGCCTTTTTTTTTTCACCTTTCTATTTACAACTTTTTAAAAAAATTATTATAGTGACATTGGTTAACAAAATCCAGTAAGTTTCAAGTGTATAATTCAACAGTAAGGCATATATATAATTATATAGTGTGTTCACCTCCCATAATTAGATTTCTTTCTGTAACCACATATTTGACCCCCTTTTCCCCTTCTGTCTCCCCCATCTCCACCCACCTGCTATCCTCTGGTAACCTCTAATATGCTGTTCATGTCCATGAGTCTCTGTTTGTTTGTCCTGTTCATTTGTTGCTTTTAAGTTTATATCCCACATATAAGTGATATCATGTGATTTTCTACTTTTTTAATTCTGGCTTATTTTGCTTAGCATGATTATCTCGAGGTCCATCCATGTTGTCGCAAATGACAATATTTCATCTCTTCTTATAGCTGAGCAATATTCCATTGTATATATGTACCATAGCTTCTTTAGTCAATCAGCTATCATAGGACACTTTAATTGCTTCCATGTCCTGGCGACTGTGAATAATGCTGCTATGAACATTGGTGTGCGAATATCTTTTTGGATATGGGTCTTAAAATCTTTGGGGTAAATACCCAGTAGAGAGATTGCTGTATCATATGATAGATCAATTCTTAGTTTTTTGAGGAACCTCTTTACTATTTTTCATAGTGGCTATACCAATTGGCAGTTCCACCAGTAGTGTATGAGGACCTGAATAGACTTTCTCTAAAGAAGCTGTAGGAATGGCCAACAGTTACACGAAAAAGTACTCAATATTACTAATCATCAGGGAAATGTGAATCGAAGCCACAATGAAATGTCACCTCATATCTGCTAGAATGGCTACTATCAAAAACATAAACGATTGCAAGTGTTGTTGAGGATATGAAGAAAAGAGAATCCTTGTGCACTGTTGATGGAAATGTAAATTAGTGCAACCACTATGGAAAACAGTATGGAGGTTCCTCAAAGAATAAAAAAAAAAATACTGTATGATCCAGCAATATTACTTCTAGGTATATACCCAAAGTTAATTAAATTACAATCTCAAAGAGATATTCATTTCTTCATGTTCATTATTGCCTTATGCACAATAGCCAAGATATGGAATCACATAAGCGTCCATCAGTGGATGAATTGATAAAGAAAATATGTTTGATACGTATACAATGAAATATTATTCAATCACAAAAAAAGAGAAAATCCTGCCATTCGCAATATCCTGGATGGACTTAGAGTGCATTGTGCTAAGTAAAATAAGTCAAACAGAGAAAGAAAAATACTACATGATTTCACTTAATATAGAATCTAAAAAAAAAAAAATTAAACAAAGTCAATTTCATAGAAGCAGAGATTAGATTGGTGGTTGCCAGTAGCCAGAGAGTTGGAAAGAAGGGTATATGGATAACAGTGGTCAAACAATACAAACTTCCAGCTATAAGATAAATAAGTTTGGGGCTATAATATACGGAATGGTGATTATAATTAACAATACTGTATTGTATACTTGAAAGTTGCTAAGAGAGTAGATAGATCCTCTATGTTCTCACCACAAAAAAAAAAAGTAAATATGTGAGGTGCTAGATGTGTTTACTAACCTCATTGCAGTAATCCTCTCACAACGTACATATATCTACCATACACCTTAAACTTACACAATGTTATATGTCAATTGCATCTCAATTTAACTTGGAAAAAAATAAGATAAAAAGGGGGCACGTTTACATATGATAAGGGAAAAATAATAACTTTGGCATCTGTCACAGTCTTTGGATCAGACTGTTTGACCCAGAGGACTCATGCATAAAAGCTTTATCACAAATAGCATACTCACCACTGTTTGCCCATGAAAGTCATTGGATTCTGGCTGTACACACAAAAGCAGAGGATGGCCACATCAGTGCTAATCTACTATAGACATATGGAAGATATATGAATGTAGCCCCCTGATGATCAAGAAGGAAGCAGGAGCTGGAAGACTACCAAAAACAAACAGCTTCCTTTCTCTCTGCAGGCCTATATGCAAAATAAATTATTCCTAAGATAGTGATTAATGTTTTATATTTTCCTATTTTTTCTTCCAATAAAATTAAATTAACATACATTTAGTTACTTATGAGACTGAGTTCTTACTGCTTTTTCAAAGGCTAGTTTACTATTTATGAATGTGGTTAGCTGCTGTGCTTTTTATATGTCTTTAATGGCCTTGATAATGGTGAAGACATTAGAAGTGATTGTGTTTTCTCCATTTAATTGGCTTTCTCTTAGAATCCCCTGGGTTGGGGTGAGTGGTGATCTGACAAACAGACCCATTTCTGTCCTCCCTACTCTGTGCTTTTCCAATGGCTTATAAGGGTGTGGTCCCTGCTGCTTTTAACACAGCAGCCTCGTGTGAATTATGCTGTTCATCAGTTGACACATTGATCTAGAGTGACACTTTTATGAGATCAAGTGTAAAGTGTCTTTGGCTCTTCTGCCTTATATCTTTATGTAGCTTCATACACTATCACTTCACGTACTTGATATTGGTATTGAATAATAAATCACTTTCGCTGAATTCTTAACCAGGATCAGATCATGTTTGCTTATTTTTAACATGAAATGGTGATGTGTAGATGTCTTCAACATTAAGACATTGTCACTAAGCCTTATTCCATAGCTCTGTGTTTGGAGTATTTGAGGTAATGATGTAAATGATATAAAAAGACATGAGAATCAGGCAAAGTCCCAGGTCTCATCCTCATTATCTGAATGATCTGGTCAAGATTTTTAATCTCTCTAAATCTCAGTTTCCTCATCTGTAAAATAATTAAAGTAATTATCTTCCTGATAGAGTGGTTGTGGGGATGAACCAAGTTGATAAAAACATCTAACAGATGGTAAACACTTAAATGGTAGCCACTATTAATATATTTAATTTTATAACTACTAATATAGTAATAAATTGATAAGTTCTATACAAATAATTTTATACTTACTAATATATTAATAAATTAGTAAACTCTATAACTTTATTACATTATGTATGATATATGAATTCATTTTACATTTCCTCAATAGTCACCTAACTCAGATAAAAAATAGTTAAGATTTCATTTCCTTGAATGTGCTTTTAGAAGATTGCTGGTAATAAGTATAATGTAGCAGAGAATAGAAATAATTCAGAATAGAAAGTATTCACAGATATGTCTAGGTGTTATCAACACATGAATTCCACAAATGCTATTTTATAAAAACTAGCCATGGCCTGGAACCCATTATGTTAGCAATACATACAGAGCTGTTGGAAAAAGGAGATAAAATTTCTAATTCTCGAATATGAGTTTGCTTCTGTATCATCTTAAAACATGCTTTCATATTTTCAGGTACCAGATTTCAATGATATTAAGTTTAACAGGTTGTTTAATTATTAATCTACCTAAAAGATTGGGATTTATATATTATAAATAAATAATATAAATAAATATAATTATCACATATAACATAATTATAATTAAAATAATTTGGGCTAATCAGAACATATGACAGAATTTATCAATCTAATAAATCTATCATAGGTAATTTCCATACATTTTTCAAAATTATAAAAAATAATATTCCTGTACAAAAAAAAATGAAGCAGTCAGTATGTTGATATTCCAATTCCCTCTACCAACATATTCACAGGACTTCCTGAGCAAGAGACTGCTATATCCTTCTTTAAAAGTCTTCTTTTATTGTAATATCTTTCCTCCAACTTATCCAGCAACTTAGGCAGCTAAAAATGTGAGACTATGAACTTGAATTGAAAAAATTACAGCTTAGAAAAAAGACAGACACAGTGTTCAGGAAGATGGACAGTTCTGTTCTGAATGAAGGATAAATATCCTTCTGAATCAAATTTCAGGAAAAATACAAGGCTTTGCCCACCCAAAATCACACAAACTTGAATTTGGTGAAGAAGGGGAGCCACTGAAACTCAGACATAGGGCATTATCAGAGATGGAGAACTTGGGAAAAGCACAGTTGCATGGTTAGACAACAGTGGCAGGGAAGAGCAAAGTAGGCTTTCTTGATGTTTCTACTCTTTGATGAGGTTCTAAAAAGTTTGTCTCTATCTTAGTAACACATTCAGATCTCTATAAAATATGATCAGTGTTTCAGCATAGGAACTAAAATGTGTATTCTGATATCTCGGACATAATTGGCATGATATAGTTGTTTTCTCACAGAAAGATAGTCAAGTGAGAAAGGGCAGTGATGGGGCCTGACACAAATCCTACACATCTGGGCAGACATGGGAACAAGCTTTGAGGATAGCAGAGTCTGGGAAGGCAAGGCATGATGAACAAGGATCATGTAATCTTAAATACAACTGGGATAATTTATAAGAACTAAATTTTTGAGAAGTATGAAATTTACTAACAGATGGTGAAAAATGGTTATGAGAAAATCCAGGGGAAAGTGATATTCTACAACCCAGATTGATTATAGGCATTAAGGAAGGCTGCTAGATGTTAGGAGTTGGTTTCCATTCCCAAAAAGAAGCAAGACTCCAGGCTTTAAAGGGTATTTGGGGCAGATTCAGGATTTTAGAATAAAACATAAAATAGTGATTCATACAGAAAGCTAGTGCTATAAATTAAGGTCATAGACTGGTCCTGGACTCTGTCCTTCACAGAGACCTATTCTCTGTTAGAAGGAACTGTTTTTTAAGGGCTATGTGAGAGTTCCAATGATCAGAGAAAGAACAGATGAGTTTTGCAGCAAGAATGGCTCGATAACTGTATCCTCAGTCAAAATAATAAGGAAAGTGACCAAATGCAAAGACTCAGCCAAACTGGAATAGATCAACTGAAGCTCCTTAAATTTTTTCTAATTACATGTGTTTATCAAGGACCCAGGATATGGTCTATCTGGGAAGGTAGGCATGGTATCTAGAAACTGAGCAATCCGAGGCAAATAGGGTTAAATATAGATCTGAAATGCCAAGGTATTGTTTCTGACAAGATTAGTGAGTTCACCTGTGGAGAAGCTGGGGCAAGCAGAGGCAGGGAGATTGAGATGTGAGTCAATGTAGATAGTGTGACAAGTACACAGAGACATTATGTGCAGATTCAATAGGAATATGGTATGTCCTCTGAGAATACTGGAGAGAACAGTGTCTTCATATAAGTGGGAAGGAGAAAACCCAAAAGAAGCTGAGTCCTTGCGTGAGAAAACAGATCTTCAGAGCTTAAGTGGTTCTTAAAAGAAGTCAAGGCAGACCTCTGAGATGAATAAGTGAATTTGGCATAAATACATTCTAGGAAAGCGTGCTTAATAGCTATGACATACGGGTCTTGTCCCTTCTCTTCTAGGGGCATCTGACTAACTCTCTACAGCCTGCTTCTTGATACAACAGGCTATCACCTCCCCATCTTACAGTGAACTTGAAGCTTTACCACATTCCCAGGGCTAACTTGTTATGACTCTGTGTGTGTGTGTGTGTGTGTGTGTGTGTGTGTGTGTTTAAAGCCAAAGAGAGAAGCAGAAAGTCTGGGTGAATTAACTGCCATTATATGCAGCATTTTATCTTCCATAATTTTTGACAATACATTAATCCATTTATAGAAGCAAGCTTGTGTGTTGATGGCTGTATGTCAATATTATTGATTAGAGCAACAAAATCATGCCTAAGAGTGGAGACTGAGAGACTGCAATGAAATTGAAGTGGGCATTACCACAGAAACATTTTGGAAGGAAGAGAATTTCATTGCATTTCAATGGCATACTTGTCTCATTTGCCATTTCTAATTAAAGCAATAAAAAAGAAGGAAAATTTTTTCTAAATTGCTGAGTTCTCATAACAAATAGTGCCATGTTAGTCATTACTAGAAAAGATGAAAAAGCATTCAAAATTTAATGGGTTTTTTTCTAACTTAAATGTGTCTCTTTGTCCAATGGCATCTTTGTTTTTATCTACATTAATATTTATCTTTGATATGTTCTTTTTAAAAATATAAGAATTATGAGCTTTATAGATATTATTAATGTTATTACCATCAAGAGATTATTCAAGTTTATCTGCTTATAGAGGCCACTCTTTCTTTAGAATATACAGTGTGTCACCAAAAATTAGTTTTAAAAAATTATTGATTTGTACAAATGTACAAAAAAGGGGGACCAAGTCAAGTTCAGAAAAGAAAGAGTTTATTTATTTTAAGGTGAAATGTGTTAGAAAATGAGAAAAATAATGAAGTGATAATATAGGAATTAAATATTCCTTTAATTTAAAATAAATAAATAAGTATTTAGTCATAGTGTAATCTGAAATGAGAAAAGGATATTAGGAAAAAAAGTGAAACTAATACTACACATTTCTTTTAAAGATATTGAAGTTTAAAATTAATGTTAAAATATATTCAGTGAGACTATATAACATACTATATCAGGATTCCTATATTTTCCAAAATTAGAGGCAAAGTTTCCAATAACACTTTCAGAGAAAAGAATCAAAATAAAAACATAAAAGAAAAAGGACTATAAGAACTTAATTTGCACTAAAGTGTAAAGACAATAAATAAATGAGCAGAGATTAAATAAATAATTAGAAGCCCTACTAAGGGCAAGAGAAAGAGAAATTCTATGTTAGGCAAATTTCACCTACTTTATTATTTTTCTCCAGGCTGGACCAGATGACCTGGAACTCAGGGACCTTGAGGAATAATCTGCAATAATCATGGACACATTTAGTAATAATTGGATTTCTTAAGTGCAAATAAGTAGTGTTATTTCTGCCTACATATTTATTATCGATTGTTACTTAACCATGAACAAGTATAAAATCCATTTCTGACATGCAAATGTATTTTGTTTACTTTACTTTTTAGTCAATACCTCACACTATACAGTTCCTAATAGGAAGTCCAGCATAAGTAATTACTGGGCTAGAACTTGTAGTAATATAGAACTTGAATATGCAGCAATCATATATTTGTTAGCAATTTTAATGTCAAGAGAAGTTTAGCATGGTTTCACAAAGTACATTAGAATTGCCCATGGACTCAGGGTAAATTAGGTTGAACAAAGAAATCGGTAGAAAATAGAATGTGAGTAAATGTAGAAAATAATGTCTTTTTTTTCTAAGATGTATGTCAACTACTATTTTGTTTTTTGGAATACTGGCCAAGAAATTTTTAAGATGATAGATTGTATTTTAAACTAACAAGGACTTAGAATTGTATGGAATTTTATGTAGTTCCCTTTTTATTGGCATATACAAGCGACAAAATCAGTATGAGCTTTTATTTCTTTTGAATATCTTGAGGAATTTTTTCACTTGAGCCTCTTTTGCAGAAGGCTTCTGCAGAAATAAGCTAGCAACAGATCACAGATTCCATCTAATCATTTTACCAATGGGTGTTGATGGGAATGATACCTGAGTTGTTGTATCCTTTAGAGAAAGCTTCCAAGAGATTACAATATGGCAAGCATGTATGAGATTCAGAAAATTATTCTCATTTCTGACTACAAGCACAGTGATCTAGCCTAATTGTGTATGGACTCAACCCCAGTAGACAATCTCTGGAAGGCACTAAGGATTCTGAGTTCTCTGCTAGGTGGGGGTTCTAGGAATCCTGAGGACATTGGAGACTTCTTATTCAAGCTTACTGATTCTGCTTTTTGTAACGTAAGATGTGCCTCTTGATTGAAAAGGACAAATTATGTTAGGCCAGCACAGAGGAATAAAATAAAGAGTGGCCCTTCAATATTTAAGTCCCCATTCAGATAAAATACACCATTGTCCCTGAGGAGCTTAGAGGCCATATAGTCAGTGACTGAAAAAACAAGGCAATCAATGTGGGGAGATGTCACTGGTTTTATTGTGTATTCTTAAACCAAAACACAGATGGCCTAATAGAACAGTAGAATTATTAGATACATAATTACAAACCAGCATGGGTGATAACACTTGTAGATTTAAGTAATTGTCATACATGATATGATATATGCTTTGAACCAAAGACCACATATAATGTTATTTCTTCCATAGCCAGTGTCAACTCCATCTTTTATCCTTAAGTGTCTTATATGAAAAATGAAAGTAATGATAGAACTATTATGAGGCTTACAAAGATTCCAATCATGATAGTTACATATATTAGAACCAATACAACTGTAGCACAGATAGAGGCAAAAAGTAAAAAAATTACTAGGTAAAATTTTACTAGGTAATAAAAAATATGAATATAAAGACTTAATAATATCAATAAAATATAGAACTAGTGGTTAAGGAGAACTGAATAAGTCTGATAATGCTTGTTTTCATGTTAGAATGAAATTTTCTTTATCTCTGATCTTTAGCCCAGGCTTGCAGGATACATTAGGTTAGAAAGCACATGGTGGTAAAAAACTAAGTGGCATAAACTCATGTGGCAGAGCCAAAGATAAAATCAGGATGATGTACCATTCATCTGTTTCCCTAACTGTAAGAATGGAGACAATTAATCAAACACTCAACAAATATTTAATAAGTACTCATTGTATATTCTGCAGTGCAAATTAGCATATCAGTACCTGCTCTAATTTTAACTCATATTCTATTGGGAGACAAATAAGATTTTTTGTTGTTGTTGTTGACTTTTGATTGATTCAAATAGTTATACTTACAAGAAGAATTAAATCAGAAATTCTATTCTTCAGCCTACATCTGATACGATTTCACATATGTATTGTCTCTTTCATTTAGAATCCCAGTGTTACACAGTCTGCCTTAATGACATATGTTTGGTAGAAAGAGTGCATCTATGTTTCAGTAATCTATTCAACAAAGAAAAGTTCATTTATGGCTCAAAGATAAATCTGACACTGGATTGCAGTGTCTTGGTTTTCATCTTTGCTAATGACAACTACTCTTCATTGTGAAAAGGAAAGAAAAACTCAAAATATTCACTTGCTGAATAATAAATGAGAATGGTTCATTTCCAGTTATTTTCTTTATGAATATAGTGACTTGTGGAAAGAACAAAAAATATCCACTTGGCTTACATTAGCTATTGATAAAATTAAATAGATCCATTTCAAAGTAGATTTTCCCACGATACTGGTTAGAGACCATTCAAATCTTCCTGCTAAGTGGTAGCCAAGAGTGTAAGATTGAAAAGGAAGAATTATTCACAGTATAAAATAATAGTTCTTAAAATGCAAAAGTTAAAACTAATTTCTAAGAATGTTTTGGAGACAAAGCAAAATTGTAGAATATAGTGTTTCTTTAAACAAAAGCAAAAATTATCAGTTCATTGTTTGAATAGATGTTTTTACTGGGATATTGTTAATGAAGAGAAATGAAAACAGTTTAGAAGAAAAATGTTTCCTTTGTAGATTTACAGCATGTTTCACTTAACTAAAAGTCAAATAAAAAGAAAGGAAGAATTTCAAAAGCAACCGTCATAACAAATGTTTAAATTTAATACTTCATCCTTCCTTGAGCTTCTTATTGACCGACATTAAACCAATTTTCTCCAATTGAAATAAAGTTTTATATTGAAGAATTTACAGAAAATTCAAACCCAAAAATTTTTTAATAGAGATATTTGGGGGAAACTAAGGACAAAGTAGAATTTTTGACCACTATAAACAATATTTCGGCTTAGATTAAACTTCGACCCATGCGAAATCCAGAGAATTAATAAAATAGATAAACCAGATACCCAACTTGGCTAATTCCCTCATCATCTAAAAGTCTATTCATTACAAGGTCAATGGTGACCACCCAATTTAATAATATAACTTGCCACCTGCCTGCCATTTCGATCACTTTATCTTGATGTTCTCTATTGTCTTTTCTTTATAGCATTTGAGGATTTAGATCATCTGCATCCACAGAGCTTACCTAGCACTGATACTTGATGCCACAAAATGAACATGACACAGGACATTTTTGCCCCACAAAATAAAGCTTTAATAAATAACTACAGTCTTTGCTTGAGGATATGCAAACTGATTAAGCCAATTTACTCATCTGAGTAATTATCTCTTCTATCAGGCAATAGATTGTTCTCACTCATTAAATAAGAGTTTACTTTTCAAGAATCTCTCTAATGACCCTATCCCAGTGGATTCCTCACCTTGAAAGACATACCTTGAGCCCCTTGACCTCGTGCCTCAAACATTTTAAACACATTTCACCAATTTGTCACCTATTGAGAAACTACTAAAACTCTGTCAAGGTTATGTTTTTCATTACTTCAGAGGGTCATATAAGCTTGGCTTGATCTAAAAGTTTGTTGGTAGTCTTTTGGAAAGTCAAAAGTCAACATATTTATCATTTTCAAACATATTATAAAAAAGAATTAATGCCCATTTTTCTCAATCCCTTAAAAATTGTAAGAGAAGAAAACACTTCCAAATTTATTTTATGAGGATAACATTACCCTAGTACCAGAGCTATACCTTGCAGGTTAGATTTATCCTTGCAAGAATGGTTCAATATAGGAAAATTGATTAATACAATGAAGAATAAAAATCACATGATCTCATCTCAATAGCTTCAGAAAAAGCATTTGATGAAATAAAATAAAACTTCTCAATAAACTAGAAAAAGTAGAAAATTACTCAACACAACAAAGGCCATATATAAAAAGCCCACATCTAATTTCATACTCAACATTAAAAACTTAAGCTTTTCTTCCAAGATCACAAACAAGGCAAGAATGTTCATTCACTCTTGCCACTTCTATTAAAGGTAGTACTGGAAATTTCAGCCAGAGAAATTGGGAAAAAGAAAAAAAACCATCAATATTAGAAAGGAAGATATAAAATTGTCTCTGTTTGCAGATGACATGATCTTATATGTGGAAAATTTTTAAAACTACACAAATGTTAGAATAAGTAAATTCAGTGAAGTTACAGAATACAAAATCAGCATAAAAAATCAGTTGCATTTCTATCCACTAAGAGTGAATGACCAGAAAAGGATATTTAAAAAAATATCCCATTTACAATAGCATTGAAAGAAGAAAATATTTAGAAATAAAATTAAATAAGGAGATGAAATATTTGTACATTGAAAACTATAAAACATTAATGAAAAATTAAAGATATAAATAAATGAAAACACATCTGTGTTCATGAATTGGAAGACTTAATTTTGTTAAAATGTTCATACTACGCAAAGTAATCTAGAGATAAAATGTCTATCAAATTCCCAATGGCACTTTTTACAGAAATCAAAAAATAATTCTAAATTTTATATGAAACCCAAAGGACTCTGAACCGTTAACATAATCTTAAGAAAAAACAAAGTTGAAGTCATCACACTTCCTGATTTTAAAATATATTTCAAAGCTACAATAATTAAAACATCATGGCACTGGCAAAAAGACAGACATACAAACCAATAGATTAGAACAAAGAGCTGAGAAATAAACCTATGCATGTACAGTCAACTGATCTTCAACATGAGTGCCAAAATTACACGATAATAAAGGACAGTCTCTTCAACAAATACTGTTAGAAAACTGGGTATTCTTATGCAAATGAATAAAATTGAACCTTTAACTTACACCATACATTAAAAAAAAAACAACTCAAAATAGATAAAATTTCCGCAATACATGAAATTGTAAAACTCACAGAATAAAATGTAGGAAAAAAGTTTCATGACATTGGTCTGGGCAATGATTTCATGAATATGACACCAAAAGCATTAAGGCAACAAGAAAAAAAATAGACAAATGAGACTAAAGAGTTTCTACACAGCAAAAACAAAACAAAATATAACAAAAACAAACAAAAAACAACAACCAACAGAATGTAAAAGCAAGCTATGAAATGGGATGAAATATTTATAAGTCACATATCTGAAAAGAAATTAGTTTCTAAAATATATCAAGAACTCCTACAATTTAATAGCAAAAAAAAAAACCCTCATAACCTGATTTTTTGAATTGGCAAAGAACTTGAATAGCTATTTCTTCAAAGAAAATAAATAGATATATGAAAAGGTATTTAATGTCACTAATCATCAGGGAAACACAAATTAAAACTATAATGAGATACCACTTCACACCTGACAAAATGGCTATTAACAAAAAGACAAGTGTTGGCAAGGATATGGAGAAACTAGAACCCTTTTATATTATTGGTTGAAATGCAAAATGGTGTAGCCATTATGAAAAACAGTATAAAGTTTTCTCCAAAAAGTAAAAATAGAACTACCATATGATCTGGCACTCCTACTTCTAGGTATTTATCCAAAAGAATTGAAATCAGGATCTCAAAGTGTTATTAGCACACTGAAGTTCATTACAGCACTATTAACAATAGTCAAGATGGAAAACCACCTAAATATCCACTAACATTTAAGTGGATAAAGAAAATATGGCATACACACACAATTGAAAATTATTCAGCCGTAAAAAAGAAGGAAGTTTTATAATATGCAACAACATGGATGAACCTTGAGGACAATATGCTAGGTGAAACAAGCCAGTCACAGCAGGTTAAATACTGCATGATTCCACATATAAGAGATATCTAAAATAGTCAAACTCATAGAAGCAGAGAGTAAAATGGTGGTTATCAGAGGAGCTGGGGGAGGGGGAAATAGGGAGTTGCTGTTCAATTGGTATAAAGTTTCATTTATGCAAGACAAATAAATCCTAGAGGTCTGTTGTACACATTGTGCCTGTAGTTAACAATGATGTATTATACACTTAAATTTTGTTTAGTGTTCTTACCTGAATAAAATTAAGTTAAGCTAAATTTAACTTAATTTAATTTTTAAAGAAGAATGAATGGATTGCCCACCTACTACACCATGATTCAGGGAAATGTGCAAACTATGCAGGAGATTTACTGTCTATTCATAAAAACAACCTGGATAGTGCTTAATGGACATCAAGTGCTATTCTAAATATATTAACATATATCAATTCATTTAAAACTCACAATGGTAAGGCAGATGCTGAACATAACACAGGGAAGAGCAAACAATCCTTTGCAGAATGGGAAGAGCAAAGGTGTACTGAGGCAGTAGAGAGAAGAGGAAGAAGCATTTTGGTAACTTGAGTCTGCAGCTATTACCAATTCAGTGCAGAAGCATTTCAGAGTTTTAACAAATGGTACACAGGTATATATCAGCTGAATATTGATCCTTGAGACTGGTAATACTATTATCCCATTTCATACATGAAGAAATAAGTCCCCAAAGAGCTGAGTGACTTATCTGAAGTCGCACAGCCATTGAGTGGAGGAAGTAATATTTGAACCTAGGTAGTCTGACACCAGTTCTTATTCTCCTAACTGCTATGTTATTCTGCCTCGTATTTATAAAGGAAAAAATTAGCTTTAAAAACATTGAATGGTTATCCAGCAACTAATGAATTCCAGGTACTATGAAGGCCAAGTTGTAGAGAGATTCAAATATCAATTAAGTAAAATTTCAGAAAAAGTAATGGTTCTAGCTAGAAGTACTAAAAGTCAAGAAAGTCTATGACTAAAAAATGGAGATTTTTCTGCAATAAACCAAAGGTGAAAATGTACTGTTTGCACATATTATCTGAATAATTGCTCCAATTTTCCATTATGTTGTATCAGAAGACAGTAGTTTGGAAACAGGACTTTGTAAAGTTTCCAATAACATCCCCAGAGATATGCAGTAGTAGTTCCAACTGCACTTTAGCCAACTCTGTTTTCACTTTGGAAGTAGATCATTAGCCATGATTGGCAGCAATTGCTAATGACAACAGGGGAAAATTAGGTCAGTCGTGTCAGGAATTCTAAATACATAGTGGAAAAAACAGAACACTTTTTTCCTTGCTTTCTCCATTCCCTAACCTTCCCCCACAGTGGCACTCTTCCTAGTGCTGTGTCCAAATACTTGATACTGGCTGAACATGGCCCAGGATTTGTGTTCAAGGCTCTTATAAATAATGTTAACCTAAAATGAATCAGTATCACCATTCAGAAATAAAATGTGGTCATTGCTTTCCAATGCTAGAACAACCTTTCAGTATAGTTAAAATAGCACTTTGGATTTACTGTGCCTCAGTTCAAACCATTTTAAGATAATGATAGATTTAAGGTGCTGATGACACTGACTTTTTTCAAATTAAAAGAAAAAAAACTATAGATGTGATATCTTTTTAAAAGTTTTATGACATTTTTAACAGAATATCATTTTAACCAAAAGTTTATATTAATATTTGCATTTCTCAAATAGTAAATAGCACAAAACCAAAGGATAAAAACTTCAATAAAATGAGAAATTTGATCAACATTTAATAAACTTGAAAACAATACCAACCAGAGCTGAGAAACTAAATCCCATAACGCCAGGTTTCATTTCAAATGATCTCCAGGTGGCTGCTAGCCAATTTGCCACATGAAAAAAAAAACCTGACACTTACTGGAAAACAGACTCCAACTATAAAAAAAAAAAAAAAAAAAAAAAAAAAAACTTAGTAAAGAATAGGCAATGTTGTACTAAAAGGCTATGTTACTTTGCCAGAAAAAAATTCAATCTGTGCACAAAATACCTCTTCCCATGTCTTTTGATCTGATGTAGCTCTTGTCCAAATGGATGGGCTCCCTAAAGAGAAAACCTATTTCAAACATTGAGGAGCTCTAACAAATGTGTAGCACTCAACCTCAGGCTTAAATATCCCAAATGGTCTCTTGCTGGTAATATGAGAATAAAATCAATGTTTCACTCAGAAAACAGCTTTCCTGGCTTTTCTCTTCTGTTCCATTTGTGCATTGATATGAAGATCAGACTTGTTGACTAGAATGTGATTTAGAACCTCGATGCCTACAATGAGACATTAAACACTTTCTGGACCTCTAAAATTTGTATTCAGACTCTTCTCTTTTCAGGGTGTAATCACAATTCCATCAGTATTCGAGGGATCTGAGCACACAGACTGCCTCTGTTAAAATTGTAGCAAGTTAATGCATTCAAATATAGCTTGGTTGTGCAAATAATTGCCTTAGAAGGAGGATGTAATGGGATTTTGACACAAGCCATTTTATATAGAGCATGATATATATATATATTATATATATATATTATATATATATATATTATTTTTTTTACAGCCTCTTGGTTTCAACTTAGTCACTTGAAGATTTGGAAAATAAAATAAAATTTAAAAACTAAGCATGGAAATAATTATCTAAACTTACAAAGAAAGGAAGGCAAAGACCAAAATCATCACTTACTATGGCCATGAAAAAAGAACAAAGACCTTGGACTGAATTTCTTGTCTTTTAAAACTGATAAATAATGTTGCTAGCATTTCTTCATTTCCTGAGACTTAACATGTATTGCTTTCTTTTATCACTTTGCCAATTTTCTTCAAAGAAAATTACTACTTCAAGCTCTTCATAAATCCTATAGCTTCTAGAAGCTTAGTTTTCTCATGGGTAAAATGGGAATAACAATGCCTAGTTTGTGGGGTTTGTATGAGGGTTAGAAATAATATATGAAAATCAGTTAATAGTACCTGGAATATAATGGAAGCTGTCACTATTATTATTATCCTAAAGCTATATCTAGACATGTAAATTGGAATAAAACACTGAGGTAGTTTTCATACTAATTCAAACATAACAACACATTTTCTTTGAGATTCAAGGTAATTGAGGTAAATATTAGAACATTTATTTGAACTATCAAGATATATAGTTTTAATTCTCCAATTTACATGTTCAGTTATGGCTTTTGAGCATAGCCTCAGAGTGATTAATCCAGAGACTTTTGAAACTTTGCCCATTACTGAAAGCCCTCAGCATTAATATACAGCTGCCAATAGACTGCAAGGTAAGCTCCATTCATTGGTAGGGTTACTGCCTCAGATATTAAAAAAAAAAAAAAAAGAAAGAAAGCTAATTCAATATATAGTTCTAAGAATCATCCCTTACATAATTTAAATTAACAAAATTGAAATTTGCCTGAATGGGGAGTCACAGAACAATGGGAAATTTTAAAAAATATTTTTGTTCTGAGCCACTATTTCTATGGCTTTCTTTAAAATTTTTTTAAAAAACACTTTCAGGGAAGAAAATAAAATCTGTAAGAAACTAATGGCAAAAATGACTTTGTCTACCTAAAATTGTTTTAAAACCCTGTGTTGTGGTCTCTTGGTCAATCTTAACGGTTTTTCAGAGAAAAGGCAACTATAATAAAAGCTTCTTCTAAAAGGGGGTGGGAGGTTGAGAAGAATATATAATTGCCTTTAAATATATGTAATCCTTATTAAGTTGTTTAAAAGCACTAAAATTCTGTGTATATATGAAAGGTTATTAAATAAAATTTGAAATCTGAAAATTATCAACTATATGGTTATACCTTAAAAATAACAGCAGAGTATCAATAATATGTTAGAGAATATGCACTGAACTAAAATCAAAATGTATGGACATAAGCTCCTAATAGGATACTGAGCAATCCTGAGGGTCTCATTATTTTTATCTATAAAATGAGAGGATCAGACTAAATTGGACTCCCCTTATCCCTCCCAACTTTAACACTCTATGGCTCCTTTACCATGTGATTCACCTTTGGTCCAGGCCAAATAATCACAATACAAGGTTAATTTCAGAAACACAATTATTTTTATTACTAGATTGGGCTATGTTAGGACTCCCTGTGTTATGTCACCAGACGTAAAATAAGTGCAGGGGAAGCTCAGCTCCATAAACACTGGGATCAAGGAAGAAAGGAAATAGAAAAGCTCTGGCGGGTGGTGGGGCAGTGGGTTAGGATCTCAAAAGGAAAGTACAGTATGAGACAGCATAGGAACTTGTGCCAGGCCAAAGGAGGCTGGCTGGACAGGAGGAACGCTGGATAAGCTGACTGCAAGAGTGCCAACACCCCATCACTCCTTAACAAAAATGCAGAAATAGCTGATTATTATCTCTTATCTAACCATTTGCTTCCCTACAAATGTTGAAACTACTATACCATATGCACAGCTGATCAAGGTTTGACCACTATAAAACCTTCTAGGAGTGGCTTCAAAGAGCAGTCTGCCATCTTGCCCCACAAGTGCTACATGGTTACCAGGCAATGGTAGCCAGTGAGAAAAGCCTACCACTTTCAAAAAGCCCACTTTTTCTTGCAACCTGGTCTGGTCCCCAGCTTATAAAAGCAGCCAAACAAAGCCAAACCTGGAGTCAGAGGACTTTCATTTCCTCTCTGCTGCTTCCCTTGTACTGGAACATAAGCTTAATTAAATTGTCTAGAAATTTTTCTGGAGTTTCCTCTCGACTTCTCTCCTCCGGAACTCAAGAATCTGAAATGCTGTTAACAAGTATGGTTGCAGCAGGTCATATAGAAACCACCAGAAAAGAGTATGTTATTGTCCAGAGGCAAATGAACTAGAAAAGACATATAAGAGGGCAATATATACTTTTTTTGTCCAGTTAGATGATATTAGTCTTGCAAAGAGATTTCATTTGGTAGATATTGGGGGAATCACTTAGAAACCAGTAAGTCAGAATTTTTGGTAACAAGAGGGCAGATCTGACTTTGAAATATTGGATTAGTCTGAGAACCAGCAAGCAAGGACTGAATAGCCCAAACATGACTGTTATATGAGTGATTCAGTCAATCCAGTAAGGTTCTATTAGAGTACATGCCTGTTATGAGACAGATTATTAAACAAAGTCAATGCAAGTTAATTTGAATGATAAGATATTATAGCTATGGTTTACCATGTAATCTACTTCAAATTTTAACAATCAAGAGCCTCATTTATTATCATTTTTTTCCATGTAACTTACCTGATATTTTTACATATGAGATTCCAATGGGAACTAATTGATTGCTTGTTAGATTCGAAAGAAGTAAAGAGAACAAAACAGAATTTCAAGAGAGAAAATATATCCCAGCTACCCTGAAGCCCTGAGTAATGACAATAAAATGGGATCAGAAGCATAAAGGAGAGTTCTGTTTGGGGGTTGTAGAGATGTAGAATCTTAAAAGTAAAAGTGATTTTAGGAGGTATTTAATCCATCCCTTTTATTTTATATATGTACCCAAGTATCCAATTTCATGCTGTCAAAGATCAGCTTTCTCTGGTATCTTTTGGCCTTCACTATTAAGTTGCTATAGCCATCCATTAACTTTTGCCACTGATCAGTTCCAAGACATACCTAAAAGAATCCTCTGGGTTCCACTCTTTCTTTCCCCAGTTGGGTAGCAGCAACCTTATTTCCCCTTGATAACCAGAATCAGTTACCCAAGTCAGCAGATCAATGCATTTATTTGTGTGTTGGTTTAGTGTGCTGGGGAGGCTGCAGGTACCAAAGGTCAATCTCAGCTTCCAATTTAATGGAACTCTTTTTTAGTTTCCTGGTGTGATCATTTTTTCCTTGTGGAATAAGAATTTTTATGCCACTACAATCAAAAGATAAAGGAGGAAGAAGTACAAATTTTATGAGAGGATTATTTGTGGTAAGAGTGAATAAACCCACTCTACTTAAATCTCTTGGTTCCTTAACTCTGGTGTTATGACTATGGAAGAAATAACATTGTATATGGTCATTGGTTCAAAGCATACATCACATCATATATAACAATTACTCAAATCTACAAGTGTTGTCACCAACACAGGTTTGTAACTATGCATCTAATAAGCCATTCCACTGTTCTATTAGGCCATCTGTGTTTTAGTTTAAGGAATACATGATAAAACCAGTGACACCTCCCCACCATGGATTTAAGCCCATTGCCTCTATTTTGTTGTTGGTGGTGTACAATAGCCTTCCTAGTCAAATGTAAGATTATGTGGGATAGCTTGAGACATTCAGTTAGTCCTGGATAATGGTACAGGAAAAGAATCAAGGGCAAGAAAGGCAAAGTAAGTATCTTTTCCTATGAGGACAAACTGCTGCTCCCTTCATTATGGAAGAGGCCCAATGTAATCAATATGCTACCTAGTGGCTGGCTAATTCCCACAGGCATCAAAGTAGTATCAGGGGCTCAAAAATGAACCCAGTTATTGGCAAGCTAGATACTCAGCAGTAATGGTAGCCAGTTCAGTCCTAGTAAAAGTAAGCCTATAATTTTGAGCACGTGAAATAATAACTTCCATCCCTGCAGCCATAGCCACTTTGTTCAACAGTGTACTGAGCAAGCATAGTATGGCTAGAGAAAGAGGATGACTGACATGGATAGATCATCTTGTCGCCTGATAATCAAGAGCCTTACCTACAATGTAAGCTTCAATATATTCCATGTCTCTCTTAATCAGTGTTCTCGAGAGAAACAGAACCAATAGGAGAGGAAGGGATGGAGAGAAGGACAGGTAGTGGGGAGGTGAATGAATAAGGAATTGGCTCACATGATTATAGAAGCTGAGAAGTCCCACCATCTGCTGTCTGCAAGCTGGAAACCCAAGAAAGCTGTTGGTATAGTATAGTTCCAGTCCAAGTACAAAGGCCTAAAAACCAGAAGAGCCAATGGTTTAAGTCATTATCTAAGGGCAGGAAAAGATTAATGTTCCAGCTGGAAAACAGGCTGAGAGACCAATTTCTCCCCTTCCCCATGTTTTGTTCTGTTCAGGCCTCCCATAGATTGGATGAGGCCCACCCAAATTCTGGAGAACAATCTACTCAGTATACTATTTCAAATATTAATCTCTTCTAAAAGCACTCTCACAGACACACCCAGAATGGTCCAATTAGTTCGATACATGAAATTAACCATACCCATCCCCATTAACAAATTAACAATAACAATTCCATTTCAAGATTCCTATACTCTTTCTTCAGACTTTTTGTCACCAATCCTCCAATCTTAAAATTTCTAAGTTTCTAACCATCTAACCATACTGTTAACTAATTGTCCTGTGATCACTTTGGCTATCTCTTTTGTCAGGCAAGTAAAACAATGTGTTCAAAGTTCTTCCCATGTTGCTCAGGGGACATTATTGCTAGGATATTTGACTCATAATTGTATTAGCACATTATGCAGAAGTACTGTAAACAAGGCAATATATGCATTTCCCCCTCTCTATCAGCTAGTCATAGGGAAGGCCCCATGAGACCATATGTGTGGGTTTCAGGACAGGCAGTAATGAAGCAAAAGGAGAGGCTTGAGCACTTACATGAGATTTCAGGACATGCTTGAACCTGATCTTATATGCCCACTTCTACATGATGAAAGAGTTTTGTTGCCCAAGCCAAACTCATTACTTTGGTAGTCACATTACACACAGTTCCCTCTTTAGAGGAGAATAATTAGCAGAAGAGAGTATGAAAGTTTTTCTCAAAAGCTTCCACTTAATCCTTTGCAATCAGCTGCCCGAAGAGTGACAAGAATATGAAAGATCACATGGGACATTTTAGGGGTGGGACCTGGATGTACCATTTAAAACTATACTCACATTTTATTGGCCAAAGTTCACTGTCAAGGTCTTATGGAACTAGAGTGTGTTAGAAATGTAGTTTAGTTCCCTTTACTCTACCCCATGAACATAAACATAGCTCTCCCAAAGACAGAAATAATACAATCTAGATATATTAGTGGTTCTGAAAATGTGATCCCTGGATCGTCAACAACAGCATCACCAGGGAACTAATTCCTATGCTCCATGCTGCAATTACTACATCTGAATTTCTAGGGATAGGGCTCAGCAATCTGTTTTTTAACAGCCTTCCAAGGGATTCAGATGCTGCACAGTGTTTGTAAAGTATTGGTCTAAAACCAAAAAAGGAATAACACCAAATTTCACATTATCTTAAACTTCCTACACCCTAATCCTGTTGCCTACTTAAGTCTTTACAATCTTTTCTTTAGCTACTCTAACTTTAGGGGAAGCCCTGGAAAAAAATTTTATTACTTTTCATTTTTTTAATTTTTTAATTAGAGTTGACAGGTAAGAATTATTAGGCAATGATCCACACCCTCTGGTTTCTGTTTAACTGAAGGGAAAAAGGAGTTTCTTTATGCTTCAAGATACATTAGATTCTTCCAGTAACAGCTACCAAGATCTGTTTTTGTTATGTAAAAAATGAGTTTAGACTAACTTAATAATATCTATAATAGATGGTATAATTTTAAAATCTAAAGAGTCAAGAAAAAATAAAGGCTGGTCATCTCAAAGTGGCAGCACAATAACCTCAAGTACTCTGAAATTTCATACCCTATTGCCTCAATTTAAAAATCAGCTTAAATCATTCCTGCTGCTTTTTAAAGTTGTGGTCTCTAAACCATAATATATTTTATATTTTGAAGTTCAAAGTGAAGATTACTTCCGGGTATTAATTTAAATTCATTTTAATTTTCATTTACTTTTTCATTTATAAATTCAATAATATAAAATTGACCTTTTATACTTGAGAAGCAATTAAAGTTTATTAAATTATGATTTTGCATGTTTTAGTTTGGTAGCTAGATTAATATATACCATAAAATTTTATTTAAAAGGCTAGATTTTTTTTAAGTAAACTATTCTCTGGATAGAAATTGGAAATTAAACTACAAAGTTTTCAGAAATCTTTTGGTTCTCAAAAACAGTCATTAATTAGTATTTCAGTGAAAATGAAAAATTGATGCGATCAATTTTTAATACATCAGTCTTTACCTAAGATGATTATTGTATTATACAATTCTAAAATGCAATCCAGTTTGTCTAGGTATTATCTGGAAACATACTTCTGAAAAGTTTTGTGTGAATAATATTTTTCAGTTTCTGATTTTTCACATCCATTCTCCTTCCTATACTATGAATTTATCAAGGGAAGTACTCTTTCTTATTTATATTTTTATTGCTAGCTTCTTGAACAGTGACCAAGATAAAGGTGTTTAGTAAATGCTTACTACTTGGGCTGCATTGTCTTATATTTTAATTCTCAAAGTAGTTTACATTTTTTTAATTTTTTTAACTAAAGTATAATTTACATAAAATAAAAACATGAACTTACATGTTCATTTTGACAAGTTTTAACAATTGTATACATCTATGTCACTTCAAATAAGATGTAGAACATTTCCATCACCCCTGAAAATTCTCATGTGCCCCTTTAGTTATTTTTTTCCTCTCCTTCCACCCTCAGGCAATAATGTAATGATTTCTGCTTTCCCGTACATTAGTTTTACCTGTTCTTTAACTTCAGCTAAATGAAATAATTTTATGCCAAATACTATATACTTATGTGTTTGACAATTTTTGCTTAACATATATTTTTGAGGAACATTTTGTTTTTGCACATATCAGTAGTTCATTCCTTTCTATTGCTGTAATATTCTAAGGTATGCATATGCTTCAATTTGTTTATCCATTTTTCTCTTGCAGGACATTTTAATTGTTTCTACATTTGGCTGTTATAAATAGAATTGCTATGAATATTCTTTTACAATTTTTTTTCTGTAGACACATGATTCTATTTCTCTTGGGTTAATACCAGACAGTAGTATTGCTGGATGCCATTAATGTTAATTAATCAGAAGACTTCTTTGTCTTCTAGACTGTTTAAGAACTTAAGACCTAACTTAAAAAAAAAAATTTGTCTATATCTAATTCCCTAAGAAAATGGAGAGCAAGCAGAGATAAAAAGACTAGTTTTCACGCTAAGTTTTTAGAGAGACCAAAAGCAATAGATCGGATCCTTTTGTTCAAAGGTTGGACATAAAGTTGTGAAATGAATTCTCCATACTAGAATGGAGGCACCTCTATACCATGCAAAGATTGTGAGACATGAGGAGCAGTGCATTTAGATAAAGCAATTAGAAAACAAACTAGGACATCATAGATAGAAGTGGGCCTGATCTCTCTTCTCCTTGAGAATTAGATAGAAGTCAATGGTGACCATCCTTCAAATTCATCTTTTCTATCTCCCATTTTCAGGCCCTTTGACAAAATGTCTCCTTGTCATTTATGTGCTCCATATCAGTCCACTCACCTATTTAACAAATACTTATTGAACATATACTATTGACCAGGGACTGTACTAGGATCTAGGGAAAATAAAACAGACAAAAATCCATGCCCTTGTATAGCTAAATATATTTGCATATATATGATCAAAATACATATTTCACTTGTATTCTGTTTTTCACCCAATAATTAAAATTTATTAGGTGTATTTACCTAGATACATTGGAATATTGGATCTAGTGTCTACCATAGCATTTCTCACATAATAGGTGCCCATTACACGTTTGTTGAATGCATGAATGAATAAACGTCCCAAAGTTTGAGGAATGAAATAGTAATTATTATGAAGTAAAGATTCTTTAGGTAAGCATATAACTTATGGCTTTCCAGGAGACGGGGCAGTAATATATTCGGTAATTCCATACCAAATGCTTTTTGAAAATAGTTGAGCTATGTTACAATTTTGCCACATAGTACATGATCTCAATTTCAGCTAAAAATGGAGTTTATTTTTCTATAAATAAATTAGCCCATTTTCAGAATAAAACTAAAAAGCAAACTCAAGTTAGTAATGTCAGACATGTAGCAATAGCTTAGTGACCACCAAACCAAATTACTTTATACTTAGCTTGCAGTTAAATCTTTAGCACAAATATATTTCTAGATACAAAGGAAAAATAGCATTTTACAAAATTCACCTGGTTAAAAAAAAAATTACGTCTGGAAATCATTCATCTAAGAAAATTGCAAACCCTGGGTTTGCAAGGTCATCCTGCTTTCAAAGAGAATGTGATCAAAGTTTTTAAAGAATACAAGAAATAACTTTCAGTTTGGAAGACACCACATCAAGAGGTTATCAAAAGTGACCACTGTCAGAGGATAAATCATCATCACTAAACTGAGCTGTTTTATACACAACTTTATTTCACTTTTTTTCTCTGATGATAAAAGTAATACTTGTTTCTTGTAGAAAAAGCAAGCATATAAACTTATAAAGAAAAAAATTTTAATTACCAGGCATAATCACTGATAAATGTTAGTAAATTTCCTTCTGATCTATTTTCTCTGCATATGTTTTAGTTATTTGAGTTCTTCTATATATGAAAATTGTGACTTTTCCATATCTATTACTGCAACACAAGCTTCTCCACTAGTTTATTACAAATATCTCATTACACATTCTCTTAGCAACTACATAATGTTTTATCTAACTCCCTATTTTGACTATTAACATTATTTCTATTTTTTCACTATTTTAAAGTAACACTACATTACATGTTTCTGGAATTTGAGAGATTTTTTGGTTATGTTGGTTTTTGAAGAATGGGCAGACAATTTAGATTTTTACTTAGGATTTATCCTCAGGAGTGAAATTTAATAATATATATTGCCAATTACTATACAGCCTCATAAATATGATACATAAAGAGGTAGCCACTCCCTATCCCATGAATATAATATTCTCTGAAAACCAATGCCAGCCTAATGAACCCTAGTGATGTGATACCAGAATTTGATATAGATCTGAGATCCATATTTTTATCTTTTAACACATAATTTAACTCGACTGAATTCTGTAATAATTTTTATAGATAGGTCAATATTCTCCAAAATGCAGTAAATGTCCTCTTTCTGGTTCTTAGAAAATACTGCATTTTTAAACCTGATTTTATTAGATGCAGAAACATTTCAATGGACCGAAAATAAATGCTGAACTTAAATATTTCAGTTCATTAATTTCAATTGTTTCTACTCAAATGAAAAGTTACTTTTTCTTAAATCAAAACTGATCTAATCTGAAATCTAATTTATTGATAGATGTTCATTTATCTCCCTGTTCAGGACACAACAAAGGTACAGACCTGTTCCTACAGACCAAGGAAAGTATATCTGCTGAACCTTCCATTTTATATTCTTAAACTACCCCAAGTCTTTAGATAGGAGAAACCATGAAGAGAACACATCAGATATAAGGGAGGAGAGTTAGTGACAAAAAAAACAAAAAACAAAAAAAACATACGCATACAGAAATGTACATCTAGACCAAAATCTTAAGCCATTTTTCAGATCTAATTCCAATAAGATGAAAGAATGGAAAGTACATTTTGGGGTCATGCTTCCTAGAGCTCCATGATAGTTTTAATGCCTGAGCATTAAGAAATCCTCATGAAAACAGCAGACTCATTTAGAACACTTGAAAAGGACTAAGACATGTAGAAATCAAACCTGAAAGCTTTTTTTTAAACAAACTTTCAGCACTGAAATGAAATGCTGATATTAGAACAAATTATTCAGCCTAGTTATAGGTGAATAATAATGAAACTGTTAAGGAGATTAGAAGCTAAAACACAGTGGTGTAACTTTAGGCAAATATGAAAGATACACGGGTATTCCTAAGCAGCTCTTTTAAATCGAGTGTCATGTGGATCCTTTGTAAGAAGACCATTCTCCATCCCATTGTGTCAAGGACAGAACTACAAAGCCAGAATAAATGTCATATCTAATTCTGTCTTGCTCTACAACTTGCAGGACATTTATGTTTCTTTTTTTTTCTTTTTTCTTTTTTTAAATATAATTCAACAAACATATAGTGATCATCAGTTCTGAGCTAAGTACACTGCTGGGTACTGAGGATATAAAGATGGGTAAAATGTAATTTGCCCCTTCAAGGCATTTATTATCTAGCACTGATTTAGAGTATGAGACAATAGCTGCTCTATGATGAATTGGGTATTGGCAGAGGTATTTTAGCATATGTTTATTTTATCTTTTGGTACAGACACAAATAATATAAGTCAACCAAAGAACCCCAGGTAGTGAGTATTATTGTTCCCATTCAATAGATGAAGAAACACAGCCTTGGAGAGTCATGTGGCAAGGACCAAGAGGAGTCAAGATTCCAAGCAAAGCTCCATTGTGACAGTAAACCACAGTACCCAAGCTTTAAATAATTACCTAAGTTCATTTTGCATGTGGAAACAAGTCATCCTTCTAACATTGGAACCATAAAAGTTGTAGATATTTAGGAAATAATACAATTAAACAGCCTTGATCACTAGGACACATAAAACTATCATCTGTTCAAAGCAATTATTTCACTCCCACGAAGCACTTTCCCCATCATCCACTATCAGCTGAAGAATATACTCCCATGGCTGTCCTCCTTTTTCCTATATTAATACATTCCCTTTACCTTTGCTATATATCTTGTTTCTATTCACAATGAAAGCTGTTTCCTTCATTTCTGATTCACTTTCAGCCATTTCTAATCTGGCTTTCATTCCAAGCATTATAATTCACTTGTTCTTATAAAGAACCAGTGAACACTTCTGTGTCTTCATCTTATTGCCTCTCAGGTACATTTAACAAAGCTGTTAATGCCTTTCTTGACTCACCTTCTTTACTCTCCTTCCATGACATAGTTCTGCCAGTTTCACTATATCCAAGCATCCTTCGCCATCCCCTCTAATGGCTTTGCCCCTAAATATTAATGACTCATTTCTCGGTCCTGAGCTCTTAACCTTTCTCAGCCCATACCTTTATTCTATGTAATCTCGTCAACATCGGTAGCTTTATATGCAATTTGTATGTTGATAACTATCAAATTTATGTCTCTTAAAGACCTCTTATTTGAGTACCAGATATAGCCAATGGTGTACTTTACATTTGCACTTGAATGATCTTAATGCTCTATTAAAGCTCTATTCCTCTCCACCAAAAAAAAATTTATTAATTAATTCAATAATATCTATTAAAAGTATACTATGTGCTAGGGACATTTCCATCTTCTGGGAATACAAAAATGGCAAAAATCTCAATTGTTACAGAACTTCATTCCAGTGGGAATAGTACACAATAAACAAAAAGTAAATATATAGAGTATGCCAGATGGTGATAAGTACTAAGGAGAAAACTTAAGCAAACAAAGGCAATGGGAAACACCAAATGAGAGTAATTTATAATGTAAATGGAGTGAGTAGTCAGGTCCATTCATTTCTTTTAGTATAATCAGTTCATATCATTGCATACCTTAAAATTTTTCTAAGGCATCCTACTAAACCTAGAGTAAAATCTAAAAATTTTTACTTTGGTTTAGAAGATTTTTATACTGTCTCCTGCCTACCTTTCTAACCTTCTTTTATCATAGACTCCAAAGGCCTCCATTCAGTTGCTCAGCACTCTAAATGTTTCTGCCACAGGGCTTTCCTCTACCTGGAACAGTCTCTCGCAGATCTACTTTTAGCAGACTCTTTACCTTCTTTCACATCATAGCCCAGATATGACTTCATACAAGATGATTTTTTAAGCATTCTATCTCAAATAGCACAACCATCCATCAACACTTTTATACTTTATTTAGTCCCCTTATACAACATATCACAATCATTCAGTCCCTTTACAGAACCTATCACAATCATTTGAATATATGTTTTCTTACTTGTTTATTATCTGTCCTTTACCATTAGAGTATATGCTTCATGAGGACAGACCCTCATAATCTGTCTAGTCACTGCTTCATCCCTAATCTAAAGCTAGTTGTGCCTGACACTAGGAAGCACTCTGTAAATACTTGTTCATTAATTGAATGAGTTAATATAAATTCCAATTCCAGGTGTTTTCACTCACAAAAATTTATTGAACACACACTATGTGCCAGATATTTGGCACCATGCTTGACATTTTCTTGGTTTGTAGAATTCTGGCTAAATATCTTATCTTATTTAGAATTAGAAAAATATAAAATTCTGGTGATAAAGAGACTTTTTAAATGACTTTTTAAATCCCAGCTCTCCAAGAAACTGAAGCTAAACTATGTTGAATGATCAAATCACATAACTTAAAGAGTACAGTAAAAACTTACCCTAGTTGAAGACATCTCACTGCCAGTACATTACATTGCGTCTTACATAATGAGAACATTGTAATGAGAACACGAGCAGTAAAACATCTCAGGCTCCAGAATATTGTAAATTTAGGGAATGTTCATACGGAACGTCAAACAATATCAATGTTAAATATAAAGTGTAGATTTTTATACATTTTTTAAGTAAAATGAATAGATAATAACTGTCATTTGCAATTTTTTGCTATGAATTTTTGAATGGATATGTTTAAAGAGCATTATGAAGATTGAATTTTCAACTAGATTAGGAAGATTGTTTATGCCCAAGGACAAAGCTTTGAAAAACCAAAAAATTCCATGTTTAGAATTATAATAGGACCTATCTGATTCAAGATTAATCAGATTGGCCACCATTGTCTTTTTTCTGCCTCAAGATCCCAGTAAATAAAGATATAGGATTTTAAAAGATATATATATATATATATATATATATATATATATATATATATACACACATGTCCATTAAGAGAATGTAATTAGAGGAGAAGCCTCGATAGAAAATAGATTTCAAGAAATCTCGGGACTGTGAGGAGTGGGTAGAGGTATATTTAACTGAAGAAGGAGGAAAGAGGAAGAATAACCTGGAGTGCTTATAGGAGGACACACAGGTGAGGAGGAAAAGCCACTTTCCCTGCAGAATCCCAAAAGGCTCACCACTCAGAAATGTTAAGTACTTTAGGAAGGCAAAGGAAAGAAATAAGATTGAAAATTGGGAGATAAATTAAAAATTTATTTGTAAAAGATTTTACTTGATGCTTAAACCTCACCACGTAAATAAGCTTCTCCAAAGACATGAACCAAAAGTTTCCTTCCTCAATTAATTGAAAAGCCTCAGAGATATCCTAGCATGTATAGAGTCCCATAGCCTTAACAGCCAGATCACTACTCAGTCCTCTGCAATGACACCATCAGTGGAAAATCTAATCTACCTACAATGGACCAGTATCCGCTTTTTATTGTTTCATTCATAAAGATGAAAAGACAATAAAAAGCTACCGAGCTTTCAAGGAAAACCTGCTTTTGTAGAAAAAGTAATAGAAATAAACCAACAGAGAAAACTGACTCCAGGGAAACAGAAACCAAGTTATTCAGGAACAAAGAACAACAAAATAAACACATAATTTTTTGAAATATCAATATCTTCAGACAGTTAAGACAATCATAAACACAAATGTTAAGAAAAAGTTATACCATTTTTTGGAAATAAAAAGTAACATCCCCCAAACTATAAATTTATAAATAAGGTGACAATAAAATTAATCTCCCTGATGGGTTGCAAATTGGTACAGCCACTATGAAAAACAGTATGGAGGTCCCTTGAAAAACTAAGAATTGATCTACCATATGATTCAACAATCCTTCTACTGGGTATCTACCTCAAAGACTTGAAAACCCATATTTGAAAAGATATTTGCACACCAATGTTCATAGCAATATTATTCACAGTGGCCAGGACATGGTAGCAACTGAAGTGTCCTATGATAAATGATCGGCTAAAGAAGCTGTGGCACTTATATACAATGGAATATCACTCAGTCATAAGAAGAGATGAAATACTGCCATTTGCGACAACATGGATAGAACTCCAGATAATCATGCTAAGCAAAATAAGCCAGATAGAAAAATTTGAAAACCACATGATATCACTTATATAGTGGGATATAAACCTAAAAACAAACAAACAAACAGAGACTCAAGGACATGGACAATAGACTAGTAGTCACCAGAGGAGAGGGGAAAGGGGAGATAGACAGGGTAAAAGGGACCATATGTGGTGATACAAAGAAAACTAGCTATGGGCAGTGAACACACAATACAATGTATATATGCCTTACTGTTGTATTGTACACCTGAAACTTATTGGTTTTTGTTAACCAATGTCAGCGTAATAAAAATAATTAATTAAAAAAAATAATCTCCCTGAAATCAAACAGAAAGAGAAGGAGACATAAGATACTATCTTTTCTGACTAGAGACATACAGGATTAATCTAGAAAACATAATATCCAAATAACAAGATTTTCAAGGGGATATTTAAAAAGAGAGAGGATGTTATTACAGAAACAATATTTAGAACTGAAGGACCTATCAAGAGCCCTGCAAATAAATGAAAATGACCCAAAAGTAGGCAAATTTAAGTGAAATATTAGAATATGAATAATAAAAATATTTTAAAGTAGTCCAGGAGAAAAACAGATCATCAACAAAGTATCAACAAGAAAATGATAGCAGTATTTTCAATGACAGAAAATACGAGAAAACCATTTCTTTGAAGCAATACTCTCAAAGTTATAAGAAAAAAAAATTTGTAGCCTAGATCTCTACATCTATCTGATGCAGAACAGGGTAAATTTCTGCAATATATGGGGAGACCAAGCCCTGAACTGAAAAAAGAAGAGTCTTTTGGTGGAGAGTGTAGAAATAATTTAACATATACACCAAAGTTAAAGTCAAAAGGAAGTTATATTAGAAAAGGGATAACACTCCACAAAGTATGGTCTCCTCTCAGAGACAGTGAGAGGGACCAAGAGAGACTCGGAAAGACAGTGAGTAGGTGGGTGAGTGTTCAGGGAGTTTAGTTTACATATCATTCTTTAGTTCCTGTGAGTTATTGTTTAAGAGACTTTATTAAACCCTTTCCTTTGATATCAACATTCAGTGAGGAAGGGGAAGGGTATGTAGCTTGAAAAAGTAAGAATATGTAGAGTGAAAGTCCTGCTGACAGTCCTAGCCTTTAATTCATAGGTTCCCCATGGTTTTAGCCATAGGAAATTACTCTTAGTTCCTGTGTCCCCTTCACAGGTGTGGAGAATGGGTAAATAATAACCAGCAGAAATCTTCCTTTGTTCTGCAGGTGTCATAGCCTGGCTGCTGGGCTGATCAGCATATTGCAGTCTCTGAATGTGGCTTGATTAACATTTTAATTCTCTTGCCTCCTCCCTATATTATATCCAAACTATTAATTATATAAAAGTATAGAATAAAAAAGCTTTCATACACAAAAAAATGTGCCTCCCACCTAACTTTTCTTAGAAAATTACTTAAAATATGTCTTCTGCAAAAGGAGAAAGTAAACTAAGAAATACAAGGAAACAGTAAATCTAACCCAAAAAAAATAAAGAATAAAACTTTCTGGCTGGCAGTTATGCAACATAGATAGATTTCAATGGTTCAGATTGGAAAAGGGCAGGAGAGGACTCCAGTATCATGGAAAAAGTGGTTGAGATGAAATATTAGCTACAATGAGAATTTGAGAAAAACATAGGCTTCACAGTGAGCCTATGAAGAAAGGAAAAGAATGAAAGATTAAAAGGTAATTATAAACTCCAATCGTAGAGGTGGGGGGTTGGAGGAGAATCCACAGAAAACAAAATGTTATAATAGTATATGGTTTTTCAAAAAACACTTTTATATAATCGTAGTATCAACTCTTTATCAATTTGACAAATTGCAATGCATTATAAGAGCAGCATAGAAGATTGTATAGTAGTACTGGGCTATCAGGGAATGAATAGACACTATTCTTTTGATAAATAAAGAAATGCTTACATTAGCAAATTATTAAAAGATATGGAAGTAAATTATAAAGTAAATAAGTAAAAGAGTAAAAAAATGTTATCTCTGGATAGTGGATGTAAAGAGGGTGAATAAGCAGGGTCAGTCACTTTTCACTATAACTCTAAATACTGTTTGTATCATCTGTATGTATGCACATGATTTTCCCCCCTTCATATATTACTTGCAAAACACAGTTTCAAAGATAAAATTATTACGATTTTCAAGACGGCAACAGCAGAGTTTTTAACAAGCATGGGGTCCTTCTGAGAGCAGGACCCTATGAAAATGTATATGTCACATACCCTTAAAGCAGGGCCTGGATTTTACCAGGAGACATACAAGAAGTTGCCACATTGCCATATACCAGGGTTATGGGAAATGTAGGAATTTATAGGCTAGGTATATATGATATATGTGCAGGAAATAGAGTCATGGTGATTTCATGGACTCATTGAAAATTAGAAGATGTCAGAATTTGCTGAAGAATCATTAGCATCCACTTCAAAAGTTAACAGTTGTTTTAAGAAAAATTTCTCAAAAACAATAATATAATATGCACAGCTATACAATTTTATCAAGCATAACCTTTCATTAAGATCAAATAATCATGCTTATAAATTTATTTTACTTATTTTTGTAAACTTATGAAATGTGAAATAATAGCTATTAGTGGACTGGCTCCATTAACTATAAACCTTTGTAAATACTTAAATGATGATAGTTATATATTAGTGTTATTATATGCTACAAGCAGAAAATCACTTAATTCCAATAATGGTTTAATAATTTCACCAAATCATGGAATCGAAAGTGCAGTTTGTCATAAGTTCTTTCTGTCAAAGATGAAAACATTTGACCTTATTATTAATCAACTCTACTAAAGTATAATTTAAATGATAAAATCCATGCATTTTTATTGTATTGATAATGAATTTTGATACAAGTGTACACTTAGGTAACCACCAGAGCCACAATAAAGATATAGAACATTTTCATCATGCTAAATCATTTGCTATTAACCCTTGGTACTCAGCTCCTTGGCCCCAGGAACATATTGACCTGCTGTCATTACAAAGTAGTTTTCGCTGTTTTTAAATTTAATCTAAATTGAATTATACAGTATATACTCTTTTGTATCTGAATTCTTTTACTGAGCATGACTTTTTGAGATTCATTTATGTTGTTGCATGTTTTATTAGTTTGTTCTTTTGTTACTGAATACTCTCTGATTGTGTGACTATGTCATGATTTGTTTCACCACTTACCTTTTGACATTTGGATGTTTTTGGTTTGGGGCTATTATAATTCAAGCTGATATAATCATTCTTGTACAGATCTTTTTGTAGATAATGTCTTTTCCCTAAGTTAAATATCTAGAAGTGAAATTTCTGGGTCATATATTAAGTGTATATTTAATTTCATAAAAATTTGACAAAATATTTTTCAAATATTTTCCAAAATAATACATTTTTATACTCCTACAAGCAATGAATGCAACTTCCACTTTCTCTACATCTTTGCCAACATATAAAAAATCCTTTTATCATTGTTCGAAGTATCTCATTATGGTTTTAATTTGCATTATCCTGGTGACTAATTATGCCCAGCATCTTTTTATATGCTTATTGGCCATTCTATATCTATTTTGTGAAGTACATATTAAAATGTTTTACCATAATTTTATTGAGTTGTTTGTGTATTCATTAAAAAGTGTAGCTACTGTATTTTTTTTTAATATTGCCTGAAAATAAGTCCTTTGTAATATAAATGTATTACAGGTATTTTTCCCAGTCTGTGGAAATATAAAGTGGTTTTGTTATAGTCACAGAGGTGTGCAACCATCATCACTTTATAATTTTAGAACATTTTCATTATCCCAAACAAAACTCTGTACCCATTAACCACTACTCACTTTTCCCTTTCTCAGCCCCTGGCAACCACTAATCTACTTTCTGTCTCTATAGAGTTGCCTGTTCTAGATATTTTATATAAATGAAATATTACCATAGGTGGTCTTTTATGACTGATATCTTTTACCTAGCAGAATATTTTCAAGTTTCATCCACATTGTAGCATGTTTTAGTACTCCATTCATTTTCATTGACAAATAAGATCTGCTATAAACCACATTTTATTTATCCATTAATTGGTTGATAGCTGTTTTAGTTGTTTACACTTTTTAGTATTATTTATATATGATGCTGCTATGAACAGACATGGATAAGTTTATGTGTGAACATGTGTTTTAATTTATTTAAGGTATATACCTAGGAGTGGAATCACTGGGCAATTTGTTAACTCTGTTTAACATTTTAAGGAATTGCCACACTGTTTTCCAAAGTAGTTGCCCTTTTGACCATACCATCAGCAGTAAATGAGGATTCCAATTTCTCCACATTCTAGACAATATTTTTATTGTCTATCTTTTTGATTTTAGACATCCTAATTAGGTGTGAAGTGCTATGTCATTATAGCTTTTATTTGCATTTTCCTAATGACTAATGATATGAGTGTATTTTTATATGATATTGGCCATTTGTATACCTTTGGAGTAATGAATTTTCAAATTCTTTAAACATTTTTAATTGTTTTTTGTTGTTATTTACATATTATGGATGCAAGTATCTTATCAGATATATAATTTCCTAATGTATTTATCTCAATACATGAATTGTCCATTTTCCTGATGGTGTCCTTTGAAGCACAAAAGATTTTAATTTTCATGAAGTCCAGTTTATATATTTTTTCTTTTGTTGCTTATGCTTTTGTATCATATCTAAGAAACCATTGCCTAATCTAAGGTCACAAAGAATTACACTTATGTTTTCTTCTAATAATTTTATAGTCTTATTTCTTACAGTTATACCTCTAAACTATTTTTAGTTAATTTTTGTATGTAATGTGAGATGGGGTCCAATTTTATTTCTTTACTTATTTATTTACTTTTTGTTTGTTTTTGCATGTGAGTTATCCCAGCAACTATTTTTTTAAAAGACTATTCTTTTTTTATTAAATTGTCCTGGTACCCTTGTTGAAATGCTTATTCCAGTACCACACTCTCTTGGTTATAGTAGCTTTGATTTCAGTTTTGAAATTGAAAAATCTGAGTCTTCTAACTTTGCTCTTTTTTCAAGTTTTGCTTGTTTGTTTTTTGGCTTATCTGGGTCCTTTGAATTTCTATATGAACTTTAGGATCAGCTTATCAATTTCTGGGATTTTAATAGGGATTGCATTGACTCTGTAGATAAATTTGGGGACTATTGTCATTTTAACAATATTAAATCTTTAGATTCATTAACAAGGGATGTCTTTCCATTTATTTAGATCTTTCATTTCTTTAAAGTTTTTTAGTTTTCAGAGTATATATTTTACACTTATTTTGTTAAATTAATTTGCAAATATTTTATTCTTTTAGATATTATTATAAATGAATTTGTTTTAATTTCATTTTTGGTTTATTTGTTGCCACTATATAGATAACAATTGGTTTTTGTATATTATCTTGTATTGTTTAATCTTGGTGAACTTGTTTGTTAGTTCTAATAGCTTCTTAGTATATAGTATAGTGTTTAAACAAGTTGTGCAACAACGTCTTCCTACCAGGAAGCACTATTAAAAAGAAATACATATATAATTTAAGTAGTTGGCATCATATGTATCTGCTCATTCAGATGTTTTCTAAATCTTTAAGATAAATAGTAACTCCATGAATTTTAAAAACTAAAAATGAAAATTTGTAATTAAACTAATGCATATAAATGGTTTTGGCATAGTTTGAAAAATACTGATTTTTATCAATACAGACATCAGCAGTATTTTGCATGCCTTTAATTAAGTGTCTTTCAAAAATACTCTTTACTTCAATTTCCAGAACAAAATAAGTCATTTTTTTTCTCACTGACATGCTTTAGAGAACATTTAATAGTGCTTCATAGAAGTCAGAAAACCGACTTTTGATATAAAGTAAATTAATCACTTAATAGATAAGGAAAACTGAATGTGAATTGAGTTTTTATAAGTTGATTGATACTGTAATGCACTAAAACAACTTATCATTTAGAAAAATTCGGTACTGAAAACATGTATAGATGGACAAATATTATGAAAATTGATAACCATCTTTCATTTATCTATATTAAAAATTAAGATTTTCATAAACAGAATTTTACTTAGTGCACAGTATAAACTTAATTTATATTGTCCACTGACATTCTGG
Source organism: Macroglossus sobrinus (assembly GCA_004027375.1). Taxonomy (NCBI): domain Eukaryota; kingdom Metazoa; phylum Chordata; class Mammalia; order Chiroptera; family Pteropodidae; genus Macroglossus; species Macroglossus sobrinus. The sequence goes on along the minus strand of PVKZ01001302.1, from coordinate 213,132 downwards.
TCACTAAGAATTCTAGAGCTTTATGCAAATTAAATTAATAGACTATTTATATTATTGTTTTGTATTTGTCCTTCTACATGAACATCAGGTTTTTGATCTTTATGTGCATATATTTTAAACAAATACACATTTCAAAGTGGTCAAAACTAGAACCAATAAACCAATAAACCAAAGAACCAATAGGTGATACAGGGAGGGAAACTCAACTCATATTGACACTTTTCTAAAAACAATACCTAGTTGACAAATTTAGAATGGGCTACCTAGTGAAGTAGTGAGCTCTCTATCACTGAAAACTTCCAAGTGATGTATGAAAAACAACCATTTATACCTATTGTCAAGGAGACTTTGACATTGAACAGAGAATTCAAATATATGATCTCTAAGAAAATATATGCTAAGAAAATAAATTTTAGTGTTTCAGTTCTCTGTTATTTAAAGTGTTTTGCACAATTTTATGTCATTTATGAAGTAAAGTTATAAGTCTATATTATATATTTTCACATGCATGTAAATGTACAAGTGTATTGCAATGGGGCTGCTATGTCCACTTACTGGGTAGACTTGGTTTGTGTGTTTATGTGTGGGTGTGGGTGTGTAATATATATAAGTTATGTGTGTATACATAGATTTTTTTTTTCAAATACTCCTATCCATGATATAAGATTCATATTGCTTCGGAAAGAAAGACAATACTGTGAGCCAAAAACTTTATTTTTATTTAAAATCATTGTCTTGTTTTCAAAGGAGTAAGAAGAAAAAATTTCTTCTTAAAGAAACTTCTGCAAATTGGGTTTTAAAATAGAAATACTAGTATACCTTAAAGCACTGCATTAAAAAGAATTATAAACAATAAAAGAAATTTACTCACATGAAAACTTAATAGTTCCTGATCTCAAACAGCTAAAAAAGAAACCAATTTAAAAAAAGAGAGAGAGAGATGCTAGCTGTTGAGAAGGCTGGTTTAAGTACCACCAACATATTCAGCAGTGTGAAAAAAATATGAATACAGTCTGGTCCTACATCTTTTGAACTTTACTGATTGTACTACATGAAAAGATGCATCTGTTCCTCTCTTAGAACAGATAGTAGAGTCTTTAAAAGGATACTCAAGGAATCTGCAGGGATCCTGAGGCAGGACCATTAAACACAGACCTCAACACACGTGGCTGTTTGCTTGATGCTCTGTGCACCACACACCCTGCTAATATTTATCAATACCATCTCTGAAGCATGGAAATTGAAGCTTCATTTAATGCTAACAGCAGCAACATTTCAAACCCAGGCATTACTGAAGACAAATGGACACTTTGGCCTGAAATATTGAGCTTTCTTCCCTAAGCGGAGGCTTGCTTATCTGTTTACCTTTAAGAAAAAGAAAAAAAGAAAGAAGCCTACTCTCTGTAATTTCTTTTAAATGAAATGAATAAGTGCAATAAAATGAGAAGTCCATGAGAGGTTTTGTAGAGGCCAGAGGTTTCTTCAATTTTAAGAATGTATTCTCTAGACCTGTACTATCCAACACGGTAGCCACGAACCACATGTAGTTATTTATATTTAAATTTAATTTAGTTTAATTTAAAATTAAACACTTCCTCAGTTACACAAGTCATATTTTAGCCCTCCATAGCCCTATGTGGCAAATGGTGATTATATCAAACAGCACTAATATAGAACATTTCCATGACAGCACAAATTCTGTTAGAGCAAAGCAATCAATGTGTTAACCAGACTTCAGCTATGAAAGCAATACAAAGAGAAAAGTTAAACATATTATCGAATACATTTTAATGAATTTTTGATAGTTAAGGAAGGGAGAAATATTCAACTTCAAGCCTCTAAATTCACTCTTTATATTTATTAGATTTACACAATTCTCCATAAAGTCATGGAACAGATAATAGGGAGAACAAAATAAAGAATATGGCATAGGTAGCAACCAGCCAAAGAAGCTCCACCAAAGTGAAACATTCTGAGTAGTTATAAATACACAAAAGAGAATGGCTTAGGAATTAAGGACTTCTAGAACTCAAGGAGGCTGGAATCTTAGATTTTTTTCTTCATTATAAAATAATTTATAAGATCAGCTAAACTAAATTAAACCTCTGAATCTTTGGAAAGTATATTCTAATCTTCAGATTTCTGTAACAGGAAATAATATGAATGTATCTAGTGAGCTAAACTCAGAAATAATAAGGTAAACCTAATAGTTAACACAACTGACCCCTCAACTTGTTCTTCCCTACCTCTAGATGATAATTTTGGTAAAATCTACAGCTTTTGGTACTGTATAGACAAAATGTCCTGTCCAATATAATGACATAACTTGCAATCCATAGCTCATTCAACTTCTACCTCCCTCCAAAGGGCCACTCAGAGGCAAAGCTGAGTTGGAACCTTCATCTCCATTTTCCTAACTTGTTCTATTTTCTTATCCTGCTTTCCTGGACTGATTCTGACCCCACTTATGTTGGTTAGGGGGAAGGCAAGGGAAATTAGGCTCAGAAAGTTCTCATTTGACAGAAGATGGACATTGTAAATTCCAAAAGTTGGCTTTCTTTTCCTGGAGTGACTTGAAGTTTCTGAAGAGATAGCTACACTATCCCTGACTTACACTCCTAGCTCTGTCAAAACATGTCTCTTTAGCTAGCTCTGTCACTGTTTTCATTTTATAAGGAAGCACATTGGTATAATGCTTAAAGCAAAGTATTAGGCATCAGATCAAGAAAGTAAAAATCACTTCTCTTCTAATTCTTCCCCATTGAATCGTGCAATTGTTTCACTTCTTTACACTTCATTAATAATTTCCTTATATTAAATGGAAATTATTTAGAAGTTGTTGTGAATTACAAAATATAATAAATAAAACAGAGCATGTGTATAATAACTGTTTATTTTTATCTTTATCTTTTTCTCCCTTTTCATGGATGGTGCTTTGGTGTTATATCTAAAAAGTCATCATGATATCCAAGTTTATCTAGGTTTTCTCCTCTTTCAAGGAGTTGTTACAGTTTTGTTTTACATTTAGATCTGTGATTCATTTTCAATTAATTTTTGTGAAAGGAATAAGGTCTGTGTCTAGATTCATATATTTGCATGTGGATGTCCAGTTGTTCCAGCACTATTTGTTGAAGAGACTATCTTTGCTCCATTGTATTGCCTTTGTTTCTTTGTCAAAGATCAGTTGATTGTAATTATGTGGGTCTATTTATGAATGCAATGATAATCAGGGAAATGTCCTGGCTGACGTTCATGCAAAAGCAGCAGCAACAGAATCTGTAAAGGTTGCTTGCGGTACATATGGATAGAGTTCATTCTGCTTCTACAGAAAAACAATCTCTGTCACCAAACTTTTGCCATCTTGATGTCTTTGCAACATGGCAACAGTCCACTCCCAAATTAAAGAAACTAATATAGATAAACAACGGTTGTAAATTCAATAAACAGCAACAGGAAACCCTACACAGTCACTTGGTTCTTCCTGAATCCCTAGCAAACCTCATTTTTTGGTTTTTACGTTCCTTTACCTATCATCAAGCATTTAAAATTATTCAATTCTGATCCATAATTTTGGAAAAACTATTTTTGTTTCCAGGGGCCTCAAAACTCCTCCCTCTGGACCCTTTGAACACCTGCAGCTGGACTTCATTCAATTGCCACCTAAATCAGGTTATCAATATGTTCTTGTTATTGTATGCATGCTTTCCACATTTGTTGAAACCTTCTCCTGTTACAAGGCTGATGCCCTTACAGTGGCAAAGAAATTGTTAGAAAATGTGTTTTCCCCTTGGGATATACCTTCCATTATTTCCAGTGATCAAGGCACCTAACTCACTGGACAATCATACAAACCTTAATGAAGGCCTTGCAAACCTCTCAGAATTATCACTGTCCCCATCACTTTCAGCCATCGGGCAAAGTTTAGAGGACTAATGGTCTTCAAATTTAAAATCTTTAAACTTGCTGAAACTACTGGACTCCCTTGACCTAGCTAGGCATTGGTTCTGGTCTTGCTGACTTTTTTCTGTATCCCTTGGGAAACAAACTCACTCCATATGAGATAGTCACCAGTAGACCATTGTGCATTGATATACAACTTTTTGCTGATCCCTTGTTTTCCCAAGCTAATATAACCAGCTACTGTAAGCCTTTAAAGACTTTAACTAAATATGAAACCCTTTCTTCTTTTTCTTTCCTTTATTCTGGCACTGGCCTGTAATAATAGGGTGTAATGTTTCAGATTACTGAATTTGTCATCAAAGATTCTGATCTATCCACGATCCTAGAGACCCCCTGGTCTTCCTGTTACCAATTTATCTTCTATTCTCAATGTCAATGCAAGCAATAGCCAACTCCCTCTCCTGGAACATCTTTACTGAGCTCAGCTTTTATGACCAGATTAGCCTGTGCTTTGTTTTTACCTTTTTTTGATTATAGCTGTACACATCCAGTTAGACAGAAATACTTATGGCAGTCTTAGTACACTGCGTTCCTACACTGTCACAATTACTTACATCAGATCTTCCCCTACTCCCTAAGAGATCTCACCAGCAGCATCCATCTTTGCAAGGTATTTAGAGCAATTCTTTATTTCTGACTAGGAGATTTTATTTCTGTCTGCATTAAAAACCTGACACCTAGTTTGGATCTGTAAACACAGCAGTCCCTGTGAATGAATCCATTAATGGTGCTACCTTAAGGTAAATAGTTTGTGCCCTGAGAGAGTTTGTCATTGTGGTAGTTATCATTCTTCTTGGGGCTATGAATTCCTAGATAATGTCACACAGCCAGGCAATGCATTTTAGGTTACCTAACTGTGCCCATAACTTTCCACTAATAAAACATTTAATTGGTTGACACCTCTGGATTTACATCACTGGGTTAAAAAGGACCTACCAGGAGATATTCATGACTCTGGTTAGGAGTAAATGTAAAGGAGAATAAGATCAAAAACCTCTCCTAACTCTTGAAGATATTGCAGAATTCGTTGTTAGACAATAGGCTACCCAACAAAAAACCTTACACTCTCTTGTTAAAGTTGTTTTTGATAATAGAACAGCTCTCGATTATCTTTTAGCTTAGCAAGGAGGTGTCTGTGATGTGGCCAACACCACTGGCTGTACCTAGATTAATATTTCTCAGAAGCTGAAACTCAGTTACATGACATCACTGAACAAGCCACTGGGTGTAAAAAGGTGACTCTTTCCACAGAGTCTGTCTTTGCCTTATTTGATTTTGATTCATTTGGGTCTTAGGGACCATGGCTCCAAAGTCCACTTCGATCATTGGGAATTATCCTGCTTATAATAATCATAATAATCTTCCTGGCACACTGTGTTCTCTCAAAGGCTTTAAATGCATGTTTATAGCCACAGACCATGAAGCAAATGATTTCCCTAAGACTAGAGCACCAGAAAAGGAACAAAGAGGACGAATTATTTAAAAAATTGTAAACCTGAAGTCCTAGTCTGTGAAAATCACAAAAATTAAACAAAAAAGTCTTGATCTGTGACTACCACACAAAGGATTGACAAAATTTCACAAAATCTGTGAGAACTACCAAGCAATAGCTAACAGTGGTAGTAATACCTTAAATTTTGATCACATCTCAGTTAAACTGAGGGTCTGCTCAAAAGGAGAAAATTTTTTTAAAGGAGACAGTAGGCCCAAAATAGAATCACTTTTGCAAAACAAGACTTAATATCTAACCTAATTATTGTTTTAACCTCTCCTAGTAATGTGATCTTTAACCAGCCAACCTGGAATTTCCTGGTCAGTACTAATACGTAATCCATAGACTCCTGCTATTCCCCTTGGCGGGACAGGAGGGGAGCAGGGCATTCTGCCTAAAGCAATAAATCCTTTGTTAATAACTCTCTTTTTTCTGTACTCTCTCTCCCTTTAAAAACTTTTCCTTTCTTTAGCTCAATGAAGCTACTTTTTATTGCTAGATGAGATACTGCCCGATTCATGAATCTTTGAATAGAGCCAATTTGATCTTTAAATTTGCCCAATTGGATTTTTGTTATTTTATACAAGTATGCTCTATACTATACCAAAATATACAGTTCTCAAAATTTAAATTCTTTTTGCACCTTTAAAAAACATGTTTAATACAAAACTTCAATATTAAGAGACTTTTATCAAGAATGAATTTCTCTTTCTGGCCCTTGTCAAATTTAACCCTTTAAAATGATGTTTTCATTGTTTCTCTGAAGTTTCAAGATTTAATAAGAAAAAATATTACTCTTAATAAATCCAAATGTGATACCAAATAGCATTTTTTTAAAGTAGTAAGTTTTCTTCCTTATAGATGTTTTCAAGGAGAACTCTTTTCTCCTGTGTAACACATGTTTTTTACATCCAAAATTCATTTGAAATTCTCACTCTCCAAATCACTTCAGTTTGTGCAAAGCTAACCAAACTTGGTTAAATCAAAGCAAGTATGCAAGTAAATATTTTTATCTCTGTTTTCATTTTCCAAAATCATAAATCCAGGAAAGTACCTTATCAGAATACAAAGTTTCTTTTTTCAGTAAGCAGCAAGATGTTTATTTTATGATCCCTGCCATTTGCACTAATTCTTCTTCCAAAGGATATCTTTTCTTTAATAAATTCAGTGTCATATCTCTATATACATGTAACACATTTCCATTCTTTATCATTTCTCATAGACAACATAATTAATATGCTTTTCAACTATCAGCGACTTTCAATGCCAATGCAGAATACTTCATATACTTCACATCTCAACCCACCAGGGACAAGCTGACACTTTGTCGTCAGAATTTTTAATTCTTTGCCTAGAGATGATCTATTATTGCTCAACATTTACTACTATTTCAGCTTACATTGAAATAAGTAGTGCAAACCACTGAATAGTTTGCAACAGTCCTAGTATAGTTTTATAGAATAACTCATTTTTATATTTAAAAGCAGAATATCATTCTTTTCCCTCATTCTAACTAAAAACATTTAGAAGATGATTAGCTTAAAAGTCCTTAGACTCTTTTTAAGATTAATATTTGTTGAGCTCACTGTGCAAATAAAAAATCTGAAGCATGGAGAAATATAATATCCTGAATGGACTAATCAGGACCAATATTTAAAACAAGTGTTGCAGAATCCAGCCTACCAATGGATTTTATTTGACAAGCTAAATGTTTTAAAAATGATTTTTTTTGTCATTGTCTTTACATAGGCATGAACTCCCCAAATTGCCATGTCTCCACCACTTTCTATAATTAGCCAGCCATTTTACACATTTCTATTCCTAGCTGTCCCACAAAGGCACTTCAGTTTTCAACGCCCAATTTACAAAGTATTAGGAATTTTAGATTGAAAGAATGTTAGAGTTTAAAGCGTCTTGAAAATATATTGTCAAATCTTCTTACTTTACTAATGAGGCACAGATAAATGATTTTTTTCAACATTAAATTAGTTTCAGAATAGCAGGAAAATCAAACTTTCTCACTCCTGATATTGCTTTTTCATTGCAACACTCCATCTTTCTAGCCTTAAATCTAAAATTTTCCCCTAATATAATGTAAGTTTGAATAGAACAGGGCCTTTTTGGTCCTGTAAAATGATGTATTCCTGAAGCCTAAAACAGTAAGAAAAATTTAATAAGCAGTCATTAATTTTTGTTACTTAAGAGTAAAGCATAATCAGAAGTGCTACAGGAAATAAAAAAAATTAATATTGATTTAGGTTACTTGTGATTGCATTTAATCCTTAAATTGCATTTGATCCAGGTATATATGTGATTGCACTTAATCCTTCCAAAAATAATGCAAAAGAGAAATTATTGCTCCATTTTATAGATGAGGAAGCTAAAGCTAGTATGTGACAGCATGCAGTTTGCCTGATTCTAAAATCTCATACTCTTTTCATTACAGTGGTACACAATTGTAACACAAAAACTTAGTAGGGCCAATAGTAAAATTCTTGGTATTAACATATTCATGATTTCTAGGCAAGCTAAAACATAATAAGAGTACTTACAATATTATAGGCATTGTGCTAAGCTTTTCATAGTTTAATATTGTGCATTAACTATTATTTTTATTCCATTTCCAGATGAGAACATGAAGTACAAAGGTTTTAAAGCTTGCTTAAAATCACATAATGAGGCAGAGGCAGGGTTTAATATAAACCCAAGGTAATGACTGCAGCATCCATGCTCATAATTATTACACTAAATTGGCACATAGACTAAGATAGTGGTTCTTCAAGAGTGGTTCCCTGATAAGCAGCAGCAACATTACCTAGGAACTTATTAGAAATGCAAATATTTGGCCCCACCCCAGATCTATTGAATTAGAATCTGTAGGGATGACATGGAGCATGCTGTATTTTAACAGTCCTCTATGTGATTCGATTAAATGCTAAAGTTTGAGAACCACTGAACTAAGAAATGCTGAAATCATTTTTAAGATATTTTAGATTTATCTTTTCATATATAAACTTCTGGGATATTTTTTGAGCATGTATGCACTTTTAAAAAAATATATCAAACTCTACTGTTTTGTAATTCTTTTTTCTAATCAATATATCATGAGCATTTTCATAATATTGATCATTTTTCTGAGAACATAAGTTTCAGTGAGAGCTTAGTACCTGCAATGGAACAAATGTTTGTATCCTACCCCCAAAATTCATATGTTGAAGACTTAATTTCCAATGTGATGATATTTGAAGGCAGGACCTTTGGGAGGTAATTAGCTTTAGATGAGGTCATAAGAGAAGAGATCCCATAGGATAAGAAGAAGATATCAGAGCCCTCTTACTCTCTTCCACTTAAGGCTAAAATAAGAAGGCAGCAGTCTACACACCAAGGAAGAGGGTCTTCACAAAACCCTGAATCTGCCAGCATTTTGATCCTAGACTTCCCAATCTATGGTATTATGTTATAGCAGCCTGAGCTGACTAAGACAGTACTCTATCACATACACACACCAGAATTTGCTAACAAAGCCCCTATTTTGTCAAGAACCAGGCCAGAGAAGAAGACTCTCATTCACAGCACAGCAGGCAGTAAGAGCATCAATATATTTAGGTTGGTTCCCCTTGACCCTAAGTCCCACAAAGGTATGGCATGGTTGCAACTGACATCTGAACATAGAGAAGGCTGTGTTACAGCAGAGGAACCCAGGGCTCTCCAACAAGCAGCAACCATTGTAGCCAGCAGCAGGTAAGCCAGTTTCCCTCCCCTAGAGGAATGTTCTATTGCATGGTAATTACACTATGGTCACCTTGACCTACTTAGCTACCTATGTGACTAGCTACAAAAATTGCTCAATATCACAAGACACATAAGCCTTGCAATCTTGTATGCCTTGCAATAACATAGAGGGATCTCAGGGCCCATGGTGAACTGCTTCTCCCGAATGTTGGAGATTTAGACCACTAAACCTTTTTTATTCTTTTAAATAATGCCAGAGTAGTAAATCATCTTGTACTTAAAATTCTCTATCTCTTGTTATTTACTTAGGATAAATTTCTGCAGAAAAAAATTGCATAGTCAATAGTTTCTCGTGTTATTTTTTTTTAGGCTTTGATAAATATTCTACTTAGATTGCACAAAAAAAGCCCATTGCCAAAAATTTTTACCAATACTAGGTAATTTTTCGTATTCTTAAAATTTAGAAGATTTCTTAAAATCACATTATTTATGCTAATTAGCATTTCTTTAATTATTATTGAAGTGAAATTTTTAATACATGTGTTGAAATTTGTATTTCTTTTATGAATTAACTATAAAAGTGTTTGCTTTTTTAAATTCTCTTGGGATTACATATTTTCTTATTGAAATATGAGTTATTGATATATTTTTTAATGACCTCCATAGGCTTCTCCCTTATTCAGTAATAATACTATAGAGATATATATTGCCTATTTATATTTATAATTATTTTAATATTAATCCAATTAAGAAATTATTATTTTCAAATTACTGACAAATAGAGCAGGCCACTGTAAAGTATCTTACTAGTATTTCTTTAGGGAATTCACTTTGGAAATATGACTCTGCCAACCAAATAAAGTATATTTTTCAATATTTGGGATTAGAATTTCTTTCTAAGTTCAGCAGGATTTCAGTAGGAGGACTGAAGAAAATTTTCAATAAACTTTTCTGCTAAACTTACCTAGGTCCTTCTTTGATAATGATTTAGTGTTGATGGTTCTTGCTAATCTCTAACCAGCAGTCAGTCCTGCCTTAATGTAAGCCATGATTCTTAAAAAATGACATTTGTATTGGCTATCAAAATCATATATATCAATTTCTTCTCTATTATAAAATATATGAATTTATTTTGGTGACATTATCTATTGTTTCTGCTTCCGATTTCCACATTGTGACATTATCCTGCTACCTACAAGAGAACCATACATAACAGAGTTATACAGCCGAGGGAAGTGTTATTAAAAGTGAAAATATAATGCCTCAACTTTGCTCCTTTTTTCAGTTCTGCTATCTTTACTCTTGAAACCATTGATCTCCTTTCACTTATTCTTCATCCTTTTTATGACTGATGACAGCACCACCCTAACTAACTCCAGCCACATCCCACCTGAAAATTCAATCACCAGAAGTACAAATAAACAGAAGTGGTTTTAGAAAGGACTTTGTGAAGTTCACAGAACTACACTATTATTCAATCTCCATGACCATAATTATAACTGGTTCTAAAAAGTCTTCTCATTCTCTTTCAGAATAAAATATATATTTCCTGAAAACTACATTTTATTAAAAAAAAATACATGGAGGGCAATAGTGGAGATATTTATGACCTTTAGTCTTTATACATGATCAATGGTTTCTTGTGCACATATTGACCTTGACATTATGTTAGATATTTAGCTCCAATCGATAAATCTTGATTGTTGATATCAACTGCAGTCAGTATCTGCTTATTACAGTTAGAATACAAATGAGTAAGCAAGACTTCAAATGAAGATTGCCAATATCATTTATATTTTCTCATTATAAGATCTTAAATCTTGGTTCTAAAACTGTCCTAAGTTAAAATTATTAAAATTTGTAGAATCAAATTCTTTCTTTCTGTTAGATGAAAGAAAATGATTATAAAAATCAAAGAACAATAAATCATATTAAATTTTTTGCCATATCATATAAAATTGCTTCGGTCCATTAAATATCCACAGAGAAGTCTTGAACCACCTAGCAAACAGGAACCAGTTCTCTCATATACAGATGAGCCCAGGCCAGTGGGCAGGCAGGTATGAGAGGGAGTATCAAAGTGCCACTGTGGGCATAAGCCTGGAGTATGTAGAGTATGCTCTGGGAAAGCCATGAGAAACAACCCACCAGAATACAGGGGAGCCAATGCTGGGTGTTGGGCATAAAGGGGGTTTGAATATCTTCACAGGCTCAAACTTGACCTGTGTAGAGTCTGCATCAGGAGGACCACAGGAATGTGGTTGTCAAGTCTAGGCTGAGACAGCAAGATCACTGAGGTGGACAGACATCATGGACATAGCCCCACTGGGTGTCCCCACACTCTGCACAGCTGACCCATCAAGCAGCATCGGCAAAAAGAAACAAAGACCCAGGAGGAGAAGATCCTTTAGTAATGTATTTCTAATAACTTTTTGTGCTGCTGACAAAGTTTAATATTATGTTCATTGTAAAAGAAAAATGTGTAGACAGCCCAGTCCATTATTGCAAAGCAGATACTGAATTTAGAGCTGAGAGGCAATAGATTGATAACTGCGTTGAACATTTTTGCATGTTGTTCATTAGTAATTATTCTATTGCAAATAGTCTGTTGTGAGAAGATTTTCTATCTTTTATTTCTATAAATACTTTACATGTTAGAAATAACAATTAGTTTATCATATATCATATTTTGTTTATAGTTGGGAACATAGAGAAAATTTAATTTTTATAGAAAAATCTATTCATCTATTTTTTTTGCCTAAATTTGTCTAAATACTAGAGATAATTTTTCCTACTTAAGAATAGACAAATAATCACCTATGTTATCTTCTGATTTATTTTCTCTTCATTTAAAATTTAACCCATAAATACAAATCAAAACCACAATGAGATACCATCTCACACCTGTTAGAATAGCTATAATCAACAGGACAAGTAATAACAGATGTTGGAGAGGATGTGGAGAAAAAAAAAATTCTCATACACTGCTGGTGAGACTACAAATTGGTACAGCCACTATGGAAAACTGTATGGAGGTTCCTCAAAAAACTAAGAATTGATCTACCATATGATCCGGCAATTCCACTGCTGGGTATTTACCCCAAAGACTTGAAAACCCATATCTGAAAAGATATTTGCACACCAATGTTCATAGCAACCTTATTCACAGTGGCCAGGACATGGAAGCAACTGAAGTGTCCTATGATAAATGATCGGCTAAAGAAGCTGTGGCACTTATATACAATGGAATATTATTCAGTCATAAGAAGAGATTAAATACTGCCATTTGCAACAACATGGATGAACCTCGAGATAATCATGCTAAGCGAAATAAGCCAGACAGAAGATGAAAATCACATGATATCACTTATATGTGGGATATAAACCTAAAAGCAACAAGTGAACAATACAAACAGAGATTTAGGGACATGGATAATGGACTTGTGGTTACTAGTGGGTAGGGGCTGAGGGAGGAGGGGAGAGGTAAACGGGGTAAAGGGGGTCAAATATAGGGGGGTGTCGGGAAGGCAAAGTGGGTAAAGGGGATCAAATATATGAAAGCACAAGGAAACTGGACTTTGGGTAGTAATCACACAACAGAATATATAAATGTCAAACTATAATGTATACCTAAAAATTATATAATTGTATTAACCAATGTTACTCCAATAAACTTAATTTTAAAAATAGAATAAATAAATAGATAGATAGATGATAGATAGATGATAGAGAGATAGATAGATGGATGATAGATAGATAGATAGATAGATAGATAGATAGATAGATAGATAGATAGATAGATAGACAAAAATAAAATAAAATAAAATAAAATTTAACCCATAGGGAATTTTCTTTGTACAGGATATAGGCTAAAAATCTAATTTTATTCTTCCCCAAATGTTTTCTAGTTCTCTCCAAGGCTAAATGAGGTATTAGTTTCTCTCTAATTTTCTTTATGTTATATCATATTATTACTTACATTTATAGAAAGGAACAAAAAAATATTTCATAGATACCTATGAACCCATCACACATAGGCAACAGATGTTATCATGTTAGCATGTTGTCTTAAATTTCTTTTAAAGGAAATAATATGTTAAGTAGAGATCCAGAACCTCCCTCTCATTTCCCAAAAGTAGCTAATGCTTTAAAGTTGGAATTTATCTTTAGCCTGAACATTTTAAAATTTCATTACATGTTAGTGTATATATGTGTGTTTTAAGAAATATACATAAATGATATACTCTATACATTCTTCAGCAACTTTTTCTTTACTCAACACTATGTTTTTCAGATTTATCCATGTACAAACATAAACATGCACATATGCACACTTTATTCATTTTAATACTGTGTCATGTTCTGTTTTTTAAATAAATCAGTTTATTTTCCATTCCCTACTACTTGAGACAATATGAACCAAAGTAGTTGCAATGATTTACCCTCTCACCCACAACACATGAAGGTCACCTGTTCTTCACGCCCCCACAGATTGATGTTATGAGAAATTTACTTTTGCAGATCTGTTAGGTATAGAATGTTATCTCATATTAATTGGAATTTTCTTAGGACTAGTGAGATTATATGTATTGGCCATTCGAATTTACTTTTCCATAAATTGTCTATTCATAAACTTTGCCCATTTTTCTTAGAGAAAACATTCATTCAGAAGGCCAATTGCTTTGGTGTACAGAGCTCTGGGATGGAGTTAGACTAATTCATATAGAGAGCTCGGGTTCCCTCCAAAAGAATAATGGAAACACTAAACTGCATCACAGCAAACTTGCAATATTGTTCTACGTTAGGAAATGATTACAATATTACTAAAGCAGCAGTAAGTAGTCATAATGATAGTAGCAGCATACATTTCTACAAATCCTATAGGTGTCAGGTACTCTGCCTGTTACATATGCTCATTCAACCTTATCTTCGCAACTCTATAAGTTAAATTCTATTATTATCTTTCTTTTACAGGTGAAGTACCTGAAGCTCAGAAAGTTAAATAACTTGTCTTAAGTCACAGATAAAAAGGAGCAAAAGCAAAATTTGAATCCAGTTCACATGACTCCAGAACTCAGAATCTTAACCAGGCAAGCTATACGTTAAACCCAAGTATGTAAGGAAGCAACAGAGGAACATAGGCTACAAAAGAATCATCATCAAAAGACGAACATCTATGGAACTAGACAGGACCAATCCTCGATAATGACACCATATGGTAATGAGAAGCCAGAAGTAGAAGACCAATGTAAACTTACAGTTACCTGGAAATGTGATTAACAGCCTCTGGTCTGAGAAAGCCACCTGAACAATTTGGAATAGTAGGGAAGAAGAAGCACTTACTGGGAGATGCTGGACTTTCAACTAGTAAGAACGTATTGTTTCTGAATGATTAATTGGCAAAATTACAAAGATGTGATGTAGTGCTTCTCCTAGTCAAAGTGGGTCATTTTGTGTATATACTACTCTATATGTAAATTTATATACATTAGTAGACTGTGGATTTACAACGGCTTCTTAGAGGAAGGTGGAGATGTCTGGAATACAGCCATAGACTTTGGGATGATGAAACAAATGGTAACTGTGTTCTGCCATAATATACTATAGGAAAGGATATATCTTAGGACTGGGCAACTCTGATATTTCTTACTTTAGCATGTCACTGTCACTTTGAATCAGAGACTAGTCAATGACATAACTTAGTGTATGCTTTATAATCTTCAATTTTTCCTATTCATAATTTGTCTAGTACTTTTTTTTAATTAAAAGTACCTTGCTGTACCTTTTTGTTTGACAAAGGTATACCAGTTTAGAATGAGCTTTACAATTTTATTCATGAGATCTATGCATTCTTATATCAATAATAATGGCTCAATTATAATTAATCATTTTAGAGAACATGTTATCACTTCTTATAAATCAACTGCTTCTCCTAATTTTGCAAAATGCATTTCAACGAATTCTCATCTATACCATTACATTTCCAGTTTTTAAAAGTTCTTTCTTTAATTCTTAGGCTTGAAAAGATCTTACAGATCCTCTAGCCTAATTTTAATGATAAGAAAATTGTCACTCATAAGAGTTAAGGAAATTGTTCAAGGCTTTATCTTTTATTAGTGGCAGACCTAGAGTAAAAATCCAATTTCCTTCAAGTGCTTTTTTCACTCCTTATAAAACTTCTTCCCAAACTCCCACCTAGAATCAGAAAAAAGCACATCCCACTCACAATTATACATTCATCATTTTATTTTTTACTTATTGAGGATAGGAGACATATATTTGCTCGTGATATTTTAACTCTTTGCCTCTCCTCAACTTCTCCCTTAGTTGCTGCACAAATGATAGTCTCAATACTACACTGGATGAAGGATCTCAGCACCCCAATTTCAAAGGATTCTTCCAGTTAAGGAAGGCTCTCTTTGAATGAATGCATGAATGAATAATAATTTATTATTTCATCTAACACTTTTATGTGCATACTATTTTACAGACACTCTTTTTGGTCTAAGAATACTAGTGTGATTATAACATCTACACTGTTCTCAACAAGCTCATTGTCTTTCAAACCCTCATGTATGTTTTGTTTATATGTTTTTTTCCCAAGTAGCAACTGTGAAAGAGAAGATTGATAATGAAACATAGTATTAATGGCCTTAATTCATCACCTCTTGCTGCATTCACATTCCTGTCCATATGACTTTTCTGTCTCTCTTATGGCCCTGTGCATTGGTCAATGGAACATTAACAGGTGTGATGAGACCAAAGGCTTGAAAAGCACCTGAATGTTTGGGCTCACTCTCTTATGCCTCCACCATGCAATGTAAAGGACATGTGCAGGCTAGCCTGTTGTCCCAAGAGGAGGATGAAAGACATGGAACTGAGCCAACCCCCAACCCTAGCTCGGCCAAGTTTAGAGCAAACCCTTAGTTGACCCACACAACCTTGAGAACAAAGAATAGTTGTTTCAAGCCATTAGGTTTGTGTGTTTGTTTGTTTTGCTTTGCTCCGCTTTGCTTTGCTTTTTATTGTTATAAGAACATAAGATGTGCCCTCTTAAATTTTTAAGTGTATAATATATTTATTGTTGACTATTGGTACAAACTTGTAATGGTAGATCTCTAGAAATTAATCATTTTTGTTTAATTGAAACTTTTTGCCTGATAGTAAATCCCCGTTTGTACCTCCTCCCAGTCCTTAGCAACCACCATTCCATTCTTTGATTCTATTAATTTGACTATTTTAGATATCTCATTTAAGTGGAATCTGGCAATATTTTTCTTTTTGTGACTGGTCTATTTCACTTAGCATAATGTCCTCAAGTTTCATCCATGTTGTCACATATGAGGTGGTCTGTTTTACAGAAGTTTATGGCAATAGGTTACTGTTACTTCAGGGTGTACAAGCTATAAGAAACATATGTGACACATGCTGGGAAAATGTCTATAAACTGTGTAAAACAGAGTGTTGATTTTTCTCTACTGTGAAGTCATTTTTGAATAATTTATATTCCAATAAGGACATAATTTTTAGGGTAATAGAGAATGGCAATATAGTGAGAATGCCCAGCTTTGTCCCTTGCCAGATGATACTTTGGGTAAATTTGCTTAATCTCTCTGTCCTCTTCTATAAATGGAGATAATAATGGACTCATCTGGCACAATATCTGACATGTAATAAGTCCTCAAATAAGATTCGGTACTAATAATAGTGTATAT
Source organism: Macroglossus sobrinus (assembly GCA_004027375.1). Classification (NCBI taxonomy): domain Eukaryota; kingdom Metazoa; phylum Chordata; class Mammalia; order Chiroptera; family Pteropodidae; genus Macroglossus; species Macroglossus sobrinus. The sequence goes on along the minus strand of PVKZ01001302.1, from coordinate 196,233 downwards.
ATTCAATATATATTCTTGGGGTTTTGATTACTGCCTTTTTTTATTACACAACCATTTTTACCTTTCAGCTCAATTTTTTATTTATAATCATTTTCCTTGGCTTATATTCCTAAAATATATCAGTCTTAGATGTGTGCTTATACATAGAACTGTTTATTACCAGAAATCTCCCAAATAATTTACATTAATACTTAACTTTTTAAAAACACAACTTTTTTTAAATTTAATTATTAGTTTCAAATCTACAGTACATTGGTTAGACATTTATATAGTTTATAAAATGATCCCCCTAATTATCTTTCCTCTGGCTCTTCATCTAGCCATTACATTACACATTGACTGCATTTCCTATGCTGTGCTCCCCACCTTGTGACCATTTACCAACTATTAATTTGTACTTATTTAACCCTTCACCCCATTCTTTCAGCTTCCCAACCCTCCTCCCCTCTGGCCATCACCAGATTGTCCTCTGTATTTATAAGACTGTTTTTGATTTTTGTTCTTTTTGTTCCTTAGATTCCACATATGAGTGAAATTATATGGTATTTATCTTTTTCTTCTTATGTTTCTATGCTTCTTCTATTTTAGGAACTATTTCTTAACAACTGCATTAAACTCACACCTAATTTATGTGAATAGATTCTGACTATTCAGACTTATTGATGTCATATTGGTTATTTTATTCACCACTCATATCCCATGTCTTCTTTTTGAATAACAGCTTGCCTAAACTAATAGAGAATCCAAGACTTAAATCCCTCAGGATTTGATAGATATTGCTCCATATTTTCCAGTATTTAGAATTGCAAAAAAAAAAAAAACTAATATAATTTTTATTTTTCTTTCTTAGTATAAAATCTCTTTTTTCTCTCTAGAAAATTATAAAATTTTATGTTTCTCCTCGTAGTTAATAAATGTCACTCTAACAGGCCTACATTCCTTTTGGCAATATTGTCATTCTGTAGTCTATGTTCTTTTAAAAAAAAAAAAACTATAACACTAGTTTCTATTGAGTATTGACTACAGTGGGTGAGCTGTTGTGTGGAATCTGACCCCATGGAAGGGATTTGGTGTCATGGGGCTCTGGAGCTTCCTGAGTCTACATTTTGGGTGGGCATTTGTGGAGCTAATTGGATTGTGCTCTGGTCTAAAGCCGACCACCAGATGTGTTGAATCTGGGCCTCTTGGAAGGAGCTCTGGTGCACACTCAGGTAAGCCATTGCCTATGCTCAGCCTGGTAAGTAGACCTTTTCTAAATAAAAATTGTTTCAGAGTGACTGACCTTGTCTATTTTATATAGATAGACAGGTTTGGGGAGTTAAGAATTTTACACTTTATCAGAAGCTAAGCAGGGTCAGGACTGGTTAATACTTGGATGGAAGACCACCTAGGACTACCAGGTGCTGTAGGCATTAAAAAAAATTATACACTTTATATCATCAGTTGCCCTGTTAATTTACTTCAACAATCATGCAGGAGTTTTCCAATTTCTATAAATTCTCTTTTATACTTTATTTTTTATTAGTGACCTGTTCCAGTTATATAAATATAGTGTTCCTTCAAATCTCTCTGAAGATACTAATTAAATTATTTTAATAATCTTTCCTCTATTTCTCCGGGAATTCGCTTCCCTCAAGAGTTACTTAGGGAGGGTGAGTAAAAAGGTGAAGGGATTAAAAAAGAGAAAATAATTTCAATTTGTTCAGTTTGGTAACTCAATTTTATGCTGTTATTTTTTCTTAAATATCTGGAGATTCTTAATCATTCACTTTTAAGTGAAAGTTTAGGATGATTAATACAGGTGGCCAGTGTGAAAGTCACAGTTCGCTTGATAGAGAATTTGATTGCAAATGACAGAAGCCATGGCTATGGTAAGTGAGCTGCAATCTGTCATCAGAGATACAACCCTGTTAGGGTAGATGGCAGTTTGCCGTTAGTGTGTAGCTGATACTACTACATGGCAGTACTATCCAAATTTTCTTTTTAGCTCCACGCTCACTTTAAATGTCCCCTGCCCATCCCCAATGGCAGAATACATCCACTCCTTTATTAATTCTGGAACTGTGCCAGCTCTGCTGGAATTTGGTGGGTTTGACATTTCTAGGTGCTTGGAATGTCCTAGTTTTACTTGTCTTCTTATTTAGTACTCAGCAGATGATTCCTGCCCCTAGCTCCTAATGATTTGATCTTGTGGTTTTTTTCAAAGCAAAGTAGCACTGTTTAGGGAATAAAACAAACAACAACAACAACAAAAATCTCCCCTTTTTTTTACTCTCTTTTATTTGTAATAACTGCATTTATCAATGGTACTTGGTTACTCCATTGATCCAACCCCACCTGCTTTATATCTTCCAGAAATTTTTTGCTTCTGCTGGTATCACCCTTCATGTTTCCTAGTGCTGTTGAATTGTTTTTCTTATTTTTACATGTATTCACTCATTCCAATGGATCTTTGGGAGCAGTAAAGTAAATGAAACTTAGCTCCCAAGTGACTTTTTCTCTTTGTTTTTTTTTCTTTTCTTTATTATTTTTATTTTATTACTTTTTATTTAGTTTCTTACATTTTATTCAAATGCCTTTTAAGAAACAGAATAGTGACAAGAAAAATGGCATAGAAGTTATGATTTCTTTATTGTAATCATGTTTCATGCTTTTGCCATTATTAAACAGTTTCTGGCACACAGTAGGTGTTAAATATGTATTTTTTAACAAATGAATGCATGAAGTAAATCACATTTCTCCCCAGACTTTAGCTTTCTCCAAAGTAAAACCAGGAGGCCTCTTCAAATTATAGCAAGTTATGATTCTTCTAGGGCTGCATAGAAACATTTATCATCACTTAACAAGAGGCGCCAAAAGAGAGGCTCCCAGTGTGTACACAGAAATGCAGACGTGCAAGGGCATGAAGGACAACCTGAGACACAAAACCGTGCTAAAAAATATAAAAGGAAACCTTTGACATCAGAGTCTTGGGGAAGTTCAAAGCAATCATAATTAGGCTTAACAAGTGACTCTCAGAGGATTACAGAAGTGTGATCAGGTCAGAGGGCAACTCAGTACTGAATTAGCAAAGAGGGGAATAAAAACACTGTATGCCTTTAGAAGGACCAATGTTAATACCTGCTCCTCTTTTCTAAACCCACTTCATAAAAACTAACACAGGTAAAATCCTCTGGGGCCACAGGGCCTGACAACCCTAACCTGAGAAATTCTGCAAAGTTCTACAGTTTATGAATCTGTCCAGTTGTCCAGTGACAATAAGATTTTCAAGTCAAGTGATAAGTCTTACACAAACACACATAATTGGAGTAACTCTAGACCACATACAGTCATCCAAAATAACCCATTGGTAATGATATTGCTTGACAAAACTAAAAGTCAAAATCATAAATAATGTTTTAATGGATTCTTTATTTTAAATCACTTTGTTACAATAACAAGCTTGGCAGTATTCTGGGACACCTAAGGAAATACAAAAGTTCACAAATTTCACATCTGCTTGATTTGCTTAATGCAATAGTTTTCAAACAAAATTACCTGGGAGGTTTGTTAAAGCATGGATTATAGACCTTTGTCAACCTCCTCCATGCCCCACTCCAGAGATTCTAATTCAATAGGTTTACCTAGGATCCAAAAATTTCCATTTCTAATGGATTCCCTAGTGATACAGAAACTGTTGGTTCTGGGACTATAGTTTGATAATTCAAAAATTTCTGAGTCTGGTTCCAATGCTTGCTCTTCAAACTGTGCTTTTTTTTTTGCCTCTTGAATGTCTTGTAATATTCTATTGAAAGCTGAATATGATGTCTTGGACAATGGGAACTGAGGTAAATAGGCTTTTAGTGTGAGGTTTCATGTTTATCTGATTAAGAGTTAGGCTATGTTTAATATTTGTGAGAGCTGCAGGTATTAGAGGCTTTAGTTTCTTCTAGTGCCATTGTTTTTGTCTCCCATTTCTTAGATTTTCCCTAGGAACACCTTCAGAGATAGTCTATGTCTTTCAGCTCTCAGTTGTAATTCACTGGTAGTGTACACAAGCCCCATTGATATGGTGTTACGGTATAAGGGAAGCATTCTATAATTTAGGATTAAATCTCCATTGTTTTTAAGGGGCTCAAATCCTTGAGTAGTGATTTTCAGAAGTATTTCTGAGCCATTTTTTCTACCTTTAAATAAAGCAGAAAGGTTACAGGGGGCCCAGTTGTCTCACCGCCTTCCTCCGTGTTGTCTGAGCTCTGGTGATGTTGTTTCCTTTGAGGGTGGGCCTCTGCTATGGGGAAGCTCTGGGCTTCTTTCAAAGTGGCTGGTTTTGACCTGCTTAAAGCACAGGGGACTTTTCTCTGATTTTCATTGTAAGAACTTCATAAGACTCCTATAGGTAAGTCTCATAAAAATATGAGGGTTCTCCCTAAGACTGGGTCCCCAGGAGTTTTTAACTTTTAAGCTTGTCCACACTTGGCCTTTAGCAGTTTATCAATTACTACGTGAGTGTTTCTACCCATGACTGGCTCCAGCTGCTTGTATCTCTGGTAAGTTGTGACTTCGTGTATTTGCCTGCCTCTCCGGTTTTTTAGGTGGAAGTTTGCCCCATCACCTCATTTCTCTGATGGGCCTAAGAAGGGTTCTTAGTTTTTAGTTCACTCATTGTTTTTCTTCTTGTGAGAAAGGAGAGACAATTTCTAAGCATGTTTGGAGAAAACCAGAAATCAGAACTTTTCGGGGACTGTCCTTTGAGAACCACTGGCTTAGTGAGGAAATCACTGCCTTGAGTCACAGAATACATGGAAGCTTTAGGCTCTAGTATGTAGTTATTCAATATCCATTTTAATTACATAATTTTTATAGCATTATTTTTCTCCAGCTAATGTTCTGCATATTAGTCATGTCAGAGCAGAGAGATAGGATCCACTGCTCATGACTGGGCGCAGATCTCATGACATACATGATTGAGTCTGGTGCAGCCTTCCTCTTAACTACATTCTCAAGCATATTTTTTGGGATGTTTATAGCTGTAAGTATCAAAAAATATGACCCACAATGAGCATTGGCTGACATAAGATAAAGTTCAGAGGCACAGTAAAATTCAGAGCAGTGAACCTAAAGGTTCAACTATGTCATCAAAGATGCAGGTTATTTCTACTTTTTACTATGCTATCCACATCACTTACTTCATCCCAAGGTCAGTTCTCCTTATGTTTCTAGGAAGTTGTATCATTAAAGGCTATTTGCTTCTCTGCTCATGTCCACTAAAAGAGAGAAAGCACCTTTTCCAAGCCATCAAATAAATGTTTTTTTCTTTTCAACTGATTGAGACAACTTAAGTTCATATGCTCATCCCAAACCCAATAATTGGTGCCAAAGGAAATGATGGATTAATTGGATTAGGCCTATGTTGCTTCATAATTATTTCTAAGAGGAATGAGACACATGTTTGGTTTCAACTAATCAGGAACTAAGAGCTCAGGCAACTCTGCAAACTATAAATGCAAGAAGAGTAAATTTGTGGGGTAAACTACAGTGTTACATAAGGCAGGCAAAGCTTAAAAGGACCTTTAGAGCCTAGAATTTTTGACATAATTTTGACATATGATAACATGAGTATAAATTCAAGCATGCACAGCACTAGTGACTGAGAAACATTCCATGACTTGCCTTCAAAATTGCTGGTATTAAACATACAAAGTACCTTGGAAACAACATCCGTAATGCTCACTGAGGATAGTCCTCTAAAGATATTCTTATACGAAATTCCTTCTCCTTCCTTCAAAATCTTCAATTTCTTGACTTTACAACTATTTAGCAAAAGAAATAGATAAACTTCAACTTTCCTTTCCTACTGGACTCCTTTAGAAAGTTGTAGAGTATTATTTTTCTTTTATATTTCAGCAATTTTGTTAGTGGGCTTTTTTTTTTTCTTAAGCTGATCATTATAGATAAACATAAAATCTCCAAATAGATTTTCCTAGTCAGTTAACCATATTCTTAGGGGAAAACATAAGGTAGAATCATTATTAAAAAGCTTTCTCAGTAATACACACATCTTTATTATGTCAGTCTTTTGCCAAAAAAAAAAATAAGATTGATAGTAAAATCCACTTAATTTTTTTCTTCACAGAATCAAGCCATCTGCCTCAAAATACACCACCAGCCTCTGTTAGATGAATTCACACATTTTAAAGCCCCAGAGTAACCATTTGAATGGAAATTGGACACTTCTTGTCATTTAGGAAGCTTTTTTAAACTGGAAAGTCATCTCATTTGTTCAATTAAATGTGTGTGTATGCGATGCACTTTATGAAATTTATCCCAAAACAGTGAGGGCTGAAATAATATTTGAAACAGATGGCACAGCTGCTGTATTTAGGGAGCTGCTCATGGACATAGATGGAAACATTGAAGGAACTCTGAAGTGCAAGTCAAAATATTGTTCAGTCAAGACTTTTAACCACATTCATTAGAGATGGGAAAATCTTTGTAATGTCAACCCCTTCCCTAAAGTGCTGAGATTTAGTCAAATGGAATTTATATCCTTCTCTGGATGAATTCTTTTCTTCTCAATTGAGCCTTAAAGTTTGAAAATGCTGGATCTGTTGCCTCAGAGTTTACTGTCTCTTGAATACTATTTGAAAATAGAGCTACACACGGGAAGTATAGTACCCAATACAATGTTAAATAGTTGTGTGAGCATAGCAGAAAAAAGCAGAACAGAGGGTTTAGGTCTGGAGGGGGAGATGAAAGAAAGACAGTAGAGATTATTTCTCTATTGCTCTAGTTTTGCTAGGTAGGGAGCAGAGACCAAAGAAAGTTAAGTGACATTACCTCTATCCCACAGAAATGGTCTCCTCAGACTCATTCCAGGATGGCCTCCACCACAGATACTGTTTAATAAGAAAAGGGTGCTTTTCAATGTTATTTTATTTCATTTCATTTTGAATAAGAGTGTTATATCTTTAAAATAAAGTCATAATTTTTGTAATAAGGCAGATTTAGTATAGCAAAGTAGAGTAAAAGATTTGTTTTTCTTAAAATTACTTTGAGGTAAAAAGTATTTCACAAAAACAAAAGTATATATGCTCTGATTTCTGTAAATAGTAGGTATGTATTAACAGGATATTTGACTAAATTTTTCATTTTATATTAACCAAGAAGACACAACTTGTAGCTTGTTTTAAAATATGAACACAATTCTACATCTTAATCTAATCAAGAAGGTGAACATTCTAATGCAAAATCCTTAAATTCAGAATTCTTGAGTAGGTGAAATACATCTGAGCAAATACAAAAATATATAAACAGCAACCAGGAGGAAACTACTTGAAAATCCATAGCAACAATTCTTTTTAAGTGCAGCTGTGTCTAGGGTTTGAGGGTCCACACATTTCCCTCTCAGTTGTGGTTTTACAGACATGAGTGTTGAAAGCAGATGCCTTTAGTTTATTTGGGGGACATCTGAGTTCCTGAAAATGACAATTCTCAGCAACTAAATTTAGGCTTCTGTACTCTCCTATGCAGAAAGGAAATGGATACACTCTTAATAAGAAAAGCAGCAAATAACTAAGTTGATTCATTATTTTCTCTGTGGCAAGAACGAAAGAAACAGAAATGAAACCATGTCCATCTTCAGAGAACTTTCCCCAATAGACTACACTCCTGTACTTCAGTGGAGTCCTCCTGGTGAAAGCAAACTGATTTTCTAAAACATCCCTGGTTATTCCAGAGATGGAATGAAGTCACAGTCTGACATGTTAACCTTCTACCACATTTTTAAGATCACATCTGTACAACTGAAACAAAGGAAGACTTGGGGTCACTTCAGTTCACCTCAGCAGAAAGTCTAAGTAGGCCTGAACTTCCCCAGTAACTAGTTCATTTAACACCTTTGTCTCTCCAATTATTTCACTGTGGCTCTTGTGAATATGTGGTTTTACTCCAGTCTGTTTCCATGTGAATCAGAGTAGCAGTTCCTGCAAAGCAATACCCGCACATAACTGACATGTGCACCAACCCCAGCTATGGGTCTCCTCAGAATAAGACTCCACTTCTCCATCCTTTGCATTCAGGAGGAACAAAGAAATGTCTCCAATGCCTTGAAAAGTTTCAGCCTCCTTGTTTTCATTACATAATCTTTTTGACAAGTTTCTGTAAAGAATTTTAAAATCAGAAAAGCTCAAGCACATCCATCTTAAAATTTCTTTTATGTTACTGACATTTCCTTTATCACATAATAAGTGCTGAAAGCTAGTCAACAGCTAAAGAGTGTTTCTTTTTCTTTGATGTGATTTTGTGTTTAAAAAGATCTTATTGGTATTCATTTTTATGAAGTTCTATATTAAAATGTGTGAATCACCCATACAAATACATATTCTTTCATATACCCATTAACTGAGGGTGGGAGGAAAAGAAAGGAGAATTTGACTTAGAAAAAAGTCAGCACAGCAAACCTATCATTCAATCATTTTTAACATTTCAATTTCTTCATTGGTGTAGTACAAGGTCTGCCCACAGGCACCATGGAAAGCTAATTATCTACCCCATATGTGTTCCGAGAAGTTCCAACCTAACGAGTAGGGAACACATTCTAAGGTAAGAGGGTATGCAGGTGCTTCATACTAATTGGGGTGCTGAATTATACAGTATTGTTCAAGTTATCTTAAGACGAACTACACACCCCTAAGAGACTGTGAGAAACTGAGCAAGTAAACTAAATGAGTTTTAACACAAGTGATTCTATAAGAAACAAAGAATAAGGCCCTTTATCAGACTCTAAAGAAAGAACAATAAGACAGTTGAGGAGAATGCTCATCCTTAATCTGTTTGAAGATAAGAAGGAAAGCAAGATCCCCTATAAAGAAGAAAAATGCTATCAAAATGAGTGATAAATTCCTGAAGACCCATGAAAGTCAGAGTCACAGAAGAAGGGCCACAGCATCAGAAATGGACACAACTAGGATCAGAACAGAATTTAAGTTTCCAAACAAAATACATAGACCACACTAAAGTTGTGCTTTTTTTTTCTCTAATACGCATTTGTAAGTCATCTGGTTCTATTTCTTGAAAGTATGCCCAAATTTCCCTATACTGCCAAGACCTTTTCTCATTTCTACACAGACCCACACTCCATTCTAATAGCAGTCATAATTGTACCATAGCTGTCCAATTATGATGTACACTTTTCTGTAAAAATAAAAACACAACAACCACAAATTATCAAACAAATATATGAATTACGTCAGATGACAGCTAATCAGGTCTTCCGTTTCTAAGGAAAACCATGTTTTGCTCAATGACTTCTTTTTAGCCCATTCTCTAATGAAAAGACTCACCTTCCTCAGAGCTAAAACCGAGCCCTCCTGCCCAGAGCTCCTACTTCCTGATATTATACTATGAGCACCACCCTCTCATATGGAGCCATTACGTATTTGTTCCTGTTTCTCAATCTATAATTTTCATGTCAGGAATCGGCATATTAAATTTAATAAAACTTAAATTTGATTCTAATAGTTTCATGCTGTGATTTCAAGCCAGTGTAAGTTATTAGGGCCAAGTTATTTCATCTTAATTTCACATAGAGTTTCAATATTTTACAAAATACAAAATCATTCTGCTTTCTCCAGTTTAAACAGAAAAACTCCTCTCTCACACATACACACATACACACACACATTCACACACAAAATCCTATAAAAGTTAACAAGGGTCAACTTAAAGTATATTTATAAATGGAAATCTAAAGCTAACCAAAACTAAATTAAAAATCCTATTACTAGAAAATGCATTTGGGATCATTCAATTCATAACCAATACATTTTAATAATTTCTTAAAAATAAACATCTCATTCCATTTTTCCAGCCAATATCACTCAATCAAATGTATCATTGTGTATGAAGAAATACATTCTTGTATACATCTTGGATGTTACTGGTTTTTAAAACTAAAAACAATTTGTTGGCAGCAAATGTATAAAGTTCCATATGGTTCCTGTTTATTCTTTTATTTCTGTTGCAATTAGAATCCATTCCTATAATAAAAACACAATGAGACTGACATTATTCTAAAATCATAGTTAGCATTTTAAGAGAACTCACTCTTGGTTTTCTACCAGTAAGCAACATAACTGAGGCATAAATTGTTCATCAAAGTGGCCAGAAATTTTAACCTCTTTCTTAGGCAATTGTTTTTCCCTGAAATAGAGTTAAATTTTAAGAAATCTTTATGTATAAAGACAATGCATTAAATATTTCCCCATACTTTAGAAAATAAAATAACCTATTTTCTGTTAAAATTTGTTTAAAACTTGTTTTCTAAGGATGTGGAAGATAAATGGAACCTATTAAAAGGTAGAATAAGCTTGAAAGATACATTAGTCTTGAGAATATAAATCAGACAATATCATGCTTAAAACTCTATTTTAAGAAAAACTTTAGAATTTCATTTTATCCCAAGATGGGAAATTTGAATATATTTCAATAACACAAAATTATTTCTAGTGCCATTTCTAAATGCTCTCCATCAGCTTTCTTGAACTAATCTGGTTATTACTAAACTGTCTTCATCCTCATCCCTCAATCATAGATATTTTCCAAGGTACCAAGGAGCTACACCCCATCAAAATCTGCTACTGATCTTTATGATATCTTCAGACTACTGTTTTTGATACCACATATCTTTTTCTCTCCTAAATCTCTAACTTTGACTTCAGAGATTCTGACTCTATTTTTTAAAATCTTGTGGCCACAGTCTTCTTCCAGATCCTAACCACCTTATTCTTAAGTAATATATATTATTATGAGCAATAACTTTATTATGATTATTTTAATAACAAAAACAAAGTCACCTGTCTCGAAATCATTTTAATGCAACAGTAAAATAATCACAAACAATATTCTATTAATAAAGTCAAGTCTCATGCCATAACTTTATTTAGTTACATCTCAAGTCAAATGGATCCTGAATATGAATCTTCTGTCCCAGAACTGTCTTACATGCTTAAATGTTATCTACAAATTATTAACCTGTGCTAAATCTAAAGACATAGATTTAAGTATCTACTTCCACTCTAACTTATGCAGACTTTATTATGCTGTTTGTTTCAAATAGACTATTACTATTTATTATTGACTATTTCTGAACATAAAATTATGAAAAAAATAAATTAATTCATTATTGCCTTATTTAGAATGATGGTAATTGGTAATGAAGCACACACAAAAAAAATTCTCTACTGAGATTTCTGGAGAGGTCAGGAGAAACAAATGCTAGTTTGAAGGGTGCTATTTAACTTTCCAGTGCTATTATACAGTCTTTACAGCAGCGAACACTTGAAGAGAGGGCATTAGGGTCATGCCATGGAAGAAAAGATATCTGTAATATTGAATAAAAAGATGTTCAGATCTAATTGTCTTCCTCTTCCACAGAGTCTATCACAACATAGAAGCAAACAAAGCAGCATTTTTATTTATGAGGCTTTCATCTCCTGTCAGCAGGAAGAGCCTGGAAAGCTCTCAGATCAAGATGCTAATCTAATTCCAAGAAAGCTGATGCATTTTATCAAAGTTCTATGAGAAAGATGGCTTATGAATATGGCCAGATGGAGAGATGCATAACTTTGCAGGAGAGAAATTCACATGAGAATTACAATGAGAGGAGAGAAGCAACCCTCACAAAGCTTCAATTTCCAACTGCTCCTAGCATAAATTTAACCAAATTAAAAGCTTTTCACATGGGTGCAGCTGAGATAGCCATTACTATAGAGAAATATATTAAAGCAAAAGCTGTTTGAAGCATTAGAGTATGCCCAGAGCATACCAACATGGGTGTAGATCATTTTTTTTTTCATACACAAAGACTACACTTTCATTACTGCTTATTGTAATGAATTCAAATGGGAAAAAGTATTTGGGTTTTCTCTTTCTGTATTAACTTGGAGAAACTTTGCTATGGTATAAAAGGCAGACTATATACTTGGGATATGTAGCTCAGATTAAAGATTTTTAATTCTAGTCTTTTAAAAGTCTAGACTTTTAATTCAGTGCAAAACAAATGGCATTGAATGAAATAAACCATTAGAGAATAGGTTTGCCAAATCTCAACGAGAGGGGCAGTGGGTCCAAGAATAATAACATTAACTTCCAGTTGCTAAAAGATGGCCAGGAGGACACCTTCAGTGAGTCAGACTTCCTATCAATAGAAGGGAAGAAAGATTATTAAAGATAATGAAAAAGCAGCATGACCTTTTTTTGCCCTCTTTTCTTTTCCATGTATCCACTCAAATTCACTCTCTTTATATATTTTCACTTCTCAAGTTATCCTCCCTATATGTCTACCAGTAAATATTGCCATAGATTCATTATCTCTGCCAGGATAACCTGTCATTTCCAAATGTCCGCTATACCACTCCACTTAAACAAAACACTCAGAACTGTCCCTGCCCACGGGACGGCTAACGGGAGCTCCGACCAGGCGTGAGACTCTGCAAGAGAATGGGGGACAGGAGATGCAAAGAGTGGAGGCAAGACAAAGTTCTGATCAAGCCTCAAAGTTTATTTTCACACAAGGGTATATATATTTTCAAATATCAGAGGGAGGCAGGCATGGGGTGATCTGGTGTGGCGCCGGCAGCCGTTAAGGGTCTGCTGTTGGGTGTTAGATCAAACAGGATACTTTGGGTTTCTGGCAGCTCCAGGCATGGACTTATCTTCAGCTGCAGGCATGGGCTTATCTGTGCAGGCATCTTCGGGTTTATCTTGTGTTTGCCCTTCTGGACTTTCCTAGGAGCCTAGCGAGACTTGTGAGACTTATGTTCAAAGGTTAGCTTCTCAGTTAAACTTTCCTATGAGTTGGCTCCCAGCACAGAACCTCAAATTTAACATGTCCAAAAAACCAAATCCTGGCCATCTGAGCCAGTTCCTCCTTGCTTTCTACTACCTGTTAATGAATCATATTCTCCCAGGCATCCAGGCTGAAATATCCAAACCATCTTAATGCTCTGTTTATTCCTCTCACTCCCTCTCAATCTAATCTAATCAGTCACCAATTCTATCACCTCTGTGATGCTTCCTGTCTGTAATGACACCATCAAATAAAGTTGAAGGCTGTTCCTTGTGAGATGTGGCCTAAAGAAAGTCTGTAAAATGACTGGAGAAGAAAGAGCTCCACATTAAACGGGAGATGATAAGAGAACAAGGAGACAGTTGGTAAAAGGTGAGTCACAAAGTGCAAAAGTTAACTTAAGGAAATTATTTCTTCTGGAGAAACTGCAAAGTTTTCAGGTACTTAAAGTGCAAGCTGTCCACAGCTAAGGCAGGCAGCATCTACTGATATAGATAATGCACCTCATAGGGTGGAAATAGGATCATGGTAGAGTATTGGAGAGGATTGTGACCAAAGCAAGGTAGGTGGAAAATTTAAGAGACTCTCCTCTGGTTCCACCAAAAAGAGCAGTCAGGCTCTAAAGATATGAACTCTATCTGCATGGAAGAAAGAGATTTACCAGCTTCATTTGCCAGGCACTGAAGTAATGTGTTTCAAGTTACTTAAATTACTCATAAATATAATTTTATGTTGAGCCTATTTGTCTTGCCATTCACATATGCCCAAAGGCCCACAAGATAGGGAACCTTGTCCATAGAGCAATATTTCTAAGAAGAAATACTACAAAAAAAATGGGTTCAAAAATGTGCTGGTATCTGTGTTGTATTTTATTTATGGATGTCAGTATCTCATCTAAACAGCCTCCTAACTCTTCTCCTGCCAATTAATCTTTCTCCTCTTTCTTCCCAGCCAACTCTCCTTCTTAAAGTAATCTTTGACCAATGCTTTACATTTTTTAAAGCAATAAGTTTTTAACATATGCATACATTATTTTTAATAGATAGTAAATAAAAATGAGATGACTAATTAAAATTTTCACAACCTTGTTCCAACCTAAGCTTTTCTGTATCATTGCATTCTAAATATTTTATAAATTTGTGATTTAATAAAAATATTTAATAATAAATAGAAATATTTTAGCAATATTAACCTAATCACCCACACCACATCACTAATCAATCCACCTTTTTCTCACAGTACATATTTTCATACTTGCTTGTCTTGTTAATGCCTTTCCTTTTGCCTGGAATTTGTCTTCCCCATCTCTACTTCTTGAATTTCTAATCAACCTCAAAAATTCAAATCAAATGCCCCCTCCTTCTTAAAGTCCTCCTTAATCTCTTTGCTCTCACCTCTTTAGCTTTGATCATGTCTCTATGGCAGGTTTCATATTTGTTTTAAATAGTCAAAATTAAATTGGAAAAATATAGAATGTGCCATATTTTGTGCCACAATTCTAATGTGTGTGTGTATATGTATGTGCATATACATATACATTTATATATATTGTTTCCATAGGTATAGTTTTCTATTGCTGTCATAACAAATCATTATAAATTTAGTAGCTTACAACACCACAAATTTATTATCTACCAATCTATAGGTCAGTAGCCTAGAGTTCCACTGGACTAAAAATGTATCCTCAGGACAGCATTCCTTTCTAGAAGCTCTAGGGGAGAATTCATTCCCTTGCCTTTTTCAGCTTTTAGAGGCCCCTCGCATTCCTTGGCTTGTGAGTCCTTCCCTCCATCTTCAAAGCTATTCAAAAATATCACATCTCTCTGGCTCTTATTTCAACATTACATCTCACTGACCAAAGCCAGAGAAGGTACTTCACTTGTAAGGATCCTTGTAATTACACTGGACCCACTCAGATAGTCTAGGTTAATTTCTCCATCTCAAAGTTCTTAACCTTAATTAATCTGGAAAATTCCTTTGCTGTGTAAGAAACATAGTCACAGATTCCAGGGGATTAGGACATGAACATCTTTGCGGGTCCATTATTCTGCCCACCATACTATAGAATATAAGCTTTTCAAGGGTGAAACAATATTCTATTTCCTATCTCTTCTCCACAATGATGTCTAACAGTGTCTTCTTCAAAGTATATGTCACTAATAAGCATATGATTTTATATATATATATATATGTATGTATATGTATATATGCACACACACATGCATACATATATATGTATATGTATATATATAATGAATATATATAAGCATATCATTATATATATATACATACATATACACACACATGCATACATATATATATGTATGTGTGTGTGTATGTGTGTGTGTATATATATATATATATATATATATATATATATTTCAGTCTCTATTTCTGATCTTTGTTTTTTCTTTCTTCTACTAACTTAGGATTTAGTTTGCTCATTCTTTTTTAGTTTCTTAAGGTGTAAAGTTAGGTTGTTTATCTGAGATCTTTTTTCTTAATGTAACTTTATCACTGTAACCTTCCCTCTAAGAACTGTATTATTACAGACCATAAATTTTGGTACATTTTTTTTTCCATTTGTCTGAAGATTTTTTTATTTCCTTGGATTTCTTCTTTAATCCATTGTTTGTTTAGGAGTATGTTGTTTAATCTCTACATATTTGTGAATTTTCAAGTTTTCTCTCATAATTAATTTTTAGTTTTATAGCATTATGGTCAGAAAGGATGCTCAATATGATTTCAATCTTAAATTTATGAAGACTTGTTCTGTGGCCTAACATATAATCTCTACTGGGAAATGTTCCATGTGCACTTGAGAAGAATGTATATCCTGCTGCTGTTGGATGAAATGCATACACATATATGTTTCTTAGGACCTTCTTTGTCTCTTGTTACAGTCTTTATTTTGAAGTCTATTTTGTCTGATATAATTATAACTCTTTATGCTTTCTTTTGGTTTCCATTCGCATAAAATATCTTCTTCCATCTCTTCACTTGCAGTCTGTGTAGCCTTAAGCTGAAGTGAATCTCTTGCAAGCAACATATAGTTGGGTCTTTTTTTTTTTTCCCATACTTCCACACTATGTTTTTAGATTGGAAAATTTAATCCATTTACTTTTAAATAACTATTGATAAGTATGGACTTATTATTGCTATTTTGTTCAATGTTTTTCTGGCTATTTTGTAGTAATTCTAGTCCTTTCTTCGTCTCTTTCTTTGTTCTGTTGTGATTTGATGATTATATAATATAGTATGCTTTGATTCTTTTATTTTCTGTGTATTGACTATAGGTTTTTGCTTTGTGGTTACCATGAGGCTTACATAAAACATAGTTATAACAGTCTACTATATGCTGATAACGACTTAACTTTAAGTGCATACCAAAGCTCTACATTTTTATACTTCCCTCTCCCATGTTTTATGTATTTGATGCCACAATCTAAATATTTTATATTGTGTATCTACAATATACATTGTCATATTAGTATATTGGCAACACATAATGGGCATTTATGCCCGCTCCTTCTATACTGAGCCTTGGGGGCGTAGCTGCTGCAAGTGTTTGCACACCTGTTAACAACTGTTCTTTTACTTTGGTCCTGTCAGACACAAGCCCCATCACCTTCAGAGCTAAGCGATTCGGGGAGCCTATTGCCCACATAGTAGCCTTAAAATTGGGGTGCTATATGTGTGGTTCAAACCCATCAAACCTCAAAAATAATCTGGGAGTTGGGGGTTCTCTCTCAGCTATATAGTACTAGACTAGGGGTAGAGTTTATGGCAAGACTCTGTCTTGGCCTCTCCTGCCCATTTTAATGTGGGTATTCTCACAGTCTCTCAAAGTGTAGGAGTCACTCACCTGGTTTTTGGATTTCTCTCTGAGAAAATCGCTCCTTGTGTAACTACATATTTGGAATATCAGTGGAAGAAGGGAAATTCAGGAGCTTCCTATGTTACCAATTTTGTCCAGAGTCTACATGTATTTCAAGTCTACATATATTTAGTCAATCATAACTGACTAAAAATCAGAATTTGTAATATTTTAGTAATGAACAAACAGGGGCACTGTGAGACATGTTATTTACATTAGAGAGTTTGCCAAACTATAAGTAATATTTCCTTCTTTTTATCCTATATTAAATCAAGATTAGTAAATCTGAAGTAGTAAGTGAAAAACACAATGCAAATTCCAAAAGTATAAATGCAGGAGCCTATTAACCAGTCTCTTCTGTTAGTCCTTCCTCTCTCCACTCTACAACTCATCTTTCTTAAACAGACTTCTAGTCAAATGACTTCTCTGGTAAAGATGTCAAAGACTCCCTCATTCCCAACTAAATAATGTTGAAACACATGAGGCTAAAATTAAAACTTGCCAGTCTGATCCCAAACTTTGCTTTTACACATTCTAACCCACCATTGTAAAAGTTAATGATTCAACAATAAATGTTTTGGGAACATAAGCTTGAATAGATACTATTGCTAGCTGAAAACCCTTGGTCTTCTCAGTGATTTTGGTGATAGACTAGTGGGTTTATATTTTGATAAATTTTCACAAAATTGAGTCACTGTGAATTTTTTAAAATCATTTGTAATTATTTTTTTAGACTGAAAAAAAAAACAATAAGCCACTGGTGTGGGGATTTCCAGTTAAAAGTAGAGGAGTAAATAATTTTTAATTTACCAGTTCTCCTCAAAGCCCACTGAAAGCAGCAAAATGTGGTGGGGAAATCCATCTCTGATGAAGCTATTAATGTATGATTCCAAACTTTAAACTAGGAAGAATATCTGCCAAAAACAATAATAGTACCTCATCACTGAATAGTACCTCAGCTATTGGAGAAGTTGACCAGAGGTGTGACAGACAACAGCAGAGAGGGTAGGTGGCAAATGTAATTCTACTGCTGGTGGCAGTGAGATATACAGTTAATTACATGCCAGGTTGCCCATAAAGGACTTTTGACATTTCAACCTTTCTTGTGATGTACAAGAACTTCCTGATTGTCTCCTAAAAAGAGAAGCACACAAACTAAGAGGAGACGTGCCTCAGAGGGAAAATGACAGAGAGGTTTTTGAAGAAAGTGTGTGAGACTGCAATCCAAAGTCAGTTCATTCCTCCTATCCTTCCCCATGCTGTTATTGGGCAAAGAGGTGGCCTGGGAGACCTCACTAAAATATATAATAGAGCCAATACAAAGTCTATGTTAAGGTATTACAGAGAAGTTGGAAAAAAAGAAGCAAAAATTAGTTGAAAACTAAATATTTTGTAGAAAAAAAATTCAAAGAAAGTAAATTCCAAATAAAGTTAACTCAGATTCTGGAACAGGAGAAAAAGCTCAAAGAAGACAAAGAAACTAAGGGAGAGATAATAAGGTAATTTACAGATGATAAGTGAAAGCAAAAAATGAAATAAAATCATTACAAAAATGAAACCACATGAGAAGCACCTAAATCAGAAGACAGTTTGAAAATATAGGCAGAGAACAGAATTAAGATCAAAAGATGCATGTAATTATAGAAGATGATAACTTGGGAAGAGACACAGGAAAGATCATGGTGTTTATATTAATATTGATTAAGATATAGTAGGTGAAAAAACTTTTTCAATTCTGTACAACTGTTAATGGGAAATAAATTGGACCCTAAAATTATATATTTAGCCAAGATTCATTTAAGTATAAAAGTTATGGACATCCCTTATCAGAAAAGCAAGGATACAATAGATATAAAAGCTTTCTGAGGCTTTCTTGATTTTTTTTAACTAAATTAAAAAATAATAATTAAAATAAAGTTCTCAGGAAATTTGCTGTGGAATGAAGAAATCAAAGTGTCTAAATGAGGAGATTAGAATTGTAGAGCAGAATGAAAATATTCTTAAAGGAGATAGATTAAGAAGAGAAATGATAGAGAATTGTGAGTGCATCAATTTCCATAAATTTCAGAGTATTAATTCAATATAAACCATCTAAAGTCAAGAAATTGACTTAAGTATAAAGCAAATTTAGAAAGCTAACCACCAACACTTAAACACAGATTATAAATCTTCCTAATATAAAATAATACATAAAACACAAACATCATTTAGGGAAAAAAAACTAAATTTTTAAAGCTAACTATTTGACTGTAATGACAAAAATAAATTGCAAAAAAAGATATGACCCGATGTTTTTAAAAAGGTTCCAAGCAAAGATATACCAAGCAAATGCAAATGAAAATAAAGAAAAGATTGCAATATTAAGAAATAATGGGTGAATTCAATGAAAAAATCATCACACAGGAAAACAGAGAAAGCTTTAAAATAATTAAAATATAATCCACAATGAAGATCTAATCTGCTCAAAACTTTAATCTATAACTAACTTTTCATCAAAGCACATATAGAAAACATGGCATGCAAAGCAAAAATAAGCAGGAAGAAGCACTCTAGGAGGAATCTTTACCCCAATTCTCTGAACCCTTGACAAAATCAAACATACAAAAGTATAACAAGCAAAGATACATAAAATATTTAAATGTAATAATAAAGCAGAATTAATAGGTATTTATAGGATAACATTTAAAAACATAAATAAGATTGTGTCATCCTCTGATTCAAAAATCTCAAATGGCTTTCCAAAATCATTTTCATTAATCTGCCTGTCTCTCTGATCTACCTCCTGGCAAGTTGTTCCTTATTCACTCCACACTGATTGTATGGACCTTCTTGCTACTCCCCTCAAATACCCCAGTTTTATCTCTGCCGGTTCTACTCCTCTAACAGTCATGACATACTGCTTCCTCACTCATTTCATGCTAGTTCCTGTTCCAACATCAAAACTGAAGGAAGCTTTTCCTGAGGATCCTCTAATGTAGTGTTCTTCTACCTTCTCAATCTAGTCATTCCCTATCTCCTTACTTGATTTACTTTTCTTCAAAGCATTTGTTAGTAATGAAAATGTATCTGCATTTTTTCACTTAAATACTTTTTGTCTTCTACTAGAATAAATACTACACAAAGACAGAAATTTATTTTATCTTATTCACTCCACCATCCCTAGAAAGAAATCTGGCACAAACATTTATATTTAAAATGAATAAACATGCACTCATAAATTAATTATTGAGTAAATGAATGAATGAGTCACTGAATTCTATATCTCCCAAAAAAGGAATGCATCTTTTTCCCCGCAGGGCTCATGGGACACGTACAAAAACTAGTCATATAATGAGCCATAGAGGAAAACCACAACAACTTACATAGAGTATAAATAGCACAGAAAGTATTCACTGGCCAAAATATGATAAAAACTAACATGCAACAGAAAAAAAAAAAAAACTCCAATCACTTGAAAAAAAATTTTTTAAGCAAAATTTTAGATTGTAGTATATCTGGAAAATAATGGTTGTGAGCACCCTACAGTCAGAATCTATGAAATATAGCAATAGCAATGTTGTAATAAAATAGTCACAGTCTAAAATGTATTACTAAACAAGGAAAAGTGAAAATAAATTAATAACTCAAACTAAAAGTTAGAAAAGGAAGGAAAAACTTAAAATTTAAAGGAAGAGAATAATAAATGTTAAATAAGAAAGAATAAATTAAAAAAATATATTCAAGAGCTGATTCTTTTAAAAATACAATAAAATGAATTTTTTAAATAGTTGAACTAATCAAAATTTGAAAATAAAATTTAAAATATGGGACAGAGAAACAAAAGAAATTGAATTATAGGAAGATGTATTGTTCTATACTGTAAAAATACATTTGAAATGCAAATGAAATTATTGTTCAGAATGAGTGAATTTTATCAAACCTTCAAGAAACAATTCTGAGGCTAACGATTCCAGAGCATGAAAAAAAGTCAAATTTTCAAACTCATTATAAAGAATAACAACACAGCTACAAAGATACAAAAATGGATGATTGAAAGAAAGGTAGATAGATATTAGTTTCTACAGATATGTATAATATGGCAGGCCAATCTAATCATACATATACAATAGTGTAGACCATTCTAATATTTAAATATAATAAAAAATCAAAACACAGTAGAAGAAAGAGCTCTATTCACAATAGCAAAAATGAAAGAAAAAATCTAAAAATAATTTAAGAACCATATAAGATTAATATGAAGAAAATTAAATATTGCAATGATATCAATTCTCCCCTAAATTAATCAATGAAATTAATGTAATCCTATTGATTTCTTTGTACTGTCTCAATGATGATCGAGGTCATCTAGAAAAATGAACACACCTGGTTAGCTTGGAAAATTCCATGAAAGAAGAATACTTAGGGGGAAATAACCCCACTAATATGTTAACATGTTTTAAAACAACTGGAACTGAAATTATTTGGTACTAGCATAGGATAATATACACAGATGAAAAAGACAGAATAGCTAATTTAAAAATAAAGCTAAATATACATGAAAATTTTATTTTTAATAAACATGGATTTATATTATATTAAGGAAATACTAAAGTATTCAATAAGTAAGCTAACAAATTAGCCATATAGAAAAAAATTAAAATAATTTTCTACCTCATTTCATACTATAAAATATATTCTAGATGGATCAGATATTATTAAAATGTAAAAGAATGAGAATAAAAAGTGACTGTATTTTTTATAAATTTAGAGTGAGGAAAACCTTTCTAAATATCAAATTCCAGAAACCCTAAAAGATGAATTTGATCAATGTTGGTATACAAAAATTTTTAATTCACTATGCAAAAACAATCATTACAAAGTCAAAATACAAAGGAGAAACAACAAAAAATATTTTTGAAACATGAAAGAATAATGAATAATTCCTTAATATATAAAAGGTCTGACAAATTAGTAAAAAATAGTTAAGCAATCTATTAGAAAATTAGTCCAAGGGTAATGAACTAGTATTTCAGAAAAAAAAATAATTTAAATGAGCAGCAACATAGAGAAACATCTCCAACTTCACTCCTTATTAAGGATATACAAAAATAGCAGTGGGATATCATTGCTCTCAATTAGATAGTCTGATAATATAGAATTCTATTGAAGGGGGATTAGCAAGCAGTTTCCTGCACTTTTATTAGAGAGCAAACGCTGATATATCTCTGTAAGGACAATTTGAAACTATCTGGTAAAATGTAATATACACATTCTTCATTTGGCCAAGAAATCCTCCATTTAGGAATTTTTCCTCCAGTTATACTCATATAGGTATGCAATATTTATACAAGAAGATCAACTATAGCATTGTTTCAGTACTCATGCATGTGCATACATGGATATAGACACACACACACACAAACACACATGACAACAGGAACAACCTAAATGTTTATCAATAGAGAACTGGTTAAATAATTACAGTAAAAACATAGAATGGAATAGTGTACCACCACTGAAAAAGAGATAAGTCTAAAGATACTGATTTGGAAAGATAAGATGATCCAGATGTCCTGGAAAGTGAAAAAGGTAAGGTATAAAACAGTATTCGTATAATCATCCAATTTCTATAATCAAAGAGATTTGGAATATATGTCATATAATTCTTGCATATATGCAGTAAAGGAGCATAAAAAGGCATGTAAAAGATAGTTAATAGTTAACCTCTGGAGCATGGGAATAGGAATGAGGGAAAAGATATTTTTATTTTTCACTTTAATCACACACTATCTGAATTTTTTACTATGTGTATGATTTGCTTTTTTATAATTAAAACCCTAATTTAAATAACAAAAAATATTTTCAATTGACCCAGATTCTAAAAAGTATGATCTTAAAAACTAAATACTGTTTTATTGTCCTAATCACTTAGGTTAATTTATTTATTCTTTCAATTATTTTGAGATAAAAATAACATTGTCAGAACAAATGCAGGAAGACTATCAGGGCTACAATTAAAATGCTTTGTTAAGTGAATTCTATTTGTACAAAAAACATTTCAAATATCACATCTGGCAATAAAAGAATTTCCATAGAAAAATAAAAAACCTGGATTCAAGTCCTAATTTCACTTTCAACACTGCATCTGCAGGTGAGTCAAAACTTCAGTGATTTTAGTTCTTCTTTATATTTCCCACCCACAAAATACTCAGAAGTCCATGAGTCTATAAAACTTTGTATGGCACATCGAGTCCTTTAGAAAAATAAATTGATGTGCAACAACTCTGCAAGGGACATATTAATGCTTTTTTTTACCCTTTAATAAATTTTTGTAATGTATTCCTTACCCCAGTACAGCCTACCTTACCAATACAGCTTCTTTGATGTTTTCCATCTTTCCACAAGTTCTGATAATGCTGTTTTTATGTAGCCAAGCTGCCACTGATTCTAATCATTCTGGCTTTTAGTTTTAGTAGCATGTTACTGATAATATTTCTCAGACACTGCTTGTTCAATATGAAGCCATTTCTTCCATCTCCTACTAGTGATGCTAAACTATGCCCCAGAGATATGTTTCTAATAATGCCCCATTCTTCTTTCCCAAACATCTATAACACTTGCAATGCAATAACTATTTTCAAACAATAAAGAGTAAATACGAGGAATTCAAATCTTTCTAGGTTTGCAGAGAACTTTGGTTGAATGAGAGTTTTTGCAAAATGTGTTCCCTCCAGGAAACAGCTTCCTTTTATAGCTAACATTCTCCTATAATCATGCATTGCTTTAACACCAAAATTGCTCAAGCACTCCAACTATGAAACAGCCATTTCTTCACAACTTTTGGGCAAACATTTCATTTCTTCAGAAGCTTATAGTTTTAAATTGTCAGTAAGAGCTAATAAATTTGAACATATGAATTGTTTTATTATTATGACAGCGGTATTTGGCTCCAAAGTGAAAATTTATCCCCAACCTGATTTTCATACTTCCTTTGATGAGTTGTTTTAAAATTCCACTGATTCTAAAAAGATTCCTCTTTATGGAACAGATATGTTTGAATAAGAAATAGGCAGACACTCTGAGGCCTATTATCAGGAATAAATTTTTTTCCAGAAAACATCACAGCATGAATACTTCTATTCCAGGAAAGTTTTTCCCACAAATGAATCTTCATAATTGCCTGTAGTGGAGAAGATCGTTTCAGTTGGTAAAACATGGAAAAAGAATCATCTAGAACAAAGGAAAACCAAGACCACATCCTCACCACAGGAGGCAATTTAGAAAAATTTAATGGAAAGATTGGAAGCAGATATAAAGAGGAAATTTTCAAGGTGAGCCTTCTGGGATTCCTACAATGTGCATAAAACTGAGGAGGACATATAAATCTCTTCTCTTATGAGTTCATGACTTAATGAAAAAGGAGGTGTTTTAGGAATATTTGTGTTGCTTAAATCACAAGCCAGGTTGAAGGGAAGTGGGACAAGGAGCCTAAGTGCCCATGGCAGTGATTTGGGTACCAGTAATGCAGGCCTGGACCAGACAGAGACAGTGGAAAGTTAGAAAAGAAGCAGAGGTAAGGAGAGAACCTTGCGGAAAGGAGAAATAAAGCCAGTAAAGGTGTCGCCCATCTTTGGAATGCAGTATTTCTACACCTTAAAGGATTGAAATCAAGATTAGCTGATTGGGACAGTCTGCTACTCTCCAGTCAATGTTGCCTCCCTGTGTAAGCAAAGGACAGGAGACTAGACTCAGGAAACATAGATCCAAGGTGTCACTCAGACATGTGACTCACCTGACCTTACTGCCTGCTCTGGCCTACCTAGATCATTGCAATTTTCTCATCATCTCCAATCCACCATCTTGTTTAGCAATTTCCCTGTGATATGAGATCAATCCAAATGCCCATCTTCTTGACTTGACTCCTTGGCAACTGAAATCTTCCAGAAGAAATTACTGACTCCTACTTATTCTTTTTATTTTTTAAATAAATTTTTAGTCTCCAATGTCAGCTACTTCTGGGGTGACCAATGGTTCTAGTTTGCCTAAACCTGAAGGGATTCCTGGGATGTGGAACCTAATGGAACAGTCTTTAGTCAACTCAGACAACCTACCACCTCTTTAACGGGCTCAACAGTTCTTTTCATGTCCCAATTCAGTTTTCCTCCCCATTTCACACATTCACATCCCTCCACTGACCCATATTCTCCAAAGCACATTACTTTTCCTCTTTCTTTACAGAGAAGACAGGTCACTATGTGTGAATAAAAAATGACCCATATAACAAAGAGATATTGACAAGAATTCTTTCCTTGACTAACCTCTACTAAGGCTACTCTGAGCTCTTTTTCAACTAGAGCTTGACTTTTAGTCTTGTGTGTTTGTCTCTGTATTGTGCAATTTTAGTAAGAATCCTGCTAAGTCAGTTTAGTCATAATGCCCCATCCTCAGTATCTGATGACCTTCCATACCTGATCAGGTTCCTCATCCTTCATCATTCCCCAGGTGATGTCCCATCATCCTGGTCTGCCTCCAGCAAGAATCCTATTAAGTCGGTTTAGAAAAAATTCCCCCTTATTCCTGATGTTTCCTCTTAGTAATTTTCTATCCAATGACCCCCACCCTGCTCCTTGGCTATAAATTCCCAGTTGCTTACACTGTAATCAGGGTTGAACCTAATCTCTCTTCCCAACTACAAAACCCCACCCCAGCAGTCCCTACATCTATTGAGGTTGTTCCTATTTGAATAAAGTCTTCATTACCATCTGGAACAAATGTCATGAATAATTTTTTTCTTTAACAGCATCAACAGGAAAAGGCCATATGACTACCTGTAGTCTGCCTGCACAAGTAAAATTGAGCTTAATGAATTCACCACAATCTAGAAGCTGGCCTTTAACTTGCAGAAACAGTGAAACATATATATTTTGTTGGCACACTGAAGAAGGTCTGACTCTGAGGGGTAGGCTCTCATAAATCAAGTTCTCACTGACAGATGTAGTACATCAGAATGACAATGTATTCTTTTAGGAGAGGCCTGACCATTAGGCAGAAACACTCATGTCAGTATGCCTATGAGCAAGTGACATGAAGAACCAAATTATCATCAGAAGGCCACTTTATTAATGCTCAATTTAAAAACATCATTACAAGCTGAGTAGAGAATCTGATCCACCAATCCGACTGGTGAATATCCTTGAATAAATGAGTAAGTGGGAAGTTAAGTGATCAAAAGATTACTCTTGTGAATATTGACCAGAACAAAGGAATACAGAGAATCTTGAAAAGTGATCTCCCACAAAAGTAATGTGAGTTGCTGTCTCACACAAGGGGATGTCACCTAGAAGATCATACAACACACAATTGCAGAGAGATATCATTCACACATTAGTATACGGTCTGCACTATCATTCATCATAGCTCTGGTAGCATACTAAATACACTATTTACTTTGCCTTGCTTTTTGCATTCACAATATATATTGAAGTTTGTCTTACATCAATGCTAAAGAAAGGTATCATTCTTTTTTAGGGTTGCACAGTATTCATTGCTTTATATACATTAAATTGCCTAAACATTTCCAATTTAGAAGGCCAGGAGACTCTTAATCTAATCTTTCCTTGCATTCTCTAGGATCTAGATTCATTAGTTAATTCTTCTCTCTCCCATACAGTAATCTCTGTCCCTTTTTATCCATAGAGTATGCATTCCAAGAACCCCAGGGCATGCCTAAAACCAGTATAGAATTGAACACCATATATATATTATGTTTTTTCTATATATACATAACTATGATAAAGTTTAATTTATAAATTAAGCACAGAAAGAGATTAACAAAAATAACTAATAATAGAACAATTATAATGATATACTGTAATAAAAGTTATGTGAATGTGGTTTTGCTCTCTCAAAATATCTCATTGTACTGTATTCATCTTCTTGCAATGTGAAATGACACAATGTCTACATGATGAGATGAAGTGAGGTGAATGATATAGGCATTGTGACATAATGTTAGGCTACTTACGAGGGTTACTTGAACACAAGCACTGCAATAACATGACAGCCAGTCTGATAACTGAGATTACTAAGTGACTAGTGGGTGGGTGGGATATACAGCGTAGGTACTCTAGACAAAGGGATGATTCACATTCCTGGTGGGACAGAGCTGGATGGTGCAAGATTTCATCACACTACTCAGAATGATACGTAATTTAAAACTTAGAAGTTGTTTATTTCTGGAATTTTTTATTTAATATTTTTGGACCAAGGTTATCTGCATGTAACTGAAACCATGGAAAGCAAAACCACAGATAAGGAAGAACTACAAGCATATATCAGAAATATTGCAGGTTCAGCAATAAAGCAAGTCAGATAATAATTTTGGTTTCCCAAGCATATAAAAGTTATGTTTGCACTATAGTGCACAGTCTATTAAGTGTACAATAGCATTATGTCTAAAAAAGACAGATAGAAGCCAAGATTCTGCCTTTGATCCTCTTATTACCTCACTCTATACCCTCATTAGACTGTCTTAAGCCTCCTAGGTTCTGTGTGTAATTGAGCCAATATCCACATCTCCAGGCAAGTCCTCTCTGAGCTCCTACTGGTGCACATCATTGCCTGTAAGACACTACCATCTAAATGTATCACGTGTGCCTTAAACTCAATGTGTCCAAAAGTAAAATTTTTTCTTCTTTTGCCATTGAATCTATTTTCTCTCTTTTTTTTGCTTTCATAATTTTTCAGAAACCTGCAGTATCCTGAACAATAACAAATGTATCTCTTTTCAGGCTTGTCACTTACTTTTTCAGACTCCAGAAATCTGTTGTCAAATAGTTTTCTTGGACAGGACTGAGGATGAAGCTATGCTGGCTTGCTCTCATGTAACTACCAACACGTTGCCCATAAGAAAAACTCACACTCCCTTTCCTGGACAAACTGTGGGGGTGCAAATTGTCCCATTTTGGGAATTTCTCCTTTGTGTCTTTATCACAGCATTAGCCAAACATGTATGATTCAGAAACTGGTTTAACATGTCATTCATACCAATAGGGGCATTAATAAATTATTTAAGGTGAGGTGAGATACAGGTCTATCCCCATTTATTTCCTCGGAGGGGAGACTTATAGCAAAGAAAGCTTGCACCAAAGTAGCCATGTGGAGACTGACGAGGACACACAGATATAGAGAAAAGTTCATGAGAAAACAGAGGCAGAGATTGGAGTGATGTGACCACTAGCCAGGAGCCACCAGAAGCTGGAAGAGGCAAGGAAAGATCTTCTCTTAGAGTCTGGAGGAAAGTATGGTCCTAATGACATCTTGATTTTATACTTCTGGCTGCCTGAACTGTGAGAGAATAAATGTCTATTTAAAAAAAAATTAAAAACTACTCAAATATTCAACAATATGATAATGGCTAGGGAAATTATGGAACCCCTACTGAACAGAACCCACATATTCATCAGTTATTTGAGTTAACATAGAAATGTTCCTAGCTTATGATGTTAAGCTGAAAAAAAATGTCCAAAACTAAACATACAGATGGACGACTATGTACAAGAAGCTCTGCATAGAAAAAGTGAAAAAATAAAATTAAAATAGTAGTTTTTTTGTATGAGAGTTCAAGTAATACATTTTTTTCAACTCAAATTTTCTATGATAGACATTTGTTACTTTCATAATCAGGAAAATTAAGCAACTTTTAAAATATATAATCATAAAATCCCACTAGGTACGATAAATAGACCCACCTTGATGGTAGGCTTGATAATACTTTCTTTGAGCCAAAGCATCATATTGAAGTAGAACTGAACTTCTAAATGCAGTCATCTTTCTTTTTCTCTAAATAACAAAATAAACTATACACTAAGTGTTTTAATAGTATGCACAAATAAACCTAACATCTGGTAATGAGACACTGAGCTTTCAACTCAAAGTTCAGGAAGGCTGTTTGAGAAATAATTGAAAAATATCAAAGACTGAATAAATTAACTATCCAATATTTTCGTAATCATACAAGATAGTTCTCCAAAGGCTGGAAGAACACTAAAATTTTTAATTTTTAATCAATGCACCAAGTAAGGCAGCACAGGGCAGAAAGATAACATCTTGAAGTTCTAGCAATTAACCTGCCACCGTGTTTACCACTTTGCAGAAATAGTTTACCTGACAACAGCAATCTGTCAGGATTCTCCTAACGTTTAAATGTAAATTGTGGCGATCTGCAAACCAGTCTAGTGGGCAGTCTGTCAAGAAACTACTGCTACTGTCCATTACATTTTGTCTTTTCTTAATGGAGTTATTGGGAAATATTTTATGTTTTTAACATTTTTAAATTGGCATGTTTATCGATTCTTACTCTCTTTACATGCATTGCACAGAGCTGGCATCCCATGTCAAAATACTAAACTTTACAACTAGGAAACTCACCACCACAGTAGATAACTTCCTTAGGTTGTTAGCAAATGTCACTAATGCAATTGAAAAGTGAGTATTAAAATAAAATGTCTGTCTTTAGGCCTTCCTGATAATCTAAAATAGTAATTATATACATTAATGATACTTTCTGACAATGAAGCTCTTAATTTTTTTAAATCCAAAGTGACCTTTTCTACAATTTCTTAGCAAAAATGGAAAGATACTTTAATTAGACTATTGGGATCATATTATCATCATTCATCTTTTTTCAATACAGAACAGTGAGTGATATGAGAGGGAAAGTTCTAAAGTTCCTTTATTGAAACTAATTCCTATAGACTCCCAGCAACTTTTTGGCAAGGCTCAAAATAGCAGATAATAGGATGATTAATGCTTTAATCCCCTAACAAAAGGGTGTTGAGCCCATTAACATTGCTCATTCCCTTCCTGGAATTTATTTAATTTTGTTTTCCTTGATTCAGAACAGTTGTTTTTAAATGGAAGAATCATATCTAGCCCAACAATGTGCTTGCTACTTACAGCAAGAGGAAACATAATTCAGGAATAAGACTGAAAAGACTAGGATTCTGCTAGAATCTGAGTATTTCCTTCATTTTTATGGTGCTATGACATTTAATAGGGATTAAATGCTGCCATTTCTTAACGAGATGCACTGAGAATATGTAAATCTTTACCTTTGAGGACTTTCTTTGTTCTGCAATACTTATCAGCACCCAAGTGAATTTATTACATCCTACAATGGGCATCTATAGAAGAGAAGAATAGGATATCCTTGCTTTTACAGAGCCTATCATTTTAAGTTAAAATGTATGACTATTTAATATAACCTACAAGAGATTAGGAAGGACATGAGTCAAATTAATCCTAATAGTGTGAAGTAGATTATTAATATGATTAAAATTCAGATAAGGAAAAATTCAGGAGGTTCCTGAGTGGTCTCAGGAAGGCAGCCCAGAAAATCTTGAATAGGATACCCTTGAAAGACAGCTTGAGTTTGAATGGGATGAAAGTGGGTATACTAATCCCTGGTAAAATCCATCACTTATTTCACTTTTGGCTTTACTTGTGTTCTACATATATGGTTGTCTATAATTTTTTAGATAAAGGAGACATTAATAAGAAAAGCAAATACCGAAGAGAACCCTGAGGAACTCAGGGTTAACTCAGCTTCCTTCTTGCACAATGTAGACTCTGAGGAATTGCTTTGGTCATAAAATAAAAATGTTTTGCAGAATTAGTTTGGTAAATGGTAAATAACCATTGAGTCAAGGGAGATGCTAAAGAAGCATATCTGTGACCAACTGATGGGGATAAGTGCCATATCTTTCTTGTTAACATTTAAGTCTTTACAAACAATTTCATAAGTCCTCACATCCTGCTTTCCAACATCATTTAAAGCAAGCACCAGTCAGCTCTAACATTCCAGCTATCTGCACTGTCTTATTTATATGAGACACGTGATATGCAAGCTAGCAGAGATTTACTAGTATTGGTTATAAAGAAGACTTTGCAATATGTTCTCAGCAGTCAGAAGCTACAGAGAATTTAAAAAATCTGAACTAAACACCTTGGTAAAAGCTTTGATATGTAAATCACCTTCTTGTACCACTACAGAAAATAATTCTTTGCATATGCTTTGGGTTTTTCTTTGTCTTAAAGTCTAAAATATGGTACTTAAGGTTTTTTCTCCCCTGACTTAATCCAATACTTTACATGAAAATAAATTAATTTATGGGTTGGAAAAACAGCAGTCCTTCTGTTTTATTCTCAATCTATTTGGTCTCCAGCATTTACCCTAGGGGGTTTTTGCTCCTCGCACTATAGCCTTGAAATAATCAGTTCTTTCTAAACCACTTGATTTTTCCAGAGTGTCTCTAAAAAGTTCCCACTAAAAAATACACACACACACACACACACACACACTCACACACACATATATATACACATACATCTTCGTGCTTTACTTTGCCCTTCAGAAACTGCTTATGGCTTATTTCTCTCATTCTCATTTGTGCTAAGAAGTGAAACAAAAAAACTATAAAACTGAGAAAAATCTTTTCAAACTGAGTTCCCCAAGGTTGAATTTTCATTTTGGTAAATTTCTCCCTGAAATCCAAGATTATTTTCTAATTTCCATTATGGTGGGTTATTGTTCTGGTACATTTTCTATTCTCTCCATCGTCAAGTATTGCTCTGAGCTTCTGACTGGCCTGGAATTGCCTATATGTGGATATTTGGATATCAAAAGCATTTTCTGGAGCACTAAAAAGCACTGAAGGATGGTTTTAATGTTCACTGAATAACAAAGTTTACTTCCATTTCATTATAAATCTAATGAATAAAAACTAAAACAGAAAATCAGAAGATGCATTGAAATTAGACTTCCAATCAATGTTACTGCCCCACAGCAGTTAATAGTTTTAAAGTATTTTGACCTACAGATTCCTCTTTAGCTCTTTGCAATAGGTTTGTAGTAAATATGATGCCTGAATGGTAAAGCTCCCCAAGTTGTATTCTTTCCCTTTCAGCTAATCTGGAGTGCTCAGGATCTTCACTTTCTCCTGCTACCACCATACCCTGCTGCCTGGTGCCAGAGTTAAGGCCACAAGTGGCCACAAGAGAGGTACCCAAGGAGAGCAAATGTCTTGAATCACAATGAAAAATCTATGGTGCTATTGGCAACAGGCTGAGCTCAGAGCCCAGTATCAAGGCCAAGTTAAGCAAAACTTTATAAACATGTGGAGAACACTTTGAAGTACATTAAGAACTTTCACAGGCAGCTCTCAAGGTAGCCAAATTCACAGCAACATAATCATTGGACCCCACTGTCCCAACCTTACCCTGTGAGGCTCTCAAGCCATTCCTCCACGCTCTACTTCATCTTTAATTTTCTATCTGAATCTTGTAGATGAGGACACAAAGACTCAAAAAAGCTGATTCCTTTATAAATAAGTGAGAACCAAAAACAAGCGCTGGTCTACTGACTCCAAATCCAGTGATCTTTCTACTTTACCACACGACCTACATGATCAGCCTTCAAAACATTTGTATGGATTTGGACCTTGGATCAGCACCACCACCAGTTCCAGAAATCTAGTAGAGAAGCAAAGATGTGTGTGTGTGTGTGTGTGTGTGTGTGTGTGTGTGCGCGCACACATAAAAAACATAGAAGTAGCAAAGACAGAAAATAAACAAAAGCAAATAAACCAATAATATTTACGACATTTAGGAGCTTTCAAGTTCTAAGCCTGCCACTAATTAGCTAAAGGTTCTTGAGCAAATTATATTTCAAAGTCTCAAACCAATTATCTGTAAAATATGGGGTCAAACAAGATAAATCCAATGTATCTTCCAGTCCTAATATTCTGTGATGCCATGTTTAGCTCTGAAAGGTAATAATAGAACCTTATCCCTGACTCTATCTTTGCCAGCATTAAGAAACCTAGTACCTCTTCATATGGACACCACACTCATATACTCCATGCTGCCATACAGGAAGTCTAAATTGAAACATATCTGGATGTTCAGCCTCTATGCAAGTGCCCCTTTTAGCTTTGCTCCAAGTCCTACCTGGTGCACTACCCAGGGCAAAGGTGGTAAGATCCAAGCTCCTTATCTTTGTTTCCTTAGTCTGAAACAAGAAAGTGTACAGACCTATGAAAAATGATACCACACTTCAGACCATAATCAATACCTAACCAAAGAAGATAAAGATGATTATTATTCAAAATGCCTGCAGACATCAATTGAAATTGAAGCTGAGGCACCAAAGAATTACATTACCTCCTTTGGAAATATTTGTAAAGAGAGATCATTATATGTCTGGGATGCTTTAGATATATTTAGTTCTGTTTAAAGCAGGAGTATGGACTTAGTAAGCTGTTATTATCTTCCATAAATTCTAATTATAAAGTTTATATGTGAAAACAATATAAAATTTAGAGCTGATAAACTAGATTTTAGTAAGAATTAGTTGTGCAACCATGTGGAACAATTTACTTAATTTTTTTGTACTCAATAATCCCATATGTAAAATGAGGAGACTGACCAGGGAAGAGTATTGTAAAGTAATTGTATAGAAATCCATCACCTAAATATCATGGATAAATTTAAAATAGCCTCTTCAAATAAAATCTTTTCAAAAATCTAAGCTGAGTTTGATTGATCTTTATAGGTATAGAATTGGGTTGTTAAGTAAACCCAGCACACAATTTTATAACTATTAAGTATAATAAGTGTTAGTCATCTAGGCCCAGATATTTACGTAAATTTTTACTATGATTTAGAAAGTGGGACCTCTCTGTGATTCTGCCTGGAAAAAAAAAAAAAAAAAAAAAAAAAAAAAACCTTGGAAGCCCAAGAAGGCTTCTTTCAGAGCACTTGAGGATTGATGAATCAAAGTCACCTGCTATGAACTTCAGTTCCAAGTGACAGCCTCAGGAAGGCCTAGGCAGAAGCCCAGCAGAAGTAGAACAATACATTTTCTTTCCATCATTTTCACTGGCCATTGGATAAAACGTAATGAGTTTCAATTCGTTCTTCCTTGTTTTTTCCAGCTTTAAAGGAGAGGCAAATATGGTCAGGACTTCTTTCCCCTACAAGCACAGGCAGTGCAGCTCTATCTCTGTCTCTTCTATGATTGCCTGTAGGAGTTTTTGATTGCTACATAAATAAAAACAAACTGACAGCTTAGAACAACTCACATATATTATTTCACAGTATCTATAGCTCAGGAGTCTGGACATAGCTTAGCTGGGTCTTCTGCTTAGGATTTTAAAGGTTAAAATGACTCTCATCTGGGACCCCATTCAATTTATTGACAGGATTCATTTCCTTTGGGTTATATTACTGACAGCCCTGGCTTTTTGCTAGATATAGGCTAGAGGTCACTCACAGGTCCCAGAGGCTGTCTCCCATTTCTAGAGGCTACCTGCAATATGGGTTTCTCCCATGTGGCTACTTACTTCATCAAGCCCACAGGAAAGTTTCCAGCTCCAGTCTACTAAGACCAAAGTCATATAATGTAAAATAATCTTCGGGAATGATATCCTATCACTTTTGCCACATAAATAATCTAACCATGATAGTGATATTCCATCATCTTTGCCATATTTTGTTGCTTAGAAGCCAGCTATAGATCCTGTTCACAGTCATGGGGAGGGTTTTACACAAATCTGTGAACACCAGGAGGTAGGATTCATTGAGGGTCACTGTAGGGTCAGTCTATGACACCGGCCCGTAACAGAAAAATCAGTCATTAAGCTCTGTACTGGAAGTCCTTCATTCTTACCAGGGAATTTCTCCCTCACCACCCTAACCCCATTCAGTCAGCATCACTTTCACAGATGTTCAGGCTGCCCCGAGGCTTAAAGCCAGGCCACATTCACCATAGATCCTATCAATTCATTCTGCAAAATTTATTTATCTCTTCATGTGAGCCAGGCCCTACACTAGTATGAGAGACAGAATAATGTCACACACATCCTCTAAAAAAGAAAAGCTGTTTACATTACAATTTCTAGAACCTATGACTATGTTTGGTTAAAATGGCAAAGGGAAATTTAGGTAGCAGATGAAATTATGGCTGAGAATCAGCTGATGGAAAGATTATCCTGAATTACTGAGGTAGGTTCAATATAATCACAAGCGTCCTTATAAATGGAAGGAGGGGACAGAAGTAAGAGTGCCAGAATGACGCAGTGCGAGAAAGTCTCAACTGGCCATTGCTGGCCTTAAAGATGGAAAGATGCCACAAGCCAAAGAACATGAGCAGCCTACAGAAGCTGGAAAGGATAAGAGCGAATTCTGCCTAGAGCTTCCAAAAAGGAACTTAGCTCTGTCACACCTTGATTTTAGCCTAGTTAGCCACATTGCAGATTTATGATATCTAGAACTATAAAATAATAAATTTGTGTTGTTTAAAGCCATTAAGTGGCTTAAAATTGTTTTTGATACAGCAATAACGAAAAATTAATACTACAAGGATGTGGGGACACAATGACAAAAGAAACATGGTCCTTGCTCTCAAGAAACTCATAGGCAAATGGGGTGGGAGACACAGATAATCTCAGGTGATAGAGCTGCTATCTGCCTCAGTACCAAGTTCAATTTTTTAGCTTTGCATAAAACTCTATTCTTCCTAAGGCTGTTGGCTGGCCTGCTTGTGACTCTGAGACAAGAACTTTCCTTTTTTTTGAAATACAGAGGCAGCAGTTTTTCTTTATATATTAAAGGGGAAAGCAACAAGGTATGACATATTCAATTTAACACACAATCTAGAGCATTTTACTAAGTGCCAAGAATAGGAGTACAAAGACAAATAAAACTTATCCTTACCCTCAGACATTTTAAACTCTTGCAGAAAACAGACTCAAGGATTCATAAATTTTCTTCTACAATAAGCACTATAATAGAGCTATGTGCATAGTCCCTTGGAAATATAGATATAAATGAATTAATTATGTTAAGAAAGATGGGAAGGAAGGGAGCGATATAAAGTTCCAGAAAGAGGGTGACCTGTGAAATGGATCTTAAAGAACCATTAGGAGTATGCCAAATAGACAAAGAAAGTAAAGCGGAGAGAACAATGTGAAAATGCACGCCAATAAAAGAACATGTTGTCTGTGAGAAATCTGAAGTGGCCCACAGTAATTAGAAATTGGAATGCAAGTGAAGGGAAGAGATAAGGGAATATGAAAATAAGAGTAGCTAGTTTAGAGTCAGTGGAGACAGGAGCTATATGCCATGCCCACAAGCATGGACTCGAGGACACATAAGGAACCATGCCATGAAGAACATAACCCCATATGTGTTTAATGGTTGCTCTGGTCACAGTGTAAAGACTAAACTAGGTGGTGAAGAAGGAAGCAGAGATGCCTCATGGGAGCTCACCACCATAGACCAGGAATAAAATTAGGACTTGACTTACTGTAATAAATATGAAAATAGAAAGGAAAAAAGGATTTTTAAGAGCAATGTTTAAGGTCTGAGCAAATGAATTTAATGTAGGAAGTAAGAAAAAGGAATTAGAAAGAATTTCTTTCATGTTTCTGCTTATGCACTCTAGTAGAAAGTGATGATGTAAACCACACTTCTCAAATGTCAGAATGGAGTAGGCATTGGCATGACCGGCTATTCTTAAAATGCATAGTGGCCCATCCCCAGAATTTCTGATGCCGTAGCTCTAGTTGGAAGATTGCTGTCAACTGAGCTAGGGTAGGCAAGTGGAGGAGCAGGTTTTAAAAAATGAAAATACAATTAAATTTTTCAGTAAGAAAAGAATGAGCAATCTAAATTTCTTAAAGGAAGGAGTTATATAAATTTAAGCTGTGTTAGTTAAAAAAAAAACACCTCTGTCAAAGGCTAATCAACCTTGGATTAACTGGTTTTATATTATCTGATAAATTGTCAGAGATGATGTTATTGATGAGAATCAAGCAGCTACTTCAAATCTAGAGCATCCTAATGTCTACTGTAACAAGGTTTCACACATATAGAGAAATGTATAAAAGGAAAGATACAGCATTATTTTAGCTGCTAAAATAAAAATTTTTAAATTAATTCTATATCAATCACAAAACTATCATGTTCTTTTATTTAAGGGGAAGAAGATGAGAAGAGAAAATTTAAGAGTGAAATTCCTTGTGGGAATTACTTAAAATTTATTTTTAAATCTGAGATTATGCAGACTTTGGACAGTTCATATTCATGCCACATTGATCATCTTTGTTTAAATGTCTATGAGGGTGTGCTGACTCAAAGGTTCACATTTATCTATGCAAATGCATGGCTCTTGATATTTTATAAGCAATAAAGATATTACTATTGACAAGAAAGTTATGGTTTAGGGTCATGATTTTACAGATCCTAATAGCTGAAGAAAAGTTTGACAATCTTGAATAACCCAGGCTCATTTGTCATGTGATGTCATTATGAGAACTCAGATCTTTCTCACCAATACATAAAACTCAAGGGAGCATTTTTAAAAATTCACAAATGTTGAGAGGCGGAGAAGAGGAACCCCAAAATGGACAAGTTGTGTGATCACAGCAGGGATGAAACAACTGCTCTACTGCTAGAACTCATCTTGGAAAAAGGAAAAAAAAAAATCTGTAGTGGTTCAATAACCATCATCGGTCTGATTTATTCAGTAGCTAAACTACTGTTTATTATGCACTTACTATGTATCTGGCTCTAGGCTACAATCAAAGACGGCTTTCTACCTCCATTATCACTATTATCAAGAATTTAAGCACCCATCCTGCAGTTGGCACTACACAAATTCTAACAGTTCACTACATTCGTGGAATTAACAGATTAGAATTTATTTTTTATTTTTTTAAAATAAGTCAGTACTCAATGTACTGTATTTTTGTTGAGATTATATTTTGCTATTTTTTTTTTTTAGGAGAGACAATCCTCACAGATTACAAGAACCTTGTCAGTTTAAAATTCCTTTTTTAAAAAAAAAACTTTTTTACCCCTACAGCACCTGGTTTTCCTAGGTAGTCTCCCATCCAAGTACTAACCAGGCCCAACCCTGCTTAGCTTCCGAGATCAGATGGGATCGGGCTTATTCAGGGTAGCATGGCTGTAGACCAGATTGGAATTTAAGTATGCAAATCTACCAAATCCTGAAGCACAGACCTAGTATTATTGATCTTTTTAATTGATCTTTTTTTCTACAAAGCAGTCACTTCTCTGACTGATAGCTCAACTCACCTTGGTTGTTATGAAATAGCCAGCAGCCCATCACACACAACGATGACACTGCAATATCTGTGTTAAGAAGAAAAGTAAAAGGGAGTTTGCCCTTCCACCATCAATATGGCCCATTGTTTACAAGAGAAAAATTTCAGACTCAAAGAAATTTAACGCCTTCCCTACGGTAAGTTAGCTAGTCAGAGGAGAGTAAGATCCAGAATGTTGGTCTCCCAACTCCTTGTCCACAGTTATTTCCACAACTCTTCCAACCTAATTGTCAGATACAGCCTTTGACATAAGCTAATAACACTGAGTTAGCTCACTTATAAGCGTGCTACTCTCATCTGTGTGCTGTTTTCCACTGATAATATAAACGCATGGCCACCAGCTACCCTTGAGGGTATGCTAAACTGTTTTCAGAGCCCCAGGAAAGAGTTTGAATCAATGTTTTTATCCACTCTTATCTGGACTGATAACACAACATCCTAGTTGGCAGAATTTATGAATAAGATTTATGGTGATAGAATAACACTTTTCCATGCAAAACTGACCAAAGTATAGATCAAATTTATGTTCTAGCACCTAATGACTCAAAGTGAAGTTGGTGGATCAGCAACATTAGCATCGCTTAGGATTTTGTCAGAAATGCAGGATCTCAGGCCCAGTTGCCAATCTACAGAATCAGAACATGCATTTTAATGAGATTTCCAGATGAGTCACACGTGCATTTTAAGAAGTACCATCCAGGACCTCAGGAGCACAAACTCAACAGTGCTTCCCAACTGTGGTGTGACAAATGGGTTATAATTGTGCTGAGCTGACAATTACCTCAGCTCTCATCAGAGGCAGGCAAAGTCTGAATCATTCAAAGCCCCTGGGCCAGGGACCTCAAGCCATGTGCATCCTTATCCCTTTACTCTGGTGCAACACACAAACTCAGGCTTGAATTTCTTGTGTGTGTACAGGCACACACAGATAAAGTTTATGTACTCTTCATGTATTCTCCACGTGAAAAAGATTAAGCAGCAAGTACTGCTATCCAACTAAGTGAACCTGAAAAAGTGTTAGAAGCATGAATTCAACTTTGCAACGTGCTTCCATGTCATGAAACATGTTATAAAAGCATCAAGTAGTTCGATATCAATACTAATAAGCCACATTGGAATTCTAAAAGTAAGATAGTTCTTATTTTGTTTCAAAGATTTACTATTTGGTATCTCAGGAGGCA
Source organism: Macroglossus sobrinus (assembly GCA_004027375.1). NCBI lineage: Eukaryota > Metazoa > Chordata > Mammalia > Chiroptera > Pteropodidae > Macroglossus > Macroglossus sobrinus. The sequence goes on along the minus strand of PVKZ01001302.1, from coordinate 157,179 downwards.
GAATGATATCTCAAACAACTGCTTTTTGAAAGTGACTTTTAAAATAGGGTTGAGGCATCTCTTTTTATCTGATGGGAAATGAAAGCTACTATATTGAATTAGAAAATGAATTAGAATGAGAAGTCAGGCTTAGAAAATAGCCCCTTTATATCTTCCTGTTGAAAAAACATACACATCTTACTTCTCCAGAAAGATATGATTTTCCATGCTTGTTGGAAAGGTAGTGTCAATATAAATAAAACATGTCAAATCCATAACTCAGAGTCTTTGTAATGCAAGACACTTCAGTATTACACATTTGATACATTCAGCCATCTTTATCTCAGTAAAACTCACATCCTCTAGACCTATCTAATACAGTCAACTACAGTAGTCATAAGCCACACATGGTTATTTAAATTTAAATATAAATTAGATAAAATTTAAATTTTAACATAAATTCATCTAAATTAAAAAGAATAAAAAATTTGGTTCCTAATTTGAATTTACTGTGTTTCAAGTGTTCAAAGGTCACCTTTGAGTAGTGGCTACCACAGTGGATGTACAGATATACACTTCCATCATCCCAGAAAGTTCTGTTGGAAAGTGCTACTATAGGATTTCTAAATATACTATGTTCCCCCTCTAAGTCCCTGAAGAAAAAAAGGCAAAGGGTCTTTCTTTATCATATTACTATTTTGAACTGATTTAAGCCCAGTAATATGATATCATGAGCCAACAATGCATTTACCCTCAGGAGTCTCTTCTTTCCTCCCCACCCCCAGGGCTAGGAGCAGTGACACTTCTCCCACTACTGCAGGGAGGCTATGGGCTCAGGGTGCATTCCAGGAGAAATAGGGTCAGAGTTTTTTAACCATGTGCCACATCCTCCCTTTACAGTAGAGTCTTGAAGCACACCTACTCCAGCCCTACACCACCCAAAATAGTTTACCAAAATGGCCACCATTAGAAAGAATTAAATTATGTCTGTTAATTTATTCACTCAGTTCTCACAAATATTTCCATTCATGAGGTCATCCATTCAACAAACATGTATTGAATAACAACTATATCTCAGACACTGCGTTAGGCAAAGAAGATATTACAATGGACAAGACAGTGATGGCCTCTTTCCTCATGGCACTGATAATCTGGCAGGAAACCATGAACAAGTAATTATGTGTCATAAGCACAACACAGGGGAAGTAGCAAAAGATCTAACAGAAGTCCCAACCTAGCCTTCTCAGTTAGGGGAGGCCTCCTGAGCAAGTGCTAATTGAGGGGAGGTTTGAAAGATAAGACACTAGTTAGAGAAAGAGGAGAGGGATAGCATTCTCAATGGTGGTAACACTGTGGTCTAAGGTTTTGAAGTTAGAATGAGGAAAACAAGAATTGAAAAAAAAGTCAGTATGGCTGGCTCTCAGATACTAAGCAGAGTGGCAAAGATTGGGTAAGGCTAAGTGTCACCACCTGATTTGCATTTTAAAGATCACTCTGGCTCCAGAGAATTAATAGAAAGGGAGAAAAAATAAATCCATAGAGATTATTTCAAAAGTTCTGTGCAGAATTAAGCACTAGGGTCAAGGCACACTAAAAGTGGTCATAGTAGTAAAAAATTTGGAGATAGAAAAAATCAACATGCCCTAAGATTGAATGGATATCAAGAGTGAGGACAAAAAAAAAGTTTAAAAATGACTCCCAGATTTCTAGTTTTAAGGGTTGGTAGATTACCCTCGCAAACACTATAAAAGTAAGTGGGTTGTGAGGGACTGGGCATTAAAGTAAGGGACAAGTGTAATTAAAGGTGACTGTGAAACACTCTAAAACTGAAGTGTGTGAGTAAGCAGCAGATAGCACTGTGGGTTATTATCAGGGATGTAGATGAGACTGAAACCACTGGGGTCAGCAAGTTCACTTTAGAAGAGAATACAGATTAAGAAGATAAGGCTGAGGGCCCCCTAGAGCCCTACACTGTGTCATATGCTGAGCTACATCCTGAGGACAGCAGTTCTAAAGAGATCTAGAATCATCCAAGAGTCAATCTCAGCAATTAAGCATTTGCGAGTGGCAAGAGGCTGTTTTTCTAAAAGACCTGAAATATTTTAACATTGCAGGTATCCCTATCTCTGGTTTAGAGCAGATAGCGCTCATGCTAGATTTCTGGAAACTCTGATGTAGAAAGCCCTCTTCCCCCAATTCCTTGAGACACACTGCCATCTGGTGGTCATCATCTGGCAGAAGAAACCTTACTATTTTGCATTGGTTTGGGATCCACACACTTTTTTAGGTTCCCTCCTACCTAAACTAAGTTATCTTTAGCTTTCCTCCTGGTAGCATAGAACTTCAAGTGTAATTGAGCAGCAAAGTCAAGTGACAGTAAAAGCAATGACGCACTTTTTTTGCCTCCTTTCTTCAAATATTTTTTTATGCAGAACCTGCAATTAGTTAATGGAGACAGGAAATATGGATTGCAGAAGTGCTCATAAATTGCTATAACACCATAGATATGTTTCTACTAATGATATTAATCACATTTTTAAAGTTGATTTATAAAATTCAATTTACTCATGGTTGTTGTTTCCTCCCTGCTCCTACATTAGCAACAAAATGTATTTTATAGCTGATAAACTAAACCAACATGGTTGTTTTATTTCATGGTCTTAGAGTCAGTCACAAGCTTTAGAATATAGCTCAGAGAATGTAAACTCACTCATAAAATATTTCCCCATATTTCTCCTCTGGCAATGTGATAATATGTAAACATAGTATGGAAAATTATAGAAAAATAAATTATTTTGCACTTTCAAAAATTAGCTTAGTTATGACAATGGATGTGTCCTCTATATATAACTTTATACTTTACAACCCTATCTAATGAAATAGGTTTTAATTTAGTCTGAATTTCAACCAAAAAGCAGCAAACTAAAATGGAAATATATAAACTGATAGCATCATCACCATTTAATGGAATTCAGCAAACCATAAAAAGATTCTAACACTAATTTTTGTTTTTTCAAACTTCACAGTTATGTATCACATAAAATAATCACATAGGTTCTATTTTTCTGAGAATTTCTAATTAACAAAAAAGTCAAATGCCTTTGTGTCACCTGAGTCATACACATAAGATTGAGCTGTTTTAAGAGAGATGAAACTAAAAGTCAAAAATCAAAGCAAAATTTAACAAATAAAATTATGAAACAAAACAAAAGAACCGGTATTAAACCATTCTTAATTATCTTGAGTTCCCTACAGTTAAGATGTTTATAAAAACATCTCTCTAGAATATGTTTGGTTTTTTATCTGAAAGATGCTCAGAATTTTTATTTTTTTACAACCTACCATAATCATTGAATGGATCACTGCTGAATAAATGTGGAGAATGTTGGGCCGTGTAGCACTAGGAGGTGAATTAAATAAAACAATTCATTTTCTTGCATTAACTTAAAAACTGATATAGCCAATCGCAGATAAAAGATGAGAAAGGACTCTGAAAATTATATGTCATGAAAATCTGAGGAAGTATTGTTCTCATAATAAGAAGAGTTACATCACAGACATTATGGTAGAGGAGATCTTCATCACAAACACACGTGCCACATACAATTTGACCAAGATGACAAAATAAATTACATAAGGACATACATAGCAGAAATTAAAATCTTATGGCAGCTATGAAAGTAAGACTCAGCTTTGATACTTCCCATTAATTTTTGGTTTGAGGGTTCACTGTGAGGCAGCTTAATGAAGCTCCTTATCCTTGTTTTTTTCAATCATAATTCTTCAATTTTCTTTCCATCGTAATTCCAAGAATAACTGTGGAGCAGGAACCAAACAGAAAACAGAAGTCCATCAGCCCCTCTCCAAATGCTGTTCTACTGTGCAGCAAGCAGTGATGTGTGTCCAGTCAATGCACACAGTAAATTACATGAAGCATCCATCTCCCAAGTGTCCGGTGTTGGGGAAGTTCACAGTGTGTATCTGAAGGCTCTCTTTGTTCAGGAAGGTTTAAGCAAAGTTCACACAAAATTTGCTCCCCAGTGGATAATAGTAAATCAAAATCAGGATGCCACAGGCTTGATTCATGAGCCTATAAAACCCATTGAGTCCTGACATATATAGACACATTCTCAGGTCCCCAGCAATTCTTCTTTTGTTTTTTCTTCCAACAACATTGGCTTCTTTTGGGTCGTTATCACATCCCAGAAATTTGTGTAGGAAAAGTGAGATTGCAAGAGAAATACAAAAAGGCCTTCTTATAGAGTGTGTTTCTTTAAAATATCTGAATATTCTCTTGAATGCTTATGTGGAGCTAAATCTCTAATATCAGCCTCTGGTCCATAGCCAAAGATTCACTTTCTTTGGCTGCTCGGTTTTTGTCACACAAACTTTGAGATCATTTGCAACACAAAGTACTCTAGGTCTTTCATGGTAAATGGCTACTAGAGACAACCTACCATAACTGCCTAATTGAATTCTGTATTGGTCAGCTCAGGGTGCCAGAGCAATATACCACAGATTGGTGGCTTAAACAACAGAAATTTATGTTCTCACAGGTCTGGAGGCTGGAAAGATTGGTTTCTTGTGACTCCTCAGCTCACAGAGGATGGCTTCTTGCCATGTCTTCAAATAGCCTTTTCTCTCTGTGTGTGTGTGTGTGTGTGTGTGTGTGTGTGTGTGTGTGTGTGTGTGTGTGTGTCTAGAGAGAATTCTGGTGCTCCTTTCTCTTTTTATAAAAACACCAGTCCATATGACCTCATTTAACCTTAATTATCTCCTTAAATGCCCTACCTCCAACCACAGTTACATTAGAAGCTAGGTTTTCAACATACAAATTTTGTGAGGATACCATTAAGTCCATAACAAGCCAATATTTATTAAGAACTGAATATTAAAAAGATATGATGTCAGACTAAAGAAATAGAACTGAATGACATTATGCCTTGCCTGAAAAAGTATTCACCAATGTGCATACAACTATTTAGAGCCCAAGTCAGCTGTGAAAAGAGTGAATATTGAATCTAAGAGAGTGATAAGATGCTATAGAAGAAAGAGAGCCAGGAATGAGTTTAAACAAAAGGTATGATGTAGTATTGTGTCCTTTAGAATGATCATTCAAATAATAGTGAGAAGGGTAGATGATGGTATTGAGAATGGAAGCAAAGAGGAAAGTTAGCAGTCTCCTATTAACCCAGAAGATGAAGAAAAAAACTTGAATTTATAAGCCAGAGATATGATTGAGAACAAAGACACAGACTTGAGAGACTTTCAAAAAATAATACCCCCCCCAAAAAAATAGGAAAATTAATGATTTCTGTCACAAAGCACTTCTGGAGAAGTATTACTTTAACTATTTTTAATTTTTATCATTTCACTCATTTGATTAGCATTTTCAAGTTTCCTGGATATGTGGCAGAATAATTCTATATACTCTTATTATCTTTCCCAAGTATACTTTAATTTTATAAATTTAAACATTATCGGTGGGTATTACCCGTAGAGACCTATCAATAGACCTCAACAGCCTTAGCTACTAATATATTCCTTAATATATACTGAGAAATTATATCTGAATGTTAACTATAAACTCTAAATTTATCTTACCTTAAAGCCAGAATTAGTTGGACACCCTTTGTTATCCTTTCATGTCCACGATTCTACTGGGCACCCAGTTCTCTGCCTCAAAATCATCACAGGCTATTCCCTCTCCCTGAATTCTTTATCCAGTAAGTAACAGAGATCTTTGAGCCTTCCTTTAGATTTTAAGATGTAAAATGGCTTTAGCAGTCATCTTTTATTTTCTATTTCCAGTTCCAATCCCCAGCATTACCAGAATTCTTCAAATTTTGTTTTGAATCTGCTTGTAACAACCATATACCCTCCAAAGACATGGCTCTGTCCAAGCACTCATACATGAGGACCCCCAACTCAGACAGCTAGCACCTTCTCTGAGAGGCTTCACTATAATCATGTTTGTATATGTCTCCGTTCAACTAGACTGAGATTTTAAGTACCATAACCATGTCTTTTTCAATGAAATCCACAGTATACTGCTTTAGAACGCATAAGTACTTTGTAGTTGAATTAATTACTTGATTAAGAAAGTCCATGTGCTGAAGGAACTTAGTGATTGTATTAAATATAGTGTTTCATAAGTATATGATATGCTATTTCTCCCATTCACATTTAAAGTACTTAAGTACCAGGCCAGGGTATTAAATTTCTTTATATCCCTTAAACCTAGTAGGTGCTTGAGTGATACTTGTGTTTGATGTAGGTAGTATCTCTCCATGCACTACTACACAAACTAGCATCAGGTCAGAGCCAAAACACATTTCTCTATTCCCCTATATTAATAAGTTCCATTCAAGAGATCATTTAAGACAACCATTTCTCAGATCCTCTTTCAAAATCTCTTGAGCTAACATGAAGAATTAGTTGGCCCCTGAACCCTCTGGGACTTCCATCCCTGCTTTGCTTGGGAGCAAAGAATGATAAAGGAAATACAGTCATTGCAGGAGGTCAGAAATAAAACTTAAAAACTGAGTTCTATAGCCAGAGCCAACTTCTTCTCCTTTGTCTTCCTTGAAATGCTCTCTTGCCCAGGCTCATAAAAAACTATGGCCTCAACTAGCTGCCAACTGCCAAGTCATCTGACTATTTTAGAGCCAAATAGTTAAGCTATGAGTGAAAAATAAGCCCTGTTCTCACCCATCTCCTACTCCTTTTCTCTAAAATGAAAGTGGCTTATTTATATAGGTTGCCTTACTGAAAGAGGCACAAATCATAACACAGTATTCAATCTACTCTGATATTTTCTAGGTTGCCTTTGCATTACTAGGAGCCTATTTTAACTTGGTACCATTGAAAATATAAGACTAAGTTCACTTGCAGTAAATGGATGGTTATATACAGTATTCAAAAAGTTCGTTCGTAACAATCATAAAGGATGTTTATTAAGTGTACTTACTATGTACCTAGTACTATACTAAGTGCTTTATATACTTTCTATCCTTTTATGCCCATTCCACCATTTAATACTCACAATAATCCCATGTGGTCACAATATTCCTATGCATAGATAGGGAAAATGAGACTGAGAGATGCCTAGTGGTGCCTAAGGATACACAACTAGTAACCTGTAATGGCCAGAATAACCTCAGTTATCCAAAACCTACTATCTTTACCACTGATTCTGACTAAGCTTAATTGGAAGTCTCAGATGTGAGAAGTGATTGTTAATGTATCCAGAAGGACTCAAAATCACAGATAAACATGGTGCACCTTCTTGGAGCAATTTTGTTCAATGACAAAGTAATTAAATACATTCAATATTTTAAAACAAACATAGATGCATATTAGTATAATGCAAATTGTTAAATAAAATGGAAGGCACTAAATATATTGTCTTTTTGTGCTGTCATCCCACCTGAGGCCATGTCTCAGGCTCTACTTGCCTCCTTTTTTCTGCCTCCTCTTTATACCCCCAGGGCTATTTATCTGACCCTACACTTCATTGAAAGGCTCAGGTGTGACCCAAACAATGGGCCGCATTAGGAATTACATTCTAGAGGCAGAACCACAAAGATTGAGTAGAAAAATCCTGTGTGAGGTAAAACTGGAGAGAAAACTCAGAGAATCCAAAGCCAGAAGGGTACCAAGAATTCACCCTTCAGGATCTGCTGGACAGTAAGAAAGAGAACAAGAGGAGAAAAAGAGGGATGGGGGAAAGAGGGAGGAAATGAGAGGGAGAGGGAGGAAATGAGAGGGAGGAAATGAGAGGGAGGAAATGAGAGGGAGAGGGAGAGGGAGAAAAGAAGGAAATTAGGGTTTTAGTTAGTGCTTAAGTATCTTACCAATTATGGGTGACCACCTGAATTTAGTCTTGGTCAATATTCCAATATCATTGTCACTTGTTGCTTGAACTAATATTTAAGTTTTCTATTTGATGAATTCTTCACCATATGAATCTTGGCAAGAGGCCAAAACTAATCCCACCTGAGAAGGTGGAATTGCCAGCCTCTCGAATATATGACCTCAACTCTGCAGATCAAATGCACCTGCACAGAGGTAGCTGCCATCCTTCCTGCGCTGACAGGATTTCCTCAGGACTTGCGTTTGGCATGGGCTGAAAGTAAAGCGCGTCAGTAGGTCACGCTGTAAAAAGCTGAAAGATGCCCAAATCATCAGGCAAAGGTGGAGACTGCTATTTGATGATGATGAACAGAATTTTTGCATAAAATAAAAAGATCTTACGAACAGTCTTATGCCTCAAGCCAATGTTTTCCACTAGTGTTTAAAGACAGGAAGTTTATAAATTTTACCTGTAGGTATTACCTAATGACAAATCAGATTCCCCTTTAGCGTCTACAGTCAACAGAGCAAGATGATTTTTTTCTGTGCTCCTCTACTTCCATCTAGTGGATAGAGAGTCAACTGCAACTGGCTTCCCTATAATCTGTAATGGGTGCAGGCTTTTCATTTGATCTGTAATTGCGGGTCTGTTCAGGCTTTTGTGGATGGAAAACACTCCTACCTCTCATAGGTAGAGGGTCCATTTAGCTATGGGAAACTGATGTCTTGAGATATTTGTTCTGCCCAGGGCTAGAACTGTACATTCTGAACACATTTAGGGATGGGTGGTAAAATTGGTTTTGTGTTTACAGTATTTCCTATTTAAAAATCTACCTTTAGAGCATTTTGATCTTGCCAGGAATTTCTGCTGCACTGCAGGACACAAGGACGCGCGCGCACGTACGCGCGTGTGCACACACACACACACACACACACACAAACTAATAATACTAAATCACAGAGAATTGACAGAATAGATGCTGTTGCTAACAAGTAAGTGTGGCTCTGAGTGCTCTCTGGGATCTAACTTGCATGGAAGTCAAAAGGAGATTCAGTAATAGGGAATCAAAGAATTTTTTAGCTAAGGAAATCTTAATTATCATCTGATAAAGATGAAAAATAAAGCAGAGCAAAGGAAAGACAGGCAACATGGTCCAAAGAACTTAATTCCAGGCCAGAGTCGCCCGTGCAGATTCTACAAGCTGCTTCCTATCTCCCCGTCTCCTTTCTCCCAAGATCACTCCACCTGTCCACCCAGCCCTTTCCTCCTTCCCCATATCTTTTATGGGCATTTTTTTCCCATCAGCAGAAGGTTACCTATTCCACTGACAAAATTATTAAAACATAGAATCACAGATTGTTTGAACAAAAATGTCTTTGCTGATCATCTAGTTCCTTTTCTCACTTTCTATGAATAGGATATAGTTACTTTCAATAACTTGCCTACAGAGTCATCGGAAACCAACTCTAATAAAATCTGCAACACTCAGAAAAAGAAAGGGCTATGATAGGGTAAGAGCAGCCACATGTAGCAATGACCACAGGACTTTAAGAAATATGTTTTAATTGGGGGAGACTTTTTAAGGAGCATTAGATATCAGCCTTTCTTTCTTTACTCTTTTTTCCCCAGATGTCAGTTTCTGTCTTGGAGAAGTGCTTTCAGGGAGCTGACAGGTCACAGAAATGTTTGGAACTATATGTGCTGTAAGTAACCTAGAGAATGGGAAAAGTACAGACTGCTCATCTGAAGTATGAAACTTAAAAACTCTCTACCTTATGCTGCCCAAGAAGACTACTCAACTTGATGTCAGCCAGGTCACAGCCTGTAGCTTATGGCATCACCAGGGGTGATTTCCAGAATCAGGCTTTCAGAGTTACTATCAATGAATCATTTCCAATCAAATAATCTCCCTAAATCTGTGTCAAAGAGGAATGATAAAAAGAGAATAAATGCAAAAAATATAGAGCCAAATACAATAGAACATATTTAAAGTGTCTCTCTCCAGTAAAACAAGCCCATGACAGAGCAAACCGTAAAACAAGGTACACTTGAATATAAGGATCATTACATTCAGCACATACTTTATGTGCCATCTGGTAGACTTGTTAATTGCTGGCCACAGGACATAATTATTTTAAAAGAATAAATTTGATCACTAGTGATGAAATTTTTTATCTATGCAAACTAGGAGAAGGGCAATGGGATGAGGAAAGTACCCAAGTTTCCAAAAGCAGAATGCAACATGTACCGTTCAGAGGTTGCAGTGAGGGCCCCATCAGCCGGTAAACACTGGCCTGAGGAAGATCAGGTCTCAGGGGGTTGTGGTGTCCACCTTCACACACACCACGTGGTAATTCCGCCTCTGGAAACCAGGCCTTGGACAACACTGAACATATATCTCCTTTCTTATATGCATGATCTGCTGTTAGATATTTCATCTATTAACTAAACTAAGGGATAAGAGGGGAATATTGCTGTGCATCCATTGAATACCAGGCAGCTTGCTTGATATATTTTATCTATCTTCAATTTTAATCCTCTCAACTAAGGAAGTTAAGCTGATTAGATCGAGATCACACCTTTGGTAAGAGATTGTGGCAGGCCTGATAATGGCCTCAAAAGATGCCCTTGTCCTAATCCCCAGATCCTGTGAATAATATATTATATGACAAAAAGAACTTTGTGGGTGTGGTTAACTTAAGGATTTTGAAAAGATTAGCCTAGATTATCTAGGTGTTCTCTAAATGTGATCACTTGTATCCTTATAAGAGAGAAATTTAAGTACTGGAAATGAGGTGGTATGACCACAGAGGCAGTGGTGGGGTGATGTAGCCAGGAGCCAAAAAATGCCAGCAACCTTTATAAGTGGAAGAGGTAAAAAATAGATTGATTCTCCCCTGGAGCTTACAGAAGGAACCAGCCCTCATGATAAATTACCCCTTAAAACTCATTTTGGACTTCTAACCTCCAGAAATATAGGAGAATAAATTTGTGTTGTTTTAAACCACTGTTTGTTACAGCTTCAATAGAAATTAAAACAGATGAGCCAGAATTCTAAGTTTGAGCCAGGTCTGCTCAAATTTAAGCCTGCATTCTTTCACTACTTTACACAATCCACAATTTGATTAAAGATTCTGGAATTAAGTACATAAAAGTTTATACCATGTCCCAGTTTAAACATTCCCAAGATCTGAGGGTTGAACTGGATGACTGAATTTTCATCTGATTAAATCATTAGGATTATCCCATTTGCTGATTATTTCCATGACAGTTCTAAACAGCTGATTCAAAGAGAAAAACATCAAAGAAATTCACCATTTAAGCATGGGTAAAGTGAAGTCAATAATTTCAACTTAGATTACTTCAAATACTTTGAGCTAAAATATCCACATATTGAGCTGAAAATTCTTTGATGCTTTTAGCTCATAGTATACAGAAAGCCATTAAGTTTCTATATTAAGCTTATGCTTATCAACATTTTTACATATTTGCATATTATTTTTCTCTGATGACACTGTCATGAAACCATGGACATCTGAAAACCTGGATTCTTGGTAAAGTCTCGGTGACTTTACCATCAATTAGATCTTCAACCTTGATCAAATCGCCCAACATTTTTGGGCCTCAGTCTTCTCTTGCCATTCCTGTAGAATGGCACAATGAGTGGGAAGCTTGTGAAACAGATCATCTCCAAAGATTTTTAACAGTTTTAAAATGAAATAATGAGGGCCGGATTCCCACAGCAGAGCTTCTGAGTGGATTTCAAGCATGCTCATTATCACAAAGTGCCACTAGAGGTCAGATGAAGTTTCGTAATTCTATCTGATCCGGAATACACATAGCAAATGCAAAAGCTTAATGCAATTGATCCCTTGCCTAGCAGGCCTTCACCTAGACCCTTCTGAGCCAATGAATATTGAGCCCAGTATTATAGAATAAAATAGGAAAATCTCTGAAACCAGAAATTATATTTATTAATCTGTAATTTGCAATTGCCTGGTCCAAAATGCTGCTTTCTTTGCTTGCCTGGATGTTAACTGAATGTGTCACCTGAAATTCTGGTGCTTCATGTTTGCTCATGTTACTGTGAATCGATCAGTTGCATGGAATTGGGGCTGTAAGACTAAATAACATTACCTGCATCCTCTTTATGCATTAAGGTGTAACTGTATTAAGAATATGTGACTGCCTGTGTAATGACAGTGAGTTTAAAGTAATGAATGGAAAAGAAAGAATAAATAAGAGGGAATACACATCATCCTTGGGCATTTGCTTTGTCAAGCTACCAATCAGGCCCAACTGTGAAGTCTGTAAAATCAGATTTTTTTTTTTTTGTAGCTACTATTCTCTGTGTAGTTTTGTCCCTCCTTTCATCACTCCCACTGTCTCCCTTCTAAACATCCCTAGACAAAGTCAGCAAAGATCCAAAGAATTCAAATGCAGTAATATATAAGAATCTGATGATGCAATTTTGCTCTTCTGGCACACCATTACTGCATTTTGGTAGAGAACAAGGCCTAGTAAAGAGTGGAATTCCAAAAGTATAATTATAATTATCCAAAAAGATAGTAATATGGGGGGGGGGCAAGATAACTGACAGCATCTTCAAAATCATTCCATGGAGCTGAAATCATAGGCTAATAACAAAGGCTGACCTTGCCTCCCATTAATGCACACATCCTAAATTGTTAAGTCAGTCTTTTTTATTTTTTTCCTTTTTAACAGCATTTATGAGTATTCACTAATTGTGAGGTTCTGTGTGAGAACTCAAAGTCAGGTTTCCACACTTGAGAAGCACATTCACCTGAACTCTTAACCCCGAGTGCTGTGAGCTTGCTTCACTAATGCAGAACGCTGCCTGAGGCCCCACTGATTTCTCCCTGCGGGAGGCACTAAGACACTGCTGGAGCCTCTATGCCATCTCCACAGGAAGGACTTGAAGAATGGGGATCTTCCTCCTCTTTCCTCTATCTCCCCTATACAGCATTAAATGACAGAGGCAGGGGAGGGGAGGCAGGAGAAGGATTGTTCTGAAAATCATGCTGAGAATCTTGACCTGAACACCTAACTGGGTGCTTCAAATTATCCATTATTTCTAAATAGCTCTGCAGTATAAACACAAGGCAAAATTTCCTAGTGGCTATTACTTAATAACACCAGAGGCAAGCAAATCTCAAAGCTTTGGGAACCTCTAAACTCATAAGGTGCTAATATACTAATGTTTGGGATCACAGCCTTAATAATCCTATCTTCAACTTTTACATGGAATCACCATCCTGGTTACTTTTGCCTTAAAGCACAGATGCCACAACAAAGATACAACAAAAATTCTCTTTGATGTTTTGTCTCTTTGACAAAGATGTCTCTTTGACACTTCAGTAAACAGAAACAACTCCTTATATTTACCTAGCACCTGGCAGCTTACAGAGTGACTCAGAAAATCCCTTCATTTATTCTGCGAGGTTAAATATTATTATACATATTCTCACATCTCACTAATTATTAGAGTTGGTAGGAGATTATTTTACTTCACCCTCTTCTCCACACTTAATCATCTTACAGTGCTGGATGAAATGCCTGGCACTTCCTTTCTCACCATCCAACACCAGCTGTCATAACTATCATTTTAGAGATGATGAAACTGAGACTCAAATATTTTAGGTGACTCTCTCAATAGCAGAAATTATGCATGCGAAACAGCAGGGTCTCAAACTGGTTGAGGTTTTTTTCTATTCTCATTGCATGAAACTTCTCAGCAGCATCCAACGCTGTTGGCTCCCTACTACTTTCTTGAGCCATCATTTAATGCAGGGTTTTCATTGGCCTACCCCCTCAATTGTTTTGCTATTTCTGAGCTCTTCTTCTCATTCTTATTAAGGATGTTAGGATTGGCTCTTCATCTTTCTGAGCTCTCTTATTTTCTTATTCTACAGTCTCTCTTGGATTTGCCTCTTATTCTCATAGTTTTAAGTATTATCTATGCTACATCTATTCCCAGATTAGTCTCTGAGTCACACCTCCTTTTTGAGTTCCAGACTTATTCATCCAAAAGAAAATGTATCACTTCCATCTTAATATTTCCACGTCTTAAACGGAATACTTTTTCTCACCCTAACCACCTGTGCATCCTTCCTCATGTCAATATATAACACCCCCACTCACTCAGAAAATTGTATTTCATATTCAAATTCTTCCTCCCTTTTCTCACAAAATGTATTCTTCACCTATTGCTTTTATCTCCAAAAAATATATATAAAATATAAAACAGGAGAAATTTAAACACTAAACATTTAATGTTTAAAATGTGTTATTAATTTTATGTGTTTAGTGTTATAATTTTTAGAAGTACATACTGAAATATATATAGATAAAATGATATGTTTTCTGATAATTGATTTAAAATAAGTGAGGTGAGGGTAAGAGGTATAGATGAAATAAGATATACTATGCAGTGATAATTACTAAAACTGGGGTTACAGGCACATAGGGTTTATTATACACTTCTTTCTATTTTGTATGTGTTTTCAAAATTCCATAATAACATTATGAAAAAAAAATTAAATGGAATCAAATAATGTAAGGCAATAAGATCAGATTAGACTTCATACTTCTATTCCAAGTAAGTTTTTGGCTTTATTAAGAGGTAAAGCAATGGCAATTTCACCTAACATAAATTTGCCCCAAATAATTAAAAATTATCAAGAAGCCTCTATAAAAATATACAGTTATACCCACTAGCTTTAAAGATTAACCTTTCCCTAAATAGATACTGTACCTCAAAATATTAATTAATGATTGTTTGAAAGCCATAATTTCAAAAATACACACTAATCATTCAGGACATGAAGACAAATGTCAACAAGTTTTTTTTAGTAGTGGTTCAAAATACCACACAATAATTAACCCAGGCCTTTATAATATTTTACTAAATATGTAATACATATTAAATTTCCTACTAAAGGACAAAAAAAATCATACTCATTGGGAAACACTGTCCTATCTTCAGTAAAAATAGCTGAAAAAAGACATGGGAAATAACATGGCTAAAAATTAACAGATATCTTTTCGTCAGAAAATACTACTGGAAAATACAAAAATGTTGCAGATTTAAAGAAAGAAGTATTACCCAATATAGGAAGTTTGCTATACAATTGGATGAAAGTATATCCGTTTCTCACATGTCTATGCTTTGGGTATATTCTAGATTTTTTTTCAATAATGCCATATATGAAACTAATTTTCTAATGAACAACTAAAGAAAAAAGGTATTCAAAAACTTATTCTACTTAGTAAATTACTTCTCTAATGTATATATAAAGTAGTTTAAGCTAACCATTGATAGAGAGGATGCTAATAAAAAATAATAATTCCAGACTAAGGTATGGAGAGGAAATCACATAAAATTTATACACACTACCATTCAAAAACAAGCAATTACAACAAAGAAGATGAAACAGAGGTTTACGAAGTACTATGGAATGTCACTGATGCAATTGATTTTACAAAACTAAGATCTCTATAGTACTTTACAATGAGATGGAGAATAACCATGAAAATCTTTTGTACTTCATGAAATGCCCCTTGTTATTTTATAGCAAAATAATTAAAAGATATCAAACTTGCTAATGAGATATCCATTTTTCTTTTACAAAAGACAAGCAATACAAATTTGTTAAACTTTTCTTTAATGATATGTGACCATCAGTAGAAAGCACCCTTACAGATAATTTTTTAAATAAATTTTTTAGGTAAACAAAATCTGTCTCTTTAAGTTAAAACTGATTATTTCAATGCTAAGTGAGGAATTTGGCTGATTTTCAAAAGAAACTATAGAAAAAAAGATTCTGAAAGTGGATATAAAGAAATATTTTTATTATGAGCTTGTGTTGCTATAAATGATATGTCTCACCTATAAAAACTTTCATACCTACACATTTTAAAACATGGGAACATTTACTTAACCCAGATAAAAATTCTCCAAATGAAGTATTTCAGATGGTTTGAATCCATTTTGATGAGTTTTAAAAGACTGATTGTCTTAAGACAAGATAGATATTATAAACTAAATTTCAATAAAACTTGAGCATAATTGATGTGTGAGATTAAATAGTGAGCATCACATAAAGCAATAACATCTAATGGCATACTTCATTGAGATCTACATGTCAATGTGAGATATCTTTTTAACCTATAACATTATACCACTAAAACCAAGTATTGAAATGAACTATTCTTGGAACTAGAACTTTAATTCTCAACATCACATTGTTTCAAAATAATAAGAATAACCATAAAAATATTATTATTGTATTATTGTTGTTACTGATGAGATAAATATTTCTATTACTTAAAAATTATTTTAAATATGATTTACCTCATTCTTTCTTATTATACTAGTATGTGTTTTATAATATACATCACATATATATTTGTATATTTTAATACATATAATAGTACATTCATATGAAGTAAGCATACAGTTTCGGTATAGTTGACTAATTTGTTTTATCTGATAGAGAGCCTTCAGGATTCAGGTTAGAGTGTGGAAGCTTAAAATAGCTTCACATTCCACCTTAAGCAATTCTTCAGGACCTCCTCCTGTTTGTTTATAAAAATGAAATCAAACACAATTAATTTGAAAAACAGCCTTAGAGTGACAAGGAAGAATAGGGGATGTCATGAAAGTTCAGCACCTAGAATGTTTCAGGTATATGTTACCAGGTAGCCAGAATATGGGCCTTAGTAAGTATTAATTAAAATGAGATGAGGAAATTGCACCTAATAGTAGAACAAAGAATTGTTAACAGCTAAATCTTCTCCTATGTACTAACAATATAAGCTTTCCTTATGTACATGGACAGGAACCAGAAAAAGCATTTTTGTATGAGGTTATTGTTATTGTTAAAAGGTGTCATAATTATATCAACTGAGTAAATGTGCTGGATGACAAGTCTCTTATGCAATCCTGTGGTAATGGAATTTTCCCTGAACCAAAACAGTTTATTAAGCAAATAAATAATATAAAGTAGGGACTTCTTAAGAGAGAATTTAGAAGTATCCTATTAAATCAATTAGTATGCCAATTAAGAATTATTCTTATCTAATTATTAAAATATAAGATTTTCTGGTATGGCAGCTTTTCAACTTTTTGATGAAGACTCACAGCAAGAAATGTGTTTTATATTTTATTCCAATATACACATAAATATGCAATTGGAAAGGATTTCACAAAACAAGTTTGCCCTTACTATGTAGAACATATACAATATATCTATTTTATTTCATTTTATTTCATTTTTTCAAATTCTACTTATAGATATTTCCTGGATTGACTTCCCTTTTCACTAATGAATTTATTACACCTGCTGTTATAAACTCCATGTTCTAGCACCAATAGCTCTGTATTCCCTGACTACAGCATTATTCTGCACATCTGAAATAATAGTTATATAGTTACATCTTATAATATTATATTATTTAATGCTTTTTAAGATTCAGTTTGTTCCTCCAGAAAATAGTGAGTTTGCAAAATTTCACTGTTATTAAAAGGCTTTGATGGAGAATTCAGGGCAGGGGTTTGGTGCTTGGAGAACAGAGGGTATATACACAGATGAGTAGGGGCACTGCCCACAGGGGCCAGGGATAAAAATGGATGAAACATACAATAACATGAGCATGATAATAAAGGGAAATGATAACATGTATAAACAGCACTTGCCAGGTATCAGGCACTGCTATAAGCACCTGACATATATCACCATTTATTTCTCTAACAACTCACTGAGGTGAAAACTATTGTCAACCCCATTTTATAGATGAAGAAAAATGAAGGGTGGTTTGGCCTATCAATTCTTCCACAGTCACCAGTTAGTAAGAAGCCTAACTGGGATTAGAACTGGAGCTCTCGGCTCTGAGTCATGTTCTTGACTACTACACTGTCTACTTCTAAATCTTATCTGAAATCCTCCATTTAAAGAAAATATTAATAAACTTTTTATTTATATGCAGGTCAAACAAAACTTGTCCAAGGGTTCAGTGTGACCTGGACTGTAAGCTTTGCCTTAGGGAAGCAGAAGAAAGGAGAGCCCAGGGAAGAGGCACTGACCCAAGAGTCAGAAGATGGAGCTTGTTCCTTGCTAAGCTTCAGCATCTCTACCTTAAAAACTAGAAATCGAAGCAGATGATCTCTAAGAAACTGCCACTTCTGATATTCTATGAGTCTAAGGCACTCAGGGTAAAAGGAAGCTCAAGTAAAGAGAGAATAGTGGAAACAAAGAGAAGATGTCTACCTCAGACAGTGCAAAGGAGGTAGTAACAGATGAAAAATAGAATGGGTGCAAAGGAGTGAAAAAAGAGCAGACTCACGATGAAGAAAGGTTCATGGATGTTGACATTAAATCCATGAGTTCTCATAAGATTTAAAAAAAAATAAAGTGTAGCAAATAAGATTATAGATGAAGAATATTTACATGACTTTTTTTCTTTAAAATAAGGGTGGGGAAGAAACACAACAAAGCCAAACAGATATTAAAGATATGGCATGAGTGTGGAGCAGAAAATGTTGAACATAACCTTTGCCAGTTAAGTGAGAAATTGGCACAGGGTGAGATTTGGGGATGGAGATTAAAAGGAGTAAATCAAGAGTCTACAGAAAGATCCTGGGCATTTTCCAAAAATAAAATAGTATGCTTTGCAAGCTCAGAATTAGAATCTGTAGATAGTTTATATGGCCCAAATAACATCTGTCACTGGGCCATATGTTCTGAGTCACTTGATTTTTCCTCAGAAATTCTTTTGGCAGATGGGGTTGACATTGTTGCTAAAAATCAGCCATGGAATGCCCTGAATTCATCCTGAAAATTAATTGCTTTTTGAAATCCATATATCTGGAAAAGTTTTGAAGAGAGCCTTCTAGAAGCTGGGAGTCAAGCAAATGGTTCCTGGATACTCTCACTGCTTAGGGAAGTCATCCCACCTTCTTCTGGGAATGGAGCAACTTTGAAACATGTTTTTAAAACCCTTGCAAGATATGAATTTCCCTGAAAATTAATGTCCTTAATTTGTATGTATATCAGGCCAATTTTCTTTTAATTGTGGCTCTTGTTTAAAACTGTCAGGGATGCTAAATCAAAATGGAGATTCACAGGCCCCACCCTCAGGGGACAGAAGTTTTCATTTCTACCAAGTAGACTGAGTCCTCTGCCAGACTGCATTGAGGGTTTAACTTAAGGTCTGTAGGCACATGGAACTGCTCCAGCCCCTGATAAAGGCCAGAGACTGCAAATGGTGTCACTTACAACTTCAATACTTACAGCACTGATCTACTGCATGTATTTGAGGAGTGATAATTTTCCATTCTGAGAGGACATTCTTTTGTATCCAAGATATCTGAAGACCTTCTTTTTCTCTGACATTTTCCAGTTTTTAGACATTTTCTGATGTTGTGCACCAACCTTCATGGTTTCCTTTTAGTCATCATCATTGAATAATTGCTATGTTCCAGGAAGATTTCTTTTTACTAGAGACTCAAAAGTTCACCTTTTTTGAACTTATATACATTCTGGACAGACAATAAACAAATATATATATAGCATATTAAGAGTTTTTTTTTTCGGGGGGGGAGTGAGGGGAGAAAGAACGTGATAAGGGAGTGACCCAAGTGCTGAGAACATTGCAATTTTAAATAGGGGGGTCCAAGTGTCCTCACCTGAAGGTAAGGTTTGAGCAAGGATTTTTAGAGAGCAGGGGATTCATTTGGAAGGGAACCCTAGGCAGAGGGAATAGCCAGTGCAAAGGCCCTAATGTAGAAATGTACTTGGTTTGTAGGGGAATCAGTTAGGAGGCCAGGGTGGCTGGAGCAGACTCTAATAGGGTAGCTCAAGGTCATAGGGAATCTCTGGGCCATTGTAAAGGCTATGATTTTACTCTGGATGAATGAAAATTATTAGAGAGTCTTGAGTAAAGTAATATTACTGACTTGCTTTTTTATTAGATTTATTCTAATCTATTACATTGCTAGATTAGATACAAAACTGGTTAATGTCTAACAGGGCCATAAACCGTAACCTTTGGATTTCACTGGACAGACATTATTTACAGTTCCACTGAACCAAATCTATAACAGAGAATTGGGGTTATTTTCTCTGAAATGCATGTTTTTCTTTCTTTTTATTTATTTTTTATAGTGACATTGGTTAACATAATCCAGTAAGTTTTAGCTTTACTTTAATAGCATGTTTTTCATGTTTTTGTTTTAAAAATAAAATGAGCAGATGAAGTTTGAGTTTCATAAAACTCTAGCAAATAAGCGTGGTAGGACATTTTTACCCCATTTTATAGTTGACAAACTAAAGTATAGAAAAGCAAAGTAATGTGCTGAAGATTGAAATGTATATATATATAGTAAATGTATATTTTTTATCTAATATATATGTTTATCTAGTAGATGGCAGAGTTGTGACTTTTTTAAAAAAAATATTAACCATAAAGTTTACTTAGAACCTTCTAAATAAACCTTTAAAGGAACGAAGTATTTATATTTTTAAACTGTGGTCTTCTGATAGAGGCATTCACATATGGTAAAAAGGAACTCACTTCAGTGGTTCAGAGGGCTCTATTGGGGATTACTAATCCTAAAAGATTGACCAGATGTTTATAACAAATGCAGACTCAAGAGGCAAAACTATGATTTGTCTAGTGTTACAGATGCAGTAGTCATATGTTCATATGTTTTGATGCAGGAATCGTTTTTTTTTTTTTAACTTCTTAGCACCTGGAAGCACAGAATAGACATTCAATATACATAGTAGTCCTTGTCTCTAAATGGAATTGTCTCATATCATCTGCTTTAAAGTTATCAATCTAACCTTTTGGTTCTCCACAGCCTAGTGGTGCCTCTGTATCCAAGCTAACTTAGCATCAGTGTCAGCCTTCATTGGCAGCTTGTGTATACAAGGGAGACATTAAATAACAGTGGTGGAGGCTTAGGCTGCAGACCAAAGCTGGATTCAAATTTCAGCTCTGTCATGTACACTTTTGTAATTTTGGCAAGGTGCTATTCTCTAAGCCCAGTTTCCTCATCTATAAAGTGAGAATGATACTGTTACTTACCTCACAGAGTCATTGGTAATATTATCTCATAAATAAATATTAGTTAAGTCTTGACCTTAGAGCTTCCTACTAGTTTAGTGCTTTTCCATCTTGTCTTTGTTTCTCCCTTTCTTGCCAAGTTTTGTTGTGTTGCTTTTGATAAAGGATTCAATTAAATGTAGTCACAGCAAGCTGATTAGTATTTTCTCATATGCTAGCCGCTGCTTTCCTTCCAGCATGGCTTTCTCTGCAAACTTAATGAGTATGCTCCTTGCACTGTCTTTTAGAAAATTAACTAAAATATTAAATAATGCAGATGCAGGACTACTTCTGGCCATTGTTCCTTCAGTCTAAATGGTCACACTTTAGATAATGGGTTGTGTAATGTAGATAGTTCTCTATTAAGAAAATGGATTAAAACCAGAAACTTATTTCTTATGGGTCACTGTTGACTTGCTTTTTTAAAGTGTCTCAGATGCTGTATTGAGAAAAGACTATAGATAATCAAGAGCTGAAGCAGAGAGATCAATTAAAGGATGTTGCAATAATTCAGATGAGGGATGATGAGAGATGGACTGATAGTATCTGTGAACATAGTATAAGTTTGTTGGCTCTAGATACATTTAAAAAGTAGAGCCATGGGAATTTACTGATAGATTGTATTTTACTGATAGATTGGGTGTGGGAGAAAAAGAATTGTCTAGAAAATGTTCTGACCTGTTTCTGACCTGAACAACTGAACCAATGGCATTTCTATTAACTGAGAAGTCAATGGCCATAGTAAAGGCAATTTTTGTTTGGTCCATTTACACAGGGGTGAACGAAGATAAGGATTTTTTGCTTGGGATATATTAAGTTTGAGATGTCTATTAGATATCTAATTAGACATGTCAAGTATGAAGATAGATCTATAAGTCTGGAATTCAAGAAGATCCAGACTGGAGTTGCCACTTGGCAATACATAGATTGAAATCAAATCTATGGGACTGAATGAGATTGTTAGTGAATAAGTGAACAGAGTCTTAGAGCACTCCATTGTTACTAAGTCCAGGAAGATGCTGAAATAAACAGTGAGGAAGGAGCAAACCAGAAATTGTAATATCTTAGATGTTAATTAATAAAATAAAAAATAATAGGTAATGAACAATTGTATCAAATACTACTGATAGGTTATTAAAATTCTCAATGGATTTAGCCATGTAAAGGCCATTAGTTACCTCAATAATGTTAGTTTTTGTAGAATGGACAAAAATCTGGATTAAATTGGACTCTAAAGATTGGGAGGAGAGAAGCTGAAAATATGAAAGTATAGAAAATGCATTTGAAGAATTTGGGTGAAAAGAACTATAAACAGAGAATAAGTGAGGTCAAAAGATAATTTTAAAAGTGGGAGACATAATTATGTTTGTTGACTGATAGGAATGAGGGGAAATTGGTGATGTAGAAAAGAGAGGAAATGGAGACAAGAGAATATTTACTGCATGAAATTTCTTGAGTAGCTAAGCTGGGTACCCAAGTAGAGCTTAGTTTTAGATAATAAAATGGATATGCAATCTACAATCACAAATGGAAAGACAGAATATAAGGAAACAGATGCTTGTAGCTGAATGAATAAAATGGTGGGACTTTGTAGAAATTCTATTCAGATGGCTTCAATTTTCTTATTAATGTAAGAAAAAATGTCTTCAGCTAAGAAGAAGAGTGGGGAGAGAGTAGTCACATATTAAAGACTAATTCTGATCCTCCAAGAAGCAAACATCATGTTAGAAGTAAATATGCAAGAGATTTATTGGAAAAACATCTGTAAGTAACAATAGGGGAGAAAGCTAGAGAAAGTGGTGGAGACTTCAGATGTCCACCTATGAAAAAACAGAGAAGGACTGGCTAGGAAGAGCCTCTGACTGCAATATAGTTCTGAGAAAGTCTCAGCCAGACAGTGAAGTATCCCCAAGTCAAAGAGTAATAAAGAGCCAGTAGCTACAATCATTCAAAAATGAATGACCCAAGGAGCAGAAGATGAAGGAGAATACACAGTACAGTCTAATGAAATGAGATTCAACATGTAAAGGGTTTAGGGAGAATGAAAAAAGAATGATCTGAAATGGCAATAAGAAACAAAGAAGCTACCTAACTCACGTCTAGACTCAATGGGGGAAAAACAAAACTCTCCCAAATGGAAAGGGCTATAGGGGAAATTGGATCCTCAGAATAGATCTTGGTTTTCATCAGAGCAAGAATGTGAAGGAAAAAAAAAGAAAAAACTATATCATTCCGGATCCAGTCAGGAGAAAAGAGATGACACCAAGTAGTTGTTTTGTTTTGTTTTGTTTTGTTTGTTTGTTTGTGGGGGGTTTTATTTTTGTTTTTTCTTTGTTTGTTTGTTTGTTTGTTTGTTTGTTTGTTTGTTTGTTTTGAAGAACTGGTTACAAAAGTATTGGAAGAGCTGAAAAGCTCGACAAGGTACCTAAAGAATCTCAGAAATTAGCATGAGTAGGTTCCTATCACTGATTTGGCTGGAGAGCCCACAGGTAAAGGTAATGGTACCAGAGCCCAGGAGCTGGGTGTCTTGGCAGAAACAGGAACAAGTGGCAATTCAGTCCATAGAAAAAAGTTATCTATAAGGAACCAGAACCAAAGAGCAGATGTAGCCACTGCTGGAGCCTAAAAGAGAAAGGATGGGGAAGAATGCCCTATCTTCTCCTTTTCTGTCACCCTTTAATGTCTGACCAACACTCTCTATTGGCTGAACCTAGATAGCAGCCAGTTGACAAGGGAGCTTTTGAGGAGCTCTGCCACCTGTAATACAAAACATAGGAGGGAGGAGTGTGATATGGACCTGAAAACAAATGGACTCAAGAATCCAAACATCAGATTCCATAAGGATTTGCCTATGATGTTTCATGAGTTCCAAAGGATCCATAGAAAGAATTTCAGGAGTTAGAGAGGGATTGGTTATGGCACAAAATTGGGGATTTGCAAAGTTGTATGAGAATTTAAATGTAGAAGATGAAGGATGACCTGGGAGTCTCAGAGAGAGAGAGAGAGAGAGAGAGAGAGAGAGAGATTGAGAGAGAGAGAGGAGAAAAGGAAAGAATAAAAATCTATAACTATATATAGTGATGGATGTTAACTAGCTTTATTGTGGTGATCATTTTGCAATATATACAAATATCAAATTATTATGTGGTACACCTGAAACTATTATGTCAATTATATCACAGTAAAGGTAAACAAACAAACAAACAAATAAATAAATAATGAAGTATAGCTAATAAAGCATGTCAGATATGTTATCTTAGTCCAAAAATTCTGATATGTAAGAAATATAACTTTTTTCTAGAATCCATCTCTTTCTCGGGACCCCATTCCATTGGGCAGTAGAAATGTAATCTAATTTTTTCCAAGTTTTGTTTTCATCTAAATTCTAGATTCTTACCTAGTGCTAAGATATGTATCTATGTGTACATGGTTGACATATACATGTGAGGCTGAAATGTTGCACGTGTGTGTGTGTGTGTGTGTGTGTGTGTGTGTGTGTGTGTGTGTATCTGTAGTAAGGGTGAGGAATTAAAGAAGTAATTGCATTAGAGCTGCAAAGTCCTCTTCATACTGGTACCTGCTGACCTATCCATTATCACATCTTGTCCTTGGTGGCTGGTCCATCTGGAGGCCTGCAGAAATATCCTTTGTTTCTACCTACATGGTTTCTTCTGAAACTCCTTCTATGCCATTTTTGGATTTTAAGGAATCATCTATTACCTCCCTCGACACAATACAGTGTGAGAAATTCTATGAGGCTTCAAAGTTTGATCTGGCTAAAATAATACATTTTCTCTATGTCTTACCACCTACCCAGAGTTATAAAGGAAAGGAGATTATAGGATCTTTTGCTCTTAGATCTCACAAGTTATCTGGAGCTATTACCAAAGCCCCAGGCTTGGCCCAGAGATGAACACAGGACCTTTCTCAAGAACAAACTCCCCATCCCTCCACACACATTGCCAATCTTTCCTCATCCATTTCTATTCTCATAGCCTAATCCTTAGAGGTCAGGAAGGCAAACAGTGAGAAGTTCTAGCCCTTACTTTTTAAGTCACCTTTGTCTAGCTCTCTCTCTCTCTTTCCCTAATCTTTAAAAGAAAAACAAAACCTCAAAGCTTTTTCTGTTTCCTGAGACAGTGAATATAGGCTAGTTAGTTTTATGGGGTCAATGGAGAGAATAAGAAAATAACTGGGGGGAAAATAACTTTGGTTAATATTTCAAAAATATCATACCCCACAGAATCAGTTCTGAGTGAAAGTGGCAGGCTGAGCTGAGAATTACAGAGGAGAGGAGAATGGTGGGGAGTAAAGGAACGTTTTAAGATAGAGAGTACAGTTCAACTCAATGGCTATATTTTCTCAGATGTTTCCCTTTTCATGGAAATGAACTTCTCAGTCAGGAAAAAAGATAAGGTGTTTTCTGGGAATAAAATGAAAAAGAGTTGAAGATAGCTTACAAAAAAAAGCAATCAACTGTGTACCATTAGCACATAAATTTCTTACAACAAATGGGTAAGGTTGGCATCATAATTCTCTTTCACAGGTGAGGAAACTAAGGCTCAGAGTCTGTCCAAAGTCACACAGACTAGTGAGGTTGCTGAGAAGGCTTAAGGTAAGTGAAAATATTTATTCCTCAAAACTCATGGCTTGCTTTTTTTCTCATAATTGAGTTTAAAAATAAAACATGTCTTCAAGTACGTAAAACTCTTATCAGTAATAAAATGTTCTTGTATCACTGACAATAGTTATCTGACTAGAGAAAGTGAAACCAGGACATGACTCAGCATGGGAAAGTGGGAAGTGATTTTGTGGGAACTCGTTTCCTATGCTAACCCATAGAAGACTCCAGTTTTGCTGGGGTTTCAGTTATCTAATTAGCAAAGCATCAGAGCTTCCTAAGAAACATCTCTGTCTCCATCACATGACTCCTAAGTACAGTACCCTTGACCCAGCCCTCAAATGAGAAGGCATGAGCAAATACTTCTGAGGGGATCTGTCCCAGGGGTCAAGATGGTTGGGAGGAGGTGGAGTATGTTACAAAACAACCTACAACCGGAAGAGCCAGAGTTGTGTTTTTGCTCAGTTTTTGGAGAGCACTGAAAATCAGGCACAGGAAGCAGCATCCAGCTCAGGAGTTTGGAGCAGATCGGAAACTGGGCACAAGGTCTGAAAAACAGAAGTAGGCAGAAGTAGCACTGAACTCAAAATTATTTTCAGTCAAGAGGAGGCTTGGATTTTCATTCTTTATAAAAAGTCAACAATTATTATGTTTTAAAGACCATCACCTTTATAAAGATTTCTTTAATTTCATTTCACTTTTAATAAAAATAGGTCATGCTAGACATATGGTTTTATAATCTGACTTTTTTCTTTCATATATCGTGAATATGCCCTTTTATTTCTCACCCTACAACAGTTTGGTTTCTTGCCACCACTGATGCATTCCCTGGCCTGACCAAGGAAACCAGTGATATAATAATTGCTAGATCTAATGGCCACCTCCAGTCCTGGCTCCCTTGACTTATCTTCTTTGGCTACTCCTTCCATAATCAAACATCCCTTCCTTGATTCCTTCAACATTCCTCTGTTCTGGTTTCCCATCTGTTTCTGGGGGCTCCCTCTGGTCCTCTTCACAATCATTTCCCTCTAATAACTCTAGAATATGGAAAACAGTCCCCTGGAGACACTGTTTCTCCCCTCTTTTTTAACACTTTTCTTGGACATTCTCTTTTACTTACTACCTGTACATTTTGACACACAAATTCAAAATTTCAGCTTTGTCCTCTGTTATGAATTCCAGACCCTTAGCTGTAATTCAACCTAGGTTTCTCACTGACTCATTATACTCAACACACCCAAAGCAGAACTTATCTCTTACCTGCCTTCTCAAATATGATAGGGTGTCTCCCTTTAAGCTTAGAGACAAAAATCCCACTTGCTCTTCACCTTGGTGACATAAATAAACACAGTGCTAACATTAAACTCAAATGTTATGTTAAAAGCTTTACATATTTTTCTCATTTAATCCTCACAACAAATCTATGAGGTAAGTAGTATCATCACCCTCCCCTTACAACAAGGAAATGGGAGCCGAAGAAGGTAAAGACACTTTCTCAAAGGAACCCAGCAAACAAGTGAGCTAACAGTCCGACTCAGCAGTTCATCTCCTAGTGCTTGTGCTCTTAACTCCACACTCCTTTGAAAAGACTCCATAAGTCTGGGCTTTGCAAAAGAAATTTTTACTGAGAAACTATGTGAAAATAAAACACAATTCAAAATTGTGTTTTATTTTAAAAATAAATTAAGATGCAAAGCATAAACTGTTCAAATGTAGTAGTGTCCACCTGTATCAACCTGGCCAACACAGCTTGGCACCCAGCCCTGGTTCCTCTTCTCACCACAATCCTCTCTCTTGGGTGCTAGATAAAATTAACCAGACTCTTCCGCCAAGGAACTCTTGGCTTCCAGATCCAGTGGACTTCTCAACTTCTTCCAAATGCTGCTTATTAGAATCAGCCTCTGTTCTTTGATAGTGAGCTTCTCTATTTTTTTTATTTGAACCTCTGACCTTAGCCTCATCCCCAGCAATAAGGAAGGCACTTTCCTACCTTAACAATGAGCTTCAGACTGCTCTGAAACTATCCCCTCCTCCTCTTTTTAGATGACTCAAGCCATGAGACCTTGTATAGTTGATTTTTAACTCAAGGGCAGGGTTTTCAACTTTTTTTATTAAATTTTATCATCGTAGATTCAGATTCTAATTCTAGCAGATCTCTTTAGATTCTAACTCTGTGATTCAACAACTTCAATATTCCCCTGAGTTTAAATTTGTCCATTTAATGATTCAAAAATATGTAATTTATTGAGTACTCATTGGGGGTTGGAACTGTTCTAAGCCCTGGGGGTCAGTAGTGAACAAGATAGGCAAAACCTCTGCTTATGTGGTATTCACATTCAAGTGTGGTAAAGAGAGAAGAGCTGGAAAAGGGGGGCATCACAGGTGGTAAGGACAGAGAACACTTCTCTTTTCATCCTCCAAGAGTGAGAGAGCATGTCCTGTTTCTTTCTCAAGAGAGCCTTCTCTCTTAAATTGACAAAAAGTATACCCAGTACCTAGTTGACTCTATGTATATTCTTTCAAGCAGTTGTACATCACTGTTGTCGATAAGAATACCCACTGGGAACCTGGCATAAACTGTCTGTTGTATTTCCTTGATTTTTCTCCAAGCACTCACTCAGGTGCCCTAAGTGAACTTTCATAATACCCTTGGGAGTATAACAGGTCTGACTCGCTTTACCAGTCTGATGTACAAACACAGTTACATCTATTTTATTTTTCTAATTTATCACTTAAATTTCAACTACTTTTTCTAAGAGAACTGCACACCAAAAGGTATTGCTAAGAGATATTACCCTTACAAAGCCCCAAAACACCTTGGAACCCTTTTGTGTTTACATTTCTGAAGGGAACCACTTTTGATTTTTCAAGTAACTGTAAAAATCTGATGCAAAGGTAACTTACTATCTCCACCTCTATATTAAGGAAAGGCTATAATGTTAAATTTTGAAAGTGTAGTATTTCCATTAGCAGTTAAGGGAGGGGGCCATTCCTGAAAAGAAGACAAAATTGAAAAAAAATTACGAAGGCCTTAAATATTCCTAGGAATAGGTTTTAGAAGCTTTGGCTATGCACATAGTAATGATGAAAAATAAAGTACAGATAAGAGATCTAGAAGACTGATTTACATTTCCGCCAGAAAAAATGGGAAAAATGCTCTTCTTTTCCACATCTTCCATTTTCTTTCCCTTTTTAAATTCACCTTCCAGAAGAGGAAGCCAAGATTGAGAGGAGAGATACTGAGATGAATTGAAACAAACTGTAGAAACTGGATTAGAAAAGATTGAGCTGGCCAAAAATATAAATCAATTTTAATTTGCAATCTTTCAAACTAGTCCCAACATCTTTCCTCAGGCATTGGCAACCTACCCCACAGCCAGAGAGCCACAGGCAGACTACTGGGGAATTTCAGTGACACATCACCACTCACCTGCCCTCGGCAAAGTACTTTCCCACACCCTCCTACCTCCATCTCTCTCAGCCTGGTCCTGGAGGCGTAGAGCTTGGCACCCCACAAGGTAATTCCATGTAGTAGTCAGTCTTTCATCAACTGTCCTAAGCCCAAGATTCTCCTTACTGCCTACTTCAGGCATTAATAGATCCTCATGCTTTATCTGATCCTGGTTATCAACTCTGCATGAAAAAAATGAGACCCAGTTTATTTATATCTTAGAAAGGAGTTTGCTAATTAAAATACTTTTTTAGAAATGGGATATTTGTTATTGGGCTTTAAATTACTCCATGTTGATTTTGCCTCATCTAGTCATCAAGAGTGAAAAATATAGTATACCCACATTATTCAGAGGAACACAGCTGTACCCCTATGTTAGCTTTACAAGTGACTCATAGCAATGGCATAGGTTTCAATCAAAACAAGAAGCCAAACACTTTAGTTTCATAGGTATATGCATACATTTAAACTCATCAACCTTATACATTAAATACATGCAGTTTTTTTGTTTGTTTGTTTGTTTTGTTTTGTTTTGTTTTGTTTTGTTGCTTATTAAGTATACCTCAACAAAGCTGTTTAAGAAAAAAAAAGCCATCATTTAAAATGAAGTAAGGTTCGACCAGCAAATTTGTCAGACTCTGTTGGAAAGTGCAAGGTTTTCTGGTACACATTATAATAATAATAATAATAATAATAATAATAATAATAATAATAATAATATTCAATAATACATACATATTTACAATGTACTTTACACAGATTATTTCATTTAACATATGCAAAAATCCTATGAGAGAAACTATTTTGCCATTACACAAAGTAGGATATTTCTATTTTAACTAGTCTTTCAAGTATCAATAAACTTACTCTAGTATTCCACTCTAAGGACTAGAAAGAGGAGACTTTAGGGACAGAAAGTTAGAGTAGATGGGCTTTCTCCCACATATCATACCCAGAGGCATCTACCTTCCATTTCCTGCAGCAGACCTCATCACGTTCCACAGATAGAACCAAATGATTTAACATGCTTTCAGCAATTACTTGAAGAAGCATACAATTAAAACAGCCTGTTATCAGAGATGGAAAAAAAAATAGATGATAGAGGCTCTGTTCAGCCCTCTGGCGACTAAATCAAATTGTGACAGAAACACGGAGCAGCAGCAAGGAAACATTTGGGATGAACTTTTCTAACCTAGTGAAGGAAATTGACATAAAACCCCTGGATGCTCAGAGAATTCCAAAAACCAGGGATCCAAAGAGGCCCACACCAATACATATCATAATTAAAATGCCAAAGTTAAATACAAAGAAAGAATATTAAAAGCAGCATGAGAAAAAAAGATAGTTACCTATCAAGGAACTCCCATAAGACTGGCAGCTGGTCTCTCAAAAGAAACTATGTAAGACAGAAGGGCTTGGCAAAAAATATTCAACAGGATGAAGACCCAGGATCTACAACCAAGAATAATTTATCCAGCAAAGATATCATTTCGAATTGAAAAAGAGATAAAGAGCTTTCCGGACAAAAATAAGCTGAAGGAATTTATCATCAGCAAACCCATATTACAGAAAATGTTGGAGGGACTTCTTTAAGAAGAGAAAACAGGGGAGGAAGTGAACAATTGAGAGGATCATTTTATGAACTATATAGATGTCTAACCAATTTACTGTATACTTGAAACTAATTAAAATAAATACATTTTTTTAAAAAAAAGAAAGAAAATTGGAGCATCAGTTTAGAGTGCCCCTATATCTAAAAACCAAATTCCAAACAAAGAAAATGGAATCTGAATATTTTTTCTCTTGACCTCTTCAAGAGTATTTGGAAACTTGTAAAATTTCACCCCTGGGATTTCTTTCCAGAAATAGTGACTTTTAAACCTCTGCTTGGCATGGCTGGCCTCTCTCCTCAACCCTTTAGGGTCTCATTTTAAATACCAGAAAGGTCTTCTCTGACCATCCAGAAGATCTTGTTTGTTTCTTGCTGGCAATTATCAGAATGGGACTCTGTGTCTTTTTCTATTCATTTGTATTCTGTAAGGAGGAAGAAGGGAAGTGTCATTTTTTAAGACCCAGAGCCTAGCAATTAAAATAGAACTGACAATTAAAATGCACTCAATAAAAATGTATTGATCAAATAAATAAATTGATTAAATGGGAAAAAAAACAGCCTGTTATTCTCATTTCTCCACAACTCCCACAATATTGCATTTATAGAATTCTTCACTTAAACAAATTTCTTTTGGTTTAAACTTCTCCATGAAAGATACTGCCTCAAACACAGTGGTATTGTGGCCTTCCTAGAATAATCATTTATAGGCACCAATCTTTATTAAAACAAAGACCATGTTGTCTGGTAATAAAAGTCAAGACAGGATATGAGAATTAATCTTCAGGGTTACATGCAGGGTAACCCTGAGCATGTACCCATAAATGAAGTACTACACAGAACACTCAAATCAAAATCTGTCTTGAGTGGCAACTCTTAAGTGAAGCCAAGCCGAAGTGTTTTATTATTGTTTATGATCCTGCACAAGAATTTTCATTCCCTGTTAATGCACTGACTTTGCTGATTATTGCTTAACAAGAAAGTGTTTGTGGTATAATGTAGAGAATCAGAGTGTTTCCATGGGCTAGACATTTTGGAGGAAAAAAATAAATAAATGAATAAAAAGAGAAAAATAAGAAAACTTTTTCAGGAAAGCTATTTATCTTGAGTTACATTTCTTATAGAATTTGATTTTTATTTTCTGTCTCCCTGTCAAGTATTAACTTTGAAAGTCCTTGTTATGCAGTGAGGGCAGAGGTTTTTAGAGATATCTGAAAGCAAAGGATGGACTAAACAGGCTACTTTTTAAATATATATATATATATATATATATATATATATATATATATATATATATTTAGAATATATATATATATATGGTAAGAACACTTAACATGAGATTTACCCTCTTAACCATTTTTTAAATGTACAAGACAATATTTTTGACTATATGTACAATGTTGCACATCAGATCCCTAGTACTTATTCATCTCTTGCTTAACTGAAAGTTTATGCTTGTTGATTAGTATCTCCCCATATCTCCCTTCCCAAGTCCCTGGTGATGACCATTCCATTCTTTATTTCAATGAATTTGACTATTTTAGGTATCTTACATAAGTAGAATCATGCAGTATTTGTCCTTCTGTGATTGGTGTATTTTACTTAGCATAATGTTTCCAAGGTTCATCTTTGTCATCACATATTGTATAATTTCTTTCTTTTCAAAGGCTGAAAAATATTTCATTGTATGTATGTTTCCTTAATTCATTATTCATCAATGGACATTTAGGTTGTTTCTACACTTTGGCTAGTGTGAATGGTACTGTAATGAAATGGGAATGCTAATTTTTCTTTGATATCTTGATTTCAATTATTTTGGATAATACCCAGAATTGGTATTGCTGGATCATGCGGTATTTTCTATTTTTAATTTTGCACAACCTCACACTGTTTTCATAATGGTTACACCATTTTGCATTCCAACCAATAGTATTCAGGGGTTCCAATGTCTACACATTTTAGCCAAAACTTGTCTTTGTTCTTCGACAATAGCCATATCAAAAGCTGTGAGGTTATATCTCACTGTGGCTTTGATTGTATTAAATTCCAATGGCATTTTTTTTACAAAACTAGCAAAATCAATTCTAAAATATTTATGGAATCACAATGGACCACAAATAACAACATCAATCTTTTTTTTCTTTTAAGGACAAAACCAAGGCATTATACTTCTTTATTTCAAAATATATCGCAAAAATCAGCAATGAAAACAATACGGTATTGGCATAAAGACAGATATACAGACCTAGGGAACAGAGTAGAAAGCTCAGAAATAAAATCAAGTGTATATGACATCTATAAAGATACAAAGAATGTACAATGAAAAAAGAATGGTCTCTTGAAAAAATAGTGTTGGGAAAACTGGATACGCACATGCAAAAGAATGAAATTGGACCATATCTGATACCATAAATAAAAATCAATTCAAAACGGATTAAAAACTTAAATATCAGACATGAAATTATAGAACTCCTAAAAGAAAATAAAGGAAAATCTTCAACATTGGCCTTGGCAATGATTTCATGAATATGGTACTAAAACCATAGGCAACAAAAATCAACAAAAGGGATTATATTAAACTAAAGAACACTATAAAGCAAAGGAAACCATGAACAAAGTTAAAAAGCAACCTATGGAATGGGAGAAAATATTTACTAACCATATATCTGATAATAGGTTAATATCTATAATATATATAGAACTCATACCACTCATAAGCAAATAAAAAATTAAAAAATTAACAAAGAACTTGAATAGACATTTGTCTCAAAAGAAGACAAGCTGCTTTTTCTTGTTCCACCTTTCACATTAGCATTTAGAGGTAGTTGTCTGCAGGGTAAATCTTTAAGTTGTATTGTAATGTCTAAAGGACTCCTTAGGCTTTGACAATTGCCAGTTCCCACCACAGAGCCTGATGTTGTGTGAGTGGGGTCATGGCAGGGGGAGGGGGCAATGACGATTATTCAATAATCTTACTAGATTCAAAATTAACATTTATTTGGTCTATGACCCCACCAAGTAAGAGGAGAAGCTTATAGGGGTGTAGTGAGTCAGTACAGTAGTAACAGACCTGTCAAGTCCTTCCCAGGTGGCATAAGGAAGATGTTATTAACTAATAAATAAACATGACATACTTCTTGCTCTAAAGACAGGGTAAATTATTTTTAAAAAAAAACAGAAAATTAAAAAATAATAATAATTGAAGTAGCCATGCATGTACCAAGGGAAGATAAATAGTCAAGTTCTTTGCTGCTGACCAAGGTTACAATACATGGGCAATATCAATACCTGAGGTCAATAAATAGAATACTGTTACTGAGTTTTTCAAAACTAGTCCAAATAGAAATCAATAAGACACCTGGAATCTGGAAAACTATGTGTCCTACCTACAGGAATAAATCTAAACTTTTGGTTTTATTTCATTCTTAATTTTAAAGAATGTGGTTTTTACTAAGCATAGTGACAATGACAACTAAAGCAAACAGCAGTAGTGAAGAAAAAGGAGGGTCAATTTTCTTTCATAAGCCTCCTACTTTGAAAAAGACATTTTCTGCTGAAGTACAAGCACATAATATTTGGCATACCTTTTCTTAATCATTTTTTAATTAAATATATTGGGGTGACATTGGTTAATAAAATTATAGAGGTTTCAAATATACAAAATATATCATTTGTATATTGCATTGTGTGTTCACCCCCAAAGTCAGATCTTCTCTTACCATATATTTGACCCCCTTTACCTTAATGGACCTTCTTCCTCCTCTCTTTCCCTCTGTTAACCACTAAACTGTTGTCTGTGTCAATGAGGCTTTTTTGTTTGTTTTGTTCAGTTGTTACTTTCAGTTTTATACCCTACATGAGTGAAATCAATGGTTCACAACTTACACTGTTTGGCTTATTTAGCTTAGCATGATAAACTCAAGATCCATCCATGTTGTCACAAATGGCAGTATTTCCTCTTTTCTTATGGCCGAGTAATATTCCATTGTATGTATGTACCACATCCTCTTTATTCAATCATCTACTAAAAGATACTCCAGTTGTTTCAATGTCTTGGCCACTATGAATAATACTGCAATGAACGTCGGGGTTCATATACTTTTATGAATAAATATTTTCAAATTTAGGGGGTATATACTCAGAAGAGAGATTGCTGGGCCATATGCTAATTCTATTCTTAATATTTTTAGGAACCATCATACTCTTTTACAAGTAGCTCTACCAATTTACATTCCCACCAGCAGTGTATGAGAGTTTCTTTTTCCCTACAACTTTTCCAACACCTGTTATTACTTTCTTATTGATAATAGCCATTCTTATACCTCCTCCACCTTAAATTTAGAATATATAAAAGATCTTTCTCGCTCTACTATTTAAGCAAAAATGAAACATCCCTCTGGAAGAAGCCTGAATACATGTCTGGTGTCCCAGCTTTTGTAGCTGCCACCAGAGGAACAGAACTCCAGATTGTGTGGCTTTGATAGCCAAAGAGGCTTGCATTCATGTGTCCCATAGGACCAAAGCAAACAAAGAAGTTCATCTCCTAAACAAGACCTGTGTGTCAAGACTTGGAGAGGTGGCTGTTATATCTGAAGCACAAAAACTAACAGAAAGTATTAAGGACAATTAAAAAAGAAAGGTGTATGTTCTAAGCAAAAAAAGTAAGCTAAATTTCCAGAAATTAATTTTAATTTAAAAAGATAAGTGACTTACCTGATAGGGAGTTCAAGATAATGGTTATAAAGATGCTCACCAAGGTCAGGAGAGCATGCATGAACAAAGTAATAATTCAATAAGGAGACAGAATATATAAACATGTACCAAACAGATATCATAGAGTTGAAGAATACAACAGTTGAAATGAAAAAAATCAATAGAGGGTGGTCAACAGCAGACCAGATCAATGGAAGAAAGGATCGATGAATTTAAAAACAAGGAGTAGAATTCATCTAGTCAGAGATACAAAAAGAAGAAAATGAAAAGGAGTAAATAGAGCTTAAAGGACTTATGGAGCAACATCAACTTGATCTATATACTCTTCTCACAAAAGGGGAAGAGCAAGAAAGGGGCAAAAACTTTAATTAAAGAAATAATGGCTGAAAACGTTCCTAACCTGGGGAAAAGAACTAACATCCAGGTCCAGGAAGCTCAAAAAAAGAATGAAAAAAGATGAATCTAAAGAGACCCACACCAAGACACATTATAATTAAATTGTCAAAAGTTAAACATAAGAAAAGAATCTTAAAAGCAGCAAGAGAAAAATAACTTATTAAGTGCAAAGGAATTCCATCTATCAGCAGATTTTTCAGCAAAAACTTTGTAGGCCAGGGAGTGGCATGATATATTTAAACAGCTGGGAGAAAAAACTATCAGCCTAGAATACTCTACCTGGCAAAGTTATCAGACTTGAAGGAGAGAAAAAGAGTTTTCCAAACAAACAAAAGCTGAAGGAAATCAGCACTACCACCAAATTAGCCTTACAAGGAATGTTAAACAGATTTTTTCAAGCTGAAAGGAAATAATGCAAATTAGTAACATGAAAACATATGAAAGTATAAAACTGATCTGGTAAAGATATTGTGAAATACAGAATACTCCAAGATTGTAATGGTGATGGTTCAAATCACTTATAACTCTAAAATAAAGATTAAAAAATAAAATATTATAAATAACTATAACCACAATAATTTGTTAATAAATATATAATATAAAAATGTAAATTATGACATTTGAGAACATGAAATGTGGGGAGCTTTTGTATACATTCAAAGTTAAGTTATTAGCTTAAAATAGACTGTTATAAGCATAATAGTTTAAAATGTCAGTGTATACAACACACTTGAAATTACATTTGTAATGCAATTACTTAAGCATATAATGAAAAATTGCAGGTATCAACTTCAAAAACTATGATGAAGTAGAGCGTTAAACAAGTATTTTAAGTGGTATATGAGCAAAAATGTTTGACTGTCATTGCTCTAAGCTGCATGTGGTTGTATCTTGGCTAAAGACGTTCAAATCATCTGGTAGATGCAGCTTGTCTGATACAACCTGCTGGTCCTGTCCCAAAAGCACACCTCCCGCTTTCCTCAATGAACTTGCCATCTACACAGCCATTTACCTGAACTCTCCCAGACTTCAGCAGTAACAGCAGAGAAAAAAAAAAAAAAAAACTTAGAAAGAAATTATGATAATTCAGTAGCCCAACACCTAGAGAGATATAAGAATGTGGGTGAGGAGAGTTCTAAAGGGGGATCTGAATGTCCATGTGAAACCTGAGCATCTTGCCTAGAAAGCACACTATGGTGATTACACCTTCAACGACAAATTTACAAAGGCTGCTTTGCACCCAACTGAGCAGGACTTCTGATATAAGGATGTGGGATAGAAGATTCTGCTTTTCTATCAGGGAAGATTATAGGGTGATGAGGGATTTGAAGTCTCTCAAGGCAGATAGTGTGTAATCTTGGTGGAAACTTTGGACCTCCTTTTCCAGGCCTAAAAATTAGCTAGACAAGTGACAATTAAAGTCAGAATGGTATGTTTTAAATATAAAATCATACATTTTCCTAACTTAAAACTTTTCATTGTTTTTCTAATAACTTTCAAATCATTCAGGCTGACATTCAAACTCTAACTCAGTACACAAGTGCTGCATCGTCTGGCCCTTGCCTTTCTCTCTAGCTTCATCTCTCAATACTCCCAGGAAGCACTTTGCGTTCATTCCAGCCATCTCCAATGACCAACAGGTCCCAGCTGTGTCTGAGTGTTGCCCCAACTCAGTGACTCTACAAATGCTAGTGTGTCTGCCTAGAAAGTTCTTCCTACTTCGTCACCTGTCCAACTCTTCTTCCTTTAAGACACAACTTGAGTATCATTTCCCAGGCCTCAAATTTTGTTTTTTTTCATCTTTGTACTGTCAAAGTAACCCTAGCCCAGCATTTATTAGAGTGTAAAGTATTCATTCATTCATTCATTCATTCACTTGAGAGCTCTCCTTGTAATTTCCTAGCAGGCAAGACCTGGTATCCTAGATGTAAATCAATGACTGAAAGAGGAAATAAATTTATTTGTAAATTTATAAAAGAATTATACACAAGAAACAGGGAGATAGAAGAGTTGAGGTAAGAAATAGCAGTAACGAGGAAGCAGGAAGAAACTGGAGACAGCAGAGGGAAGCTTGGGTTCTTCTTACCCAATTTCCCTGGCAACACATAAGCCTCTATCCCTGCTCAGGTGCCTATCGCCTGCCAGAATAGACCAGCAAGACTCAAAAACCAGCCTGTCCACTTATCAATTATGGAAACTGTTGTAAATTACTAATCCCCTCTAATCCCCAGTTTCCTCATCTCTGAAATTATATTAACCTTTGTCATAAAGTTGTTACGAAGATTAAATCAGAGAATACATATGATACACGTGACACAGTGCTTTGTTCATAATAAATACATAATAAATGTTCACTGAAAATGCATTTCTATCTACTGTTGAAGAATAAGAGAATAGACTTTTTCTTAGGCCCCACAAAGCACATGGGCTGGACTAGGACTTGAAATTAGTCTGATATGAAGTTTTTCTCTGATCTCAGGACATTTTAGTTTAGTGCTGATTTCAACAAAGCAAACCCAAATCAGCAACATTGCTATCATTTGAATTGGGTTAGGGTTAAGATTTTGAGATTTCTATGTTAATGACACAATTTTAGTGTTTTGCCTTTTGTGAAGAAGAAAAAAAAATTATATGAGGTTGCCACTTGAATGACCTAAGGAAGACCCAGCCCCACAGCAAAAGAAGCTTCACTTAATAGAGGCTGCACTTCTCAAGCCTCCCAACCTTGCAAAGACATTCTTCTCAAATAAACAGTAACAGAGTTTTTTCCTATAGACCCAACCACTAGGTTGGATTTGGAGGTAAAATATTATCCACTTGGATTAATTATTATATTACATTGTACTGGGTGCCTCTAACATGGATCAGCCTTTTTTCTCGGTCACATATTAACAATCATCATCTTGACATTCTAAAAATGCTGCCTGATTAGTAGTTCCTGGCAATAGTGGCTGACAGCAGTTACTGGAATCTCTGCTTACTGAGTGATTACATAATATCTACACCTACCTGCACAGCTAGTCACGATATTCCATGATGTTTGACCTGAAGAGTGCCATATTCACTAGACTGATCTCCTGATTAGTCATTGAACATGTTTTGCTTTTCCTACTTTGTGCTTTTGCTCACTTCTTTCTCTCAAATTATTCAAATTCCAGAAGTCTTTTAAGGTTTAGGTTAAATGTTCCTTTTGTCTGTCATCAACCCAAATAGAAAACAGTTTGCTTCTGAATTTCCACTGTACATTGCTTTTTGCTCTCTGTCTTGTATCTTCCTAAGTAGTACAATGCCTTGCACACAATTAGCACTAAAAGAGAGTTTACTGAAGGCATGAACTAGTGACCCACTACAACTAAGGCTACTGTAGATTACTTGAAAATGTAAACAGACATATCATCCTAATGAAAAGAAAACACTTTACTCCCTATGAGGAAATCCTGTTTATTCACCAACAGCTAAGTCCACTTTCTGTTTGTGTGCCTCCCAAAGCACTTGGAAAAGAGACGCTAAGCAGAACAAACTCTAGAGTTTAATTCTCTGGCTTATCACCCAAAT
Organism: Macroglossus sobrinus; assembly: GCA_004027375.1. Classification (NCBI taxonomy): domain Eukaryota; kingdom Metazoa; phylum Chordata; class Mammalia; order Chiroptera; family Pteropodidae; genus Macroglossus; species Macroglossus sobrinus. The sequence continues at coordinate 117,872 of PVKZ01001302.1, read as the reverse complement.
AGCTTGGCCTTGCTCTTACTTCTTGGATATTAAAACACTGTCCTTAGAGGTGTTTAGAGAAATTAGATAAACTTGGAAATAATGGGTATAAGTTGATGCTTTGGGCTGAAAAAAAAAAAAACAGATTCTCACCTCTTGACCCTTTTATTGATCCACTCATTCTCAGAAGTGAGAGTCCTAGAAGGGCTAGAGATGACCAGTATATAAATTGAAAGGATAACAGAGGATATTTATATAGACTCAGTATTACATGGTATTAAGAAGTTATTTTCAACTTTGTCAGATTGAGTAATGGCCTGTTTGTTATGAAATATAAAAGGCTTATCAGTTAAAAATGTATGCTGAGAAATGACATGATTTCTGAAACTTGTTTGGAAAAGAGGAATAGAGATAAATAACAAGATCAGCAAAATGTTCATAATTATTGAGTTAATTATTTAGTATATGGAACTTCATTATACTATTCTCTCTATTTCTGTGTGCTAAAACATGTCTACACTAAATAAAGTTTGAATAGTCTTTTAAGAAAGTAGTTACTCTCACATAACTTAAATGACAAATAAGGGTAAAAAGAGAATTTTTACTATCTAGATCACATGTCTGTGCCATTGGATTTAATCCAGACTACTCTGAATCACTGTTGTGTCATGTTCTCTATTAAGTAAACCAGAAAGCTACATATGTGCAGCATAACCTGAAAAAGATATCTGAGGTTTTAAATTTCAAGCACACTAAAGTTATTTACATTGTGTCCTTAATCAGGATTTCAGCCTTATCTCGGAAGAGCAGTTCTTTTGTGTCTGTGTTGTTTCTTGAAGTCATAGTTATGTTTTTGAAAACCAGTTATGCTAAAAAAGAAAAAAAAAAGTGGGAGCAGGAAGATGGAGAAAAAGAGGTTCAGAAGTAGCATATAGGTTAAATAAATTTTTTGGCAGGATATCCTGGTAATAATCCAGGTAAGCACTTAATTATCTAGCATATCTGGCCCTAATTTAAATTTAGCTCTGAAACATTAATCAAATAAAGTATTTTTTACAGAAGTTAATTAATAACCCTGTCCCTTCCTCTACTTTTCACTGAGTAAGCTAAGGCACCAAAAGTATTTGTCATATTAAAAGTTGCTTGTTGGCCTTTGGAAATATCACCAAGGACTAGAATCCTCAGATACCTAAGGAACATTTTTCTTTCGTTCTTTGTTGTTGTTGTTGTTGTTGTTGTTGATGTTAATGTTGTTGTGATGAGCATATGTTCTTAGAAAAACCTAGACATTTTTGGTCCCAATTCCACTAAGTATCAAATGGAAGAAGATGTCAAAAGAAACAAGAAGTAACTTTATTAATTCACCCAACAGAGTTGGCTTAGCCACTTACTTCAGGAAAAGGAAATTTCAGTAACATAAACAAACAAACAAACGAACGAACAAAACCTTACTAAGCTCCTTTATCAGCAGCTATTTGCATAGAAAAAATTTTATAGAGTTTGGTGGCCTAATACTGATTCAGCAGATCAAGGTTTTGAGAAGTGGAATTAACTAAACTAAGGTTAAAGAAGCCAGTAATACTTTGACACTGGTATCAGTCTATAGTTTCACATTCCTCTTACATCTCTGTACTATTTATTGTAACCATCCAAATCCATCAGAAAAATCATTAAGTCAGCATTTTCTAAATATGTTTATAGAACTGAGATATTAATCATTACCTGAAAAATAGGACTTCATGATCAACTGAAATTTTGGGGAAATTCTGAATTGAAACAAGTTCAAATATCTCTCTACTTTGGGACTTTCTAGAGCTTTTAATATAATAAAAAGTATTATGAACCTTTAAGAAGAGAAACACTGTAAAACCAGTGCAACATTCATAAATCATTTTTAGAACTAGTATTCCAAAAATATATTGATGACTATGATCTGAAAATATACCCAGGTATACACACACACACACACACACACACACACACACACACACACACACAATGTAAACATACTAGTATATATGAGTGAACCATTTTTTCCACTGGTGTGAACAAGTATAAAGGCAACAAATATTGTAAGCCAGCAAGCCAAAGAATATCTTCCATTCTTTCAAAGAACAAGAGAGATCTATTTTTCTGACAGCCCTTCAGACTGTGGATTCTAGGCAGTTACTTCCTTCCTGCTCTAAAAACATTAAATCCTGGAACCAAGAAACTGATAAGAAAAGAGACAGCCTTACAGAACATTTAGTACTGTCGTGAAAAAGCAAACTTCCTATAAATGCCAGGAAACTTACTAAGACCTGGCCCTGACTTTCTGTAAACCCTGGAAAGAAATTAGCAGATAGATTATTTTTCTTTTCTTTCCTTAATAAGAGTAAAGTGGGTCTCTCTTAGCTAGCTATCTCTAAGAGCATTTATTAAGTTTATACTGGGGTAATAATAATCGTGGCTGCCAAATGGCTGTTTGATGTGAATTTGATCATTTTAGCTCAATGACATAATACCAATCAAAACAATTCCACTCCAGTTATTACAATTTTGTGTCAACAACAAAGACAACAACAACAATAACAACAATAATAATAATAATTAAGACCATGGCTAGAGCTAACCCCTGAACTGGGTGGCCTTCAATTCCAATTACTTTTTCCATCGGGACCATCAGTGCAGATATTACAGGAGTAATTTGAGTGCAAGATTGATATTGTACACCCATTTATTCATGTAATACATTAGTCACAACTTCAGTTTCCTTTTTTATTTATTATTTGTTGGAAAGAAAAATTAAAGAATGTCTGCCTAAATTGTTCATATCCTTGGTACACTCCCCTAAGAGCTCATTTCTTCTTGGTAGTCATGAAAAACATGCAAATATAAATTGCCATTATAAATAGTGCAGACAATGTAATACCACAAGCCAAAAATTTGCCTTGTAATTCATAGTAGGAACAGGAAGGAACATAATGCAGAAAAACATAATTTAAAAACTATAAATACCCTAAAGTTTTAGAGGGTTTTTACTGAATTTGATTGTAGTTATTTATTACCTATCAGTTATATTCAGTGATTCTATACTTAAAAAATACTTATATATGATATTTTAATATTTTAAGTAAATAAATTATTTTCTTTTAGGAAAAATAAAAAATATTAACTCCACTGGAGTTACCCCAATGAAACCCTTATTTATTTTGGGGATACTAAAACTTCATGCTAAGGCTCCTATCTCCAAATATTCTCTAGGGTTTCACTACGTGGAATACTAGAACAGCCAGTGCTTAGTACTATGGGGAAAATAGACTTCTCAACTATGGTCCCAGATTGGAAGTAAAAGAGTAGATAGTACAGAAAAGGTGATAAGTAACTAAAGGATATGATCAAAAGGAAATCCAGAAGACTCATCAAGGGAAGCTAGAATACTAATTTATGACAAAGTCAAGTTTCTATGTCTCTATATAAATTAGAACTGATTAATGGGATACAGTACCGTAGGTACTCAATGCAAGGTACATGGACAATAGAAACAACTGGTATGCCTCCGTGATCATAACATCATGTACCTGAGATCCAGATATGAAGATTTTGTCTTCCTGTGTATGAAAAATAAATTGTTGTTTGTAAAATTACAAACTCTAAATGAGAGCTATATCCATTATATTCAGCAACAAACCTTACCAATTAAACTGGAAATTCCTTGAAACAGCCCAAGAATGTATGGACAGAGATACCCATACAGGGTAGGAGTCAACCACCAAATGGGAAGCCAAAGTAGAGCAGGAATTTGGGTATTTTGTGTGTGTGTATGTGGGGAAGGGTTTTTTTTTTTTTCTGGACATAAGTCTAATGCCTATGTAAATGTTGTTTGAATCCATACTGTCAATTTGAGAATATATTTTCCGGAATACATAAGATTAAAAAAAGAAAGGAAACATCTATACAATGTTTTGATTTTAAATAATATAGTGCTATCAGCTTCCAACTAGTAAATTAATGAAGATCAGATATTGCTAATTTATTTAAGACTACAGAGCAAAATCACTTTCATGTGAGCATATAAAAAATATTGTTTTGTGCTACCAGCACAGAATGCTCTTCATATTTTTCCCTTTTTTAATTCTGTTATATGAAAGACAAAAAATTCAGCAAAAAATTATGAAAGATGGCAGTCAAAAAACTCTTATCTTGAAGGTGATATATTATGCCAGTCCTGAAAAATTGCAATGGCTTTGGACACCAAACTAACTTGTATGAACCTTGAATTGCACGTACAGCTTTATGAAAGGATTTAAGTGAGATAGAAGGAAACATTCAAAATCTAAGAATAAAACCAAGGTCAAATTAAACTTTTTTCAACAGTTATCAACAAAATTTTTATCAACAGTTATGGATTAGTGACAAAGGACACAAATATTTGTAAGGTATATAAATTACTTGAAACATTTTCTTTTTAAATAAGCTTATTGCATTGTCTGTTTAAAAAACTTTTTATGAAAAAAAGAAAAGATAAGAAAATATGTTAATATCAGTATACCAGAGATTATGCTTAGTTCCATAATATAATCAAGGTATACCCCATCATTATCTAATGGGAGCCTAACTCATTTAATTTAAAAGTCAGTTAACCTGAAAATAGAATATACAAGTCAGAAATGCTAACAAGTAACTTTAAATGTCACAGTCCCTTTAAAGATGGGACTGGCTTTAGAGGTCAGAATAGGCTAGGAAAAAGTCATTCCCAGCTGACACCTGCAGCCTTTAATGGGAAAAGTCTGTCTTAGCTTGATGCTGAGGTGGAGAGGTAGAAATATTTACAGAAAGTCACTGGTTACCAGTCCAGTACTTCACAAGCATAGGCCTTTATCTTCTTCATGTTCACATAATGACTTATGAATTTTTATGATTTCCACTCTTTTTCTCACAGCTTTAACTTTTCTCCATGTACCCCAATTCAGCCTCTACCTGGATCTGGGTGCCAGATCTGTAGTCTGGGTGCCAGCCTCATCTCTACTTATACTGGTGTTGAAACAGTCTAAGAGAGAACTAGATTGGCAATGATTGTCAAGCCAACTATAGCAGCTACAGGAACAAGAATTGAAAGCCAAATCTGTGCCTATGAAACCCAGGTAGGCAAAAGTTAGGTGTAATACTACAAGATGGAAAAACAGAGCTAAGGTTGAAGAGTTTGATGGTGGGTGTCAATATAGCCAAAGATAAGATCCAACCCTAACAACAATCTAGCACATTTGGAGGGATAAAAGTGGCCAGAAGCCTCAAAGATCATCATCAAACCTAATTTATTTTAACAAATAGAAGTCTCTAGTCATGGTAAACCAGTGCAAACAGCTGGTTATCTACAAGCATTGTCAAGGCATTCTCCTGCTATTGTCCACATGCTATTCTTCTAAGCAAATGTATCCACAAATGACCTCTTCTGAAGTTTTCTAGAGTCATCCACTTTGAGAAAAATACCTGGAAGTCATAATAAGAAAGATATTAATTGAATCTTTTCTTTCAGAAATAAACATCCTGATATGGATGAACTGGAAATGATTAATGCTTTTCTTCTTTCCTTGCCAAAAAACAGGCATTTGCTTAATTGAATAGTGACAGAAAATCTTGTTCTCCATATATGGAATGGAACCCAAGATATTTTTATAGAACTTTTAACTTCTCATCAGATTATCTGTGGAATTAGTCCAGTGTGGAATTAGTCCAGTGTTGTGGTTTTCCATGGAACTAGTCACATGTCAAATACAAAGCTGGTTTCAAGTGAATCCTCTATACCAGAACTCCATGGATATCACAGAAATATGAGGATGGAAATAAAAGATTATTGTAAAGAAGTGAAAAAGAAGTATCACAAAGGAAAATAATGGGAAATTTTTGATGGAAGAAGTAAATCTAAGGAGAATTTTCCATTTATTTTTTGGTAGAATGTTAAAACCCCGAGTCTGACCATTCTGTTATGAAGCAGCAGCCTCTGTGCCCTGCTCTCTGCTCAGCTTGCCTCCCTTTGGGGTCATATTATATTCTTATACCTATGAGAATTCAATCCAATTGGACTTCCTGTATGCAACTCTTATTTATTTAGTACAGATTATGTTAAAAATTGTATGGAAAGAAAGAGTAATCGAATAAATGTGTAACTTGAATATTATTTATCCCTCTTACCTTTCCATCTCATTCCTTTAGTTATCTTCTTTTTTGTTAATGTTTTACCATTTATTTTGCACTTTGCATGTTATATATAGAAAACTTTATTTTGGTACATAATATGAGTTCTGTTGATCATGTTCTGTGCACTCTAGATTTTTTTTGAGGTTTTTTCTATCATTCATATTTAACAAAAAATGTATAGGTCATTTTATTTCTATATTAGTTAATGAAGTTTAACAAACTTCTTCATAAATTCCTCCTTTTTTCACTTTGCATGAGTTTGGAAGCTACAATCTTAGTCAAAAAGAATCATAGCTCACTTTTCATGAATGCATCTTTGATATGTCTCTGAAGTTTTTGGTAAACATTCAAACAATAAAGAAAAATACAAAAAAAAAAAGAAAGAAGAATGAATTAAGTTCAGCACCCAGAGATTTCTGGTGTTAGGATTTTACTAAACATATGCTCAAATGTATATCCGTACCTATAGACACATATGGAAATGTATATACAGTTTTACATGAAGGGGATCTTTCTACTCAAGCCATTTAATTTTTTTCATCCAACCATATCTTGAAAATAATTCCATGTTCATGAAAACAGCCTGCAAGGCTGAGTGTGATCTGGCCCTGCTTATCTCTCCTTCTCATCTTCAATTTACATCTCCTTTATTCATCCCACTTCAACCACTGGCCTCCTTGTTATTCCTCGAGCACACAAAGCTTCTTCCTATCTGAGGGCCTTTATATTTTGTTTCCATGTTCTTACAATGTTTTCCTACAGTTCTTTCTTTGACAGGACACTGTCATTCATGTCTCAGCTCTAATGTCTCTTCTCAGTGAGGTCTTCCACAGTGACTCTATCTAAAGGAAAAACCCAATCACTCTACATCTCATTACCCTGAGTTATTTTCATTGCAATGTTTTCTCTTTCTAAAATGATCTTATTGATTTGTCAAATGACCAGGGCATTTTTAATAAATCCTTTAAACAGCAATTAGATTTATTTATTTTAAGTTTATTGAGATAACATGGGTAAATACAATATATAATTTTCAGGTGTACATTATAATTTGACATCAATATATTCTATTGTGTGATTACCACCCAAAGTTCAGTTTCCTTCAGCTACCATATATTTGATCCCCTTTACTCTGTCTACCTTTTCCATCTTCCCCTACCCTCTAACCTCTGGTAACCACTAGTCCATAGTCCATGTCCACAAGTCTCTGTTTGTCCTGTTCATTTGTTGCTTTTAGGTGTATATCCCACATATAAGTGATATCATATGATTTTTAATTTTTTCTATCTGGTTTATTTTGCTTAGCATGATTATCTCAAGGTCCATCCATGTTGTCGCAAATGACAGTATTTCATCTCTTCTTATGGCTGAGTAATATTCCATTGTATATATGTACCAAAGCTTCTTTAACCAATCATCTATTGTAGGACACTTCAGTTACTTCCATGTCCCAGCCACAGTGACTAGTGCTGCTATGAACATCAGTGTGAAAATATCTTTTCGGATATGGATTTTCAAGTCTTTAGAGTAAATACCCAGTAGAAGAATTGCTGAATCATACGGTAGACCAATTCTTAGTTTTGTGAGGAACTTCCGTACTGTTTTCCATCCCACCAGTAGTGTATGAGGGTTCCTATTTCTCCGCATCCTACAACATTTGTTATTACTTGTGCTTTTGATTATAGCTATTCTAGCAGATGTGAGATGGTATCTCATTGTGGATTAGATTTTCACTTTCCTAATAGCTAGAGATGTTGAGCATCTTTTTATATATTTGTTGGTCATTTGTATGTCCTCTAGGGAGAAGAGTCTTTTCAGGTCCTCTGCCAATTCTTTGACTGGATCACTTGTTTTATGTTGTTATTGAGTTGCATGACTTCTTTGTATATTTTGGATATTAGGCCCTTATCAGAGGTATTACTGGCAAATATATTTTCTCATTCAGATGGTTCTCTTTTTACCTTGTTGATGTTTGCTTTTGCTGAGCAAAGGTTTTTAGTTTAATGTAGTCCCATTTATTGCTTTTACTTCCCTTGCCTTTGAGGTCAAATTCATAAAATCCTCTTTAAGTCCAAGGTCCTTGAGTTTAGTTCATATGTTTTCTTCTATGCATTTTATTGATTCTGGTCTTATATTCAGGTCATTAATCCATTTTGTGTTAATTTTGGTGTGTAGTGAAAGACAAGAATCTAGTTTCATTCTTTTGTAGGTGGCCTTTCAATTTTTACAACATAATTTATTGAAGAGGCTTTTTGTCAGAAATTATCTGCCCATATAAATATGAGTTAACTTCTGGAGTCTCTATTCTATGCACTGGTCTGTATGTCTGTTTTGCTGCCAATACCATACCATTTTGATTACTGTCACTTTGCAGTATAATTTGAAATGGGGCAGAGTGATGCCTCCAGCTTTGTTCTTTTTTCCTAGGATGGCTTTGGCAACTTGGGGTCTTTTGTGCTTCCATATAAATCTGATGGGTTTTTTGTTCTATTTCTTTAAAAAATGCCAATGGGATTTTGATGGGGATTTTATTAAATCTGTATAACATTTTAGGTAATATAATCATTTTAACTATATTGATTCTTTCAATCCAAGAACATGGAATCTCTTTCCATTTCTTTGTATCTTCTTTGATTTCTTTTAATAGGGTCTCATAGTTTTCATTATATAGGTCCTTCACATGTTTCATTAAATTTATTCCTAGGTATTTTATTCTTTTTGTTGCAATTGCAAAAGGAATTATTTTTTCAACTTCTTTTTCTGACACTTCATTGTTAGAGTATAGGAATGCTATGAATTTTGAATGTTGATTTTGTATCCAGAAACTTTATTGTATTTGCTTATTGTTTCTAGTAGTGTTCTTGTGGAATCTTTAGGGTTTTCTATATAGAGAATCATGTCATCTGCAAATGTTGACAGTTTAACTTCTTTGTTTCTTATTTGGATGCCTTTTATATATCTTTCTCTTGCCTAATTGCACTTGCTACGACTGCCAACGTGATATTGAATAACAGTTGCGATACTGAACAGCCTTGTCTTGTTCCTGATCTTAGAAGGAAGGTTTTTAGTTTTTCACCATTAAGTATAACGTTGGCTGAGGGTTGGTCATAGATGGCCTTTATTATGTTAAGATACTTGCTTTTTATACCGATTTTGTGAAGTGTTTTGATCATAAACGGATGCTATATCTTGTTGAAAGCTTTTTCTGCAGCTATTGATATGATCATATGACTCTTAATTTTTAGGCCTGTAATGATATTTGTTTATGTGGTGTATCACCTTAATCGATTTGCATATGTTGAACCATCCTTGAGCCCCTGAAATGAAGCCCACTTGATGGTGCTGTATAATCTTTTTAATATGTTGCTGTATTCAGTTCACTTATTTAGGAATTTTACATCTGTGTTCATGAGAGATACTTGTCTGTAGTTTTCTTTTTTTGTTATCTTTACCAGATTTTGATATCAGAGTAATGTTGGCCTCATAAAATGAGTTGAGGATGTGGTGGCTCCATAGTATAGTGGTTAGCACGTCTGCTTTATATGCAGAAGATCCTGGGTTCATACCCCAGATAGAGCCATGGATCAGACCCTAGGTGTGTCCGGCCCTGGATTCATTTCATGAGCCTGTGGGAGAGATGCCCAGCCTTCAGAGATCCAGTTCTTAAGGGGAAATGGTGACATTCATAGGGCAGGAGTGGAAGTGGGGGTTGGAATTAAAAAGGGTGGGGAAATACATACATACATACATACATACATACATACATACATACATACATACATACATAAATGAAATGAGTTGGGAAGTATTGGCTCCTCTTAAATTTTTTGGAAGAGTTTGAGGAAAATAGATATTAAATCTCTTTTGAATGTTTGGTAGAATCCACTGATGAAGCTATCTGGTCCTTTTGGGTAAGTTTTTGATGATTGTTTCAATTTCCATACTACTGATCAGTCTATTTAGATTTTCCAGATCTTCTTGATTCAGTCTATGAATATTGTATTTTTCTAAGTACTGGTCCATTTTTTCTAGGTTATTAAATTTGGTATTATATACTTTTTCATAGTATTCTTGCATGATCCTTTGTTTTTTTGCAGTGTCAGTCATAATTTCCCCTCTTTCATCCCTGATTTTATTTATTTGTGTCCTTTCTCTTTTTTCTTTAGTGAGTCTAGCCTGAGTTGTCAACAAAAAAAACAGCTCCTTGCTATATTTATTTTTTCTATTTTTTGTTTGTTTTTAATTTCATTTATTTTTGCTCTAATTTTGACAATTTCTTTCTTTCTGCTGACTTTAGGCCTCATTCATTCTTTCTCTTCTAGTTTTTTAAGATGAAACATTAGGTTGTTTATTTGGGCTCTTGGTTTTGGAGCTAGGCCTGTAATGATATAAACTTTCTTATGACCACTTTTACCATGTCCCAAAAGTTTTGATATGTTGTACTATCATTATCATTCATTTCTATGTATCTTTTGATCTCTCTTTTTATTCCTTCCCTGATCCAGTTATTCTTCAGTAGCACATTGTTTAATCTCCATGTATTTGTGGTTCTTCCTGATTTCTTTTTGCAGTTGCTCTCTAGTTTCGAAACATTATGATCAGAGAATATTGTTGGTATGATTTCAACCCTCTTATTGAGAATGTTCCACGTGCACTAGAGAAGAATCTACAAGCAGCTATTTTGGGTTGGAAGGCTCTGTATATATCAATTATGTCCAGTTGGTCTAATGTGTCATTTAAGGATGGTATTTTCTTATTGATTTCTGTTTGGATAATCTGTCCATATCTGACAATGGGGTATTTAGGTTCCCTACTATGGTAGTGTTTTGGTCTGTTTCTCTCTTTAGTCTGTTAGTAATAGCTTTACATATTTGGGGGCTTTCCGATTGAGAGCATAAATATTAATAAGTGTTATGTCTTCTTGGTACATCAATTCCTGTGTCATTATGAAGTGTTCCTCTGTATCTTTCTTTACCTTAATTTTTATTTTAAAGTATATTTCTTCCAATATTAGTATACCACTACTCTCGCTTTTCTCTGAATGCCATTTGCTTGAAATATCATTTTCCACCTTTTCACTTTGAGTCTATATTTGTCTTTGGAGCTGAGATGTGTCTCCTGGAGGCAGCATATGGTTGGAATTTGGTTTTTTATCTATTCTTCAACTCTGTGCCTTTTTATAGGTGAACTTAAGCCATTTGCATTTAGGATAATTATTGAAATATAAGGTTTTTTTATAGTTATTTTATCCTTTACTTTCTGGTAGCTCGATGTTTCCATTGCCTCCTTGCTCTTGTGTTTCTGTTTTCTTTATTTTGGTTGGTTTTTGTGTGTTTTGCCTCTGGTTTTTCTTATTTTATGTTATATACTTCAGTTCTAAATCTTTGGTGTGTGGTTACCATTATGAATATAAAAAGGATATAGATAGATAGATAGATAGATAGATAGATAGATAGATATAGAGATATATATGTATATATATAGATATATACACAATTGGCCCTTCATATATATATATATATATATATATATATATATATATATATAGTCATCCCTTTATACACACACACAGTAGTTGTTCCTTTTCTTATGAGTGTGCCTTATCTCCTTTTCACCTTTGCGAATTTGGATCTTTGAATGCTCCACTTTTCAGTCACTGTTATCTCAATTTGTCCCTATGTATGCTGAACATTCATTACTATCTTGCTATAGCAATTCTCTTATTATTATTTAAACTTATAATGCTCTCTTCTCAGTAAGGGTTGCACTCCTCTGCTTCTATTTGCGTGATAGTCACTTTACTGCTAAATATGCATTTTTGTTTTGTTTTGTTATTTTGGTTTAGATGAGCTAACACCTTTCAATATTTCCTGTAATGCAGGCCCCACAGTGGAGAATTCCCTCAATTTTTGTATGTCTGGAAAGGTCTTAATTTCTCCTTCATATCTTAAGAAGAGCTTAGCTGGATAGATTATTCTAGGCTGGTAGTTCCTTTCACTAAATAGTTTAAATATTTGATTCCATTCCTTTCTGGCTTGCAAGGTTTGTGCTGAGAAGTTCAATGATAATCTAATGGGTTTTCCTTTATATGTTATCGTTTTTTTCTCCCTGGCTTCCCTGAGAATTCTTTGTTGTTGATTTTTGATAACTTTAATACAATGTGTCTTGGTGTAGGCCTTTTGGGGTTGAGATAATTGTGTGTTCTGTTGATTTCTTGAATTTCAAGTTTCAGCTCATTCTTTATATTTGGGAAATTCTCGTCAACTATTTGTCTGAAAATGCTTTCTAGTCCCTCCTCCTTTTCCTTGCCTTCAATAATGCCCATTATTATATGCATTCCTCTCCTGATGGTATCAGCTAATTCTTGTATTTCTTTTTCATTCTTCAGTTTCTCTCTTCTTCCTTCTAATTTATTTCTAGATTTCTGTCTTCGATATCACTGATCCTTTCTCCCATTTGGTCAACTCTATTTCCCAAGCTTGCTATTTCATTTTTCAACTCTTGCAGTGTTTTCTTCATCTCCAGAAGTTCTATTTGGTTCCTTTTGAAGGTTTCAATCTCCTTGCTATACTCATCTAGTTGTTTTTTTCAATTCCTGAAATTGTTGATTTGAGTTGTTTGGATCTCATTGTTTTTTCAGAAGTGCCATTCTGAATTCTCTGTCATTTAAGTCATATATTTCTATGTCTATAAGCTTATTTCTGGAGATTTTTCTCTTTCTTTCTAAGATGGCTTATCATCTTGGTTGTTCATGGTGTTTAATGGACTATTTCTGCACCTGGGCATTAATGAAAATGTATTCTGTTGTTTTTCCAGAAAGATTTATTATATAAAGGTCTCTTTTGGCCTGCTGCAAAGAAGGTCCTTTTCTATTGGTTTCCAGTAGGTGGTATCTAGGCCTCTTGGATACCTGCTTTATTTAAAGCCTAAATGTCTTTTTTATTTTCTTGTAGATATTTAATCACACTTGCTACTCTCAGTTTCAGTCCCTGTCAGTGTTAGCAACAGTTTTGGTAGTGTTTTGCTCAGTTTCCCCTGGAGCTCCGTGGTGTTTGGTCTCAGAGAGTATGAGGGGATGGGACCTCTGGATTGGGAGTTGGGGGCTGCAGCTCAGCCTTGGTTTTGCAACCAGGGCTGGTAAAAAAAAAAAAAAACAAACAACTGTTGTTTTTCTGCTGTCCCATTCCACTTCTCTACTTTCAGCTCTGAAAACAGTGCCCTGGTGCCAGCTGCTAGAAGTTCCAGCACTTCCAGGCAGGCTGATCAGGGAAGTCACCACTCCTTCTCCCCTCACCCTCCTCTTGCAGGGAGCCTCAGAGGCTGAGAGAGGCAGCTTCTTTATTTCTCTGAGACCACTGCCCAACTCCCAGGGTCTGACCTATGGTAGTTCTTATGTGCATATCCCACACTGAGATGTTGCTGGTGTACAGTTTGGTTGTTTTTCGTTGAATTTTAGATGTTCAGCTTATTGTTATATCAGAGAGAGAGAGATCTGAGGTTAGCAATTAGATTTATAAAGTGACCAACTAGCTATTTTTCAAGTAAATAAAAACATTATTAGAACCTGACTACAAGGACAATCAGTATCACTTTAGAATGACTTATAGATCATCAATTTATATTTCTTAACAGAAAAAAGCAATTAAAATTTCCTCCAGAGCATAATAAGAATCCTCACAGTTATTGTTTATAAGATTTAAGCCAGCTTGCCATAGCTTTTCTTATCATATTTATAAACTGTTGGAGAGTTGATAAATCTAAATTTTAGGTAACATAAGCTTCCAATCAATTTAATTAACTTTATGTTGTAAAAAAAATTTAAAGCTCACCTTAACTGAGAGGCTCCTTTGACATAAAAATAGCATATTTTTTTCAAAAATCCACTGATTAATAAACAATTTGGCAATGAAATCTATAAAACAGATTTTCTAAATAGTTGTAAATATAAATATTACCATTTGAGAAGAAATAGTCATCTCTTCTATGAGGAAAATAAATTTTTTAGAAATATTTGGAAATAATGACCTAATTCAATTAGCATAAATACCTTAGAATTTAGATTTTAAAAGGAGACTAGTGATTCTAAAAATCATTTAATGAGCAATTAATTTGCTTTAAAATAAAAATAAAAACTACTATTTGGGGGGTTTGTTTTTTTGTTTGTTTTAGTTATTTCGTAGTTATACATCCATAGGACTCTAAAACTCTCATCTAGAAGTATTTGTTAGTGCAGCATGAAAAATGTGAACATTAGACCTAATGCTTGAAAATGTCTACAATAAAAATTAATTAGTAGAAAAATATTGCTGTACGATTCACCACAAAGTACTTGTTCATCTACTGAAAAATGTATTTTTCTAATTTAAAAGATATTTGAAAATTAAACACTCCTTCTTTCTGCCAAATTATTTAGGCAATTTTTGATCTGAAGTTGGCCCTCGGTAACTATTAAATATGGACTTGTTACCTCTACCCACAACTTGAGTCCATTAAGGGAGTAAGGCACTCAATTTCATGATTCCATAGAAAGCTCACGTGTAGAAACACTTGCTGTAATTCAAATAGTGCATTAAGATTTCTGAGGTTGCCAAATTAAATTAAATAGTGAGATTAACAATTTTGGAAATGGTCATTTTATACTTCTGGGGTGAATCCATTTTCATTAAGCACATTACAAGGACTTCAGTTTTCAGGGGTCTTCCCTATACTCCCTAAATTATAATAATCAAAGTCTCTTATTTCACTGTACAACATGATATTCAATCTTTTACAAGATCTCCTCTCGAAGTATTTTTTTAAGGGTCCCATTGATTGCATGTAAACATTCTGCAAATTTGTGTAGGCTATTAAATACCCATTGTCATTCAGGTAGCTGCTCCAGGGATATCCGTTGTTGCATCTCTATAAAGTCTAGACTTCTTTACTTAAGACTAGTGCATTATAAAAAAAGGTTTAAAGTCAGAAAAATAAAGTTTAAGTTGGTTATCAATTATTTCTACTCCTAGAGACAATTAGTCATCTATCTTTCCTGGAAGTCTCTCATTTGGTCTTCTCCCTCTTTAGTATCAGAGCTTGCTGCCAAACACAGGGTCCATCTTACCTCTCATAGATGGAAGCATCCTAAAGGAGTTCTTGACTTCAATTGCTCCTCCTCTTAATCATTATGAGATCACAAAAATTGAAGGAACGCCACACTGATCACAATAGAATCAAGGTTTCCTGTTATAGAGCAGCTGAGCTTCTATTTGTCCCTAACTTTTCCATCTCAGTATAGCGTTTTGGATTTACCTATGTATAACTTAAAGAGAAATTAAAGTTCTGCACAAAATAAAGCACCACCTGTCCCAAAAATAAATTTTGTCTCCATCATTAGAGCAACAGAGAAAACCACTAACATCTTTAAAGTGGTAACCTGATTGTTTGAACGAATGAATTAGATCTACAGTATAAATAGATCTGGAATATAAAGGAATGTTTTAGAAAAATAATAGTATTAGTATAGAAATAATTTATGTAAATATAATTTAAGTAAATATACAAATGGACAGTAAGTATACAGAAACATGAGCAGAGAGATTTTTAACCAATCTTAAAATACTGGCTATCTCTGAGGAAGAAGAGAGGAGAATGGAATTAAGAATGTGACATAGGTGGAGCTTCAACTTAATAAGATTTTATTTTCAAAAAGAAAATAAAAGCAAATGTGGTGTAAATATTATCATATTATAAATATAGGTGGTAGATAGATGATAGGTAGGTAGGTAGGTAGGTAGATAGATAGATAGTTTTGGTTATGGTATTTACAGAATAGCTTGTAGCAGAGAAACTCTCCCAAACATAACAACCACAAACACTGGACAAGATATTAGAAACAACTATTCAAAGTTACTGTAGAGTAACCAGAAGGTACAAAATGAAAAATAGGATTATTCTGAGTATACTCTCAGTATATAAAGCTTTTCTACTTAGGATATTCTCCAGTCTACATGCTCAGCTAAAATTCAAGCAGAAACCTATAGGTTGTTGGTTTGAGCTGTCAGAACACAAAGCATGGCTCCAAGGATCCCAGTGGAAAATAATAACTGGAAGGCTGAAATAAATTAATAGAGTTTCAATCTGCTGTACTCTGTAAAAAAGAAGAGGCTAAAGTCTGAAGAATGGGCTTCACAAATATTTTGGGCTTTTCACACATTCACCCAAACAAAACTGAAAGTCAATCTTCTACTCTTAAAACTTAAAATCAATTTGTTTATTATCCAGTAATTTAACTGCCTGCTACATTATTATATACTAGACATAGTGAAAGATACATTATAGAGACTCCTGATTTCAATATTTTCCTCTGAAGCACATTGATTTGTTTTTCTAGCAGGTAATTAAATTACAAAGTGTGCAAATCACCTCAGTCCCAGGCAATCTCACAGTGGTGCTGGTGAAAACTATAGTGACTGAGCAGAGGAAGGAAAACCTTTCTCTTTGGACAGAATGATCCCATTCTTGGTGGCACAATAAATCTCATTGTTTTTTTTCTCTCTATCTTATCACTGTTAACCCCAAAGACAAAGGCAGTTTTAGGAAATATGCAACAGAGTGGGAGTCTAAAGTCCTAACTTTCCTGCCAGAGAAATGGGAGAGAGAGCTGAATACTGGGACCCAGAAAGTGTCATGAAAATTAAAGAAATAGAACTAGAGAGAATGATGCCATAAAGTGGTGTGTGAAAATATAAGCTTACTTTAAAACTGTGAATGCATGGATCTAACTCCTAACAGCAAACCAAAGGTTTTGAGAAATACACTATATGAAAATCATGTACCAGATAGATCCCAGATTGGCCTCTGATGATACTCACACAAAACAAATTCGAAAAGCACTACACAGGCTTTGAAAACTAAAATGAAATGGAGCCACAATTCACAGAAAGTAAGTATGACCTAAACCTAATCAGATTGATGGATTGCTAAAAGAAAAAATAATCCCATATGATTTAAACAAGACCTAAAGTCACATAAAAAATATTCAAAATATCCAGGATACATTCTAAAATTATTTAATATACAAAATGCTAGGAATCTCAACATGTTGCAAAGAAAAAGGTAATTGGCAGATGCAAGCCCCAAAATTACATGGATTTTAAAATTATCAGATAATATCTATACAGCAGCTATTATAACTATGCTTCAATAAGTAAACACTCAGAAAATAAATATAAAGATAAAAAATCTTAGCATAGACATATAATATGTAAAAAAGAACCAAATGAATGTTTTAGAACTAAAAAATATAATAACTAAATTTTAGAAAATTCACTAGATGAGCTCAATATCAAGTGGAGGTAATGGAGGGAAGCCTTAGTGAACTGGAAGGTTGACTAAAAGAAATTACCTAATTTAAAAAAAAATAAGAAAAAAAATTTTAAAAAACAAACAGAGCCTCAGGGGCCTGTGATATAATATCAAAAGATCTAACATTCATGCCATTTAAATTCCAAAAGAAAAGAAAAAAAATGGGGTGCAGAGAAAAATATTTAAATAAATAATGGTTGAAAACGTCCTAAATTTGGAAAAAGATATAAACTTATACATTCAAACTCAATGAATCCCAAAATGGGATAACTAAATGAAATTTATGCCCAAATACATCATTATCAAACTTCTGAAAACTAAAAATAAAGAGCATTTCTTTAAAGCAGCCAAAGAAAATCATATTATACAGAGAGGAACAACAATTTGGAGGATCACAGATTTCTCTGAGAAACCATGGATGCTAAAAGGACAACATTTCTAATGTGCTGAAATTTAAAAAATCTGTCAACTCAGAGTACTACATCCAGAGGAAATATCTTTCAAAAATGAGGCAGAAATTAAAACAGTATTAGATGAAGAACACTTAAAGAATATGTCAACAGCAGACTTACTCTGAAAGAAATGCTAATGGAAGATCTAAAGAAAGAAGGAAAACGATATCAAAAGGAAACATGAAACTCTGGAAGTGAAGGAAGGTCAATAGAAATAGTAACAATCTAGATAAATATGAGATTTTTTCTGCTAAGTCCTTTAAATATTTATGATAGATAAAAGCAAAAATGATTACATTGTCTCATAAGGTTCAATGTATATTAATATAATGCATATGAAAATTACATTAAGGTAACTACAGGGTAGTATGATTTCTACAGTCCATGTGTAGTGATAACAATTAATTCTGAATAGACTATTAAAGATAAACATAAATATATGCAATCTCTAGAGCAACCATTAAAATATATACATACATACTAAATTATGCTCTAAAACTTAATAAATTAGAAAGGAATACTAAAAAATATTCAAATATCATAAAAGAAGACAAGAAAGTAAAAATAGAAAAACAAAAATTAGGGGAACAGAAAAAATAATAGAGTAGACCTGTTTTAAATATGGGTAATATATAAATAATTACATTAAAATAAATACTTTAAATACACCAATTTAAAAATGGGGGTTTCAAAAAGTACAAAAAAAGACAGACCTATATGCTACAGTAAACTCACTTTAAATAAATAATATAAATAAATTAAAAGTAAAATAATAGAAAAGATGTAGCATACAAATACTAATTTTAAAAAAAAAAGGATTGGCTATTAATATCAGGAAAAAGAAAGCTTAGGAAAAGGGAAAAATACCAGGGATAAAGAGAAATATTGCCAAGGGTCAAGATGGTGGACTAGGTAAAAGCAGTTTTCTCCTCCTCTCAGATCCATATTAAATTTACAAGTAAATTATAAAAATAATCAACATAGAGAATCATCTCTATGATGTCCACCAGCTTATAACACAAATGTCTGATAATAAAAAGAAGGAGCCATATCAAAGCTGGTAGGAAGGACAAAATCATAGATCAGGCTGGACCTGCACCTGCGGGTGACTGAGAAACACTGGGAGGTAGAGTGCGGCTGCAGAGGTCCTCCTGAAGGAGAGGGGAGTCCTAGCCACATACGGGGTCTCCTCAGCACAGGGTGCCAGCCTAGGGGTAAGGAGTTCCAAAAAAATCTGACTTTAAAAATCAGAAGGGATTTGGCCATCGAAGTGAGATGAAAGGCAACTGAAATCCCAGATGCCCTGTTAAAGGACTTATGCACAGGCTCTCTCACCCACATTCACCGGGGCACCGGCGATGGGACGGTGGCTGGGACAAGATTAATACAAGGAAAGACTTCATTACCTGGTGCCAGAACAAGGGCTGAACAGGCAGCTGCCATTGTGCTTTAGTCAGGACCTCCCTACAAGGCAGTACAGACCAGCGGTGCCAGACTGCTGTACAGATTCCTTCCCCAACACAGACAAATCTAAAGCTGTACTGGTTTGAGACCAGCCCGTCCTGCCCTCACCAACCTGGGGCTGCTTGTTGCCAGGTGACTGCCTCTCCTGGACCCTTTCCAAGGCCAAACATTCACTGCAGGCAACCAACTAATCCAGCACTGGAAGCACTTTTCAGAGACAGTTTAGGGCAGATCATTGCTGCCAACAGGAACCAAGGTAGATTGTAGGGAGCTCTGGGCCAGTCCCAGACAGCAGCTGGTCTTGCTATCTGTGATTTGTGGGAACATGCAGGCAGACAGAGAAGTTATAGCAAGACTGAGGCTGTATTGGCTTGACAGCCATTGTCTCTCTGATACCCCATCCCATCCAACCCACAAATTGCCCAAGTCCACCCTGACCCTCTCTCAGGCCACTCATTCCACATAGGCAACAAACTTTGACTAGCACAACATGCGCATTTTGAGGAAATCAATTGTGGGCAGACCACAACTGCCTGTAAGAGCTGCAATAATGCTTGGGGGAATAGCACCAGTCTGTGACACTGCCCCAGATGGCAGCTGGTCTCACTGTGATCTGTGACTACAGTGGCAATGAACAGACACAGAAGTTTCAGCAAAACTGAGGCTATATTCACCTGACAGCCTTTGTCTTCCTCAGATCCTGTTTCACCCAAGCCACAAAGTGCTGTGGCACAGTGACAGGCAGCCTTCCCTACCCTACCCACTTCCCAGGGTCATGCATTCTGCACAGGTAACAAATATCATCTAGTGCAGTGAGCAACTTTCAGGAAAAATAGTGACAAGCAGATCACTGCTGCCAGTTCAAGATACAACATCGCTTGAGCAGATCACAGGAATTGGTGAATTCATCCCATATGGCAGTAGGTCTTGCAGTGAAGTGTCTTTTGTGGGAGTCCATGATCACAGAACTGACAGCAAAGCTGATGCTGTATAGGTCTGATGGCCCCATGCCTCACTAGGTGACTCCCTGGGTCTCTGCACCACCCAACACGTATATCACTCAGAAGCTCTTTCAGTTAGGACTCTTATGGGTGACTGACAGGCAGCCTCAGGCCTTGAGGCACACTGATCTTGCTGCTAAACTGCCCCATCTGGGGATAACCAGAATGCAGCTTACAGCCTTGTCTCTTCCACTTATCTATAGATCTAGCATAGGCAGCAACCATCTGTGGATTGCTTTGTTACTCTCACCAGGTAACCCCTAGCAATCAAAAATAGCAGCTGTCTTTAGCTAACTGGAGAGCTCCTCCCAAGGAACCAAAAGACCAATGGACCCAGAGGCTGGCACCACAACAGAGCAACTCCTGACTAGCCCCATAACTGGTACACACAAAAGATGGTCTCAACAAGTACACAAGCCTATTAGAGTGAATCTCACTCAGTGGAGTCAGCCCCACATAGCAACTCATACTCTGGGGGAGCAGCCAGTTCCCACAGTTAGTCAGCCCAAGCGTTAATCTTATCCACTGATTTACTAACAATAATAAAGGCTTAGCTACAATAGAAGATTACACACAATCCATGCAAAGATCATGTCCAGAGCACCCGGCACAGGAAATTAGAAAGAGTGTGCCACTAGGCCACACAGAACACCTTCCTCATAAGGCCATCTGACCAAGGCTGAGAGATAAAACAAATCTTCCTATAGAAATGAACACAGAGAAGTTAATAAAATGAGAAAACAAAGAAACATGCCACAAATGAAACAACAGGAGATAACTCCAGAAAATAAGCTAAATGAAATGGAGGCAAGCAACCTACCAGAGACAGAGTTCAAAATATTGGTCATAAAGATGTTCAATGAATTTAGGGGGAGAATGAATAAGCTCAATGAGACCCTCAACAGAGAGATTGTAAGCATAAGAAATGACATAGGCCCCATAAAAAAGAACCAGACAGAAATGAAGAATACAATAACTAAAATAAAGAAGACTGAATCAGCAAACTGAAAGACAAGGTGGCAGAAAACACCCAATTGGAACAGCAAAAGGAAAAAAAAAATTTTTTTAATGAGGATAGTTTAAGAGACCTCTGGGACAACATGAAACATAACCCTATCTGCATCATAGGAGTACTGGAAAGAGAAGAGAGAATAAGGAATTAATACTCTATTTGAAGAAATAATGACAGAAAACTTCCCTCACCTGGCAAAGGAATTAGATAGACAAGTTCAGGAAGCACAAAGAGTCCCAAACAAGAGAAATTCAAACAGACCTACACCAAGACACATCATAATTAAAATGCCAAAGATCAAAGACAAAGAGAGCATCTTAAAAGCAGCAAGAGAAAGGCAGCTAATTACTTACGAAGGTACCTCCATAAGAATGTCTGCCAATCTTTCAACAGAAAATTTGCAGAATAGAAAGGACCGGGAAGAAATATTAAAAAAAAAAAAAAAAAAGGAGGGGGATAAAATAAATAAATACAAATAATAAAATGGCAATAACTATGTACCTATCAATAATCACTTTAAATGTAAATGGATTAAATGCTCCAGTCAAAAAACATAGGGTAGTCGAATGGATAAAAAAACAAGACCCATGCACAGGCTGTCTATGAGACCCAATTTAGATAAACCAACACTCACAGGCTGAAAGTAAAGGGATGGAAAAAGATATTTCACGCAAATGAAAATTAAAAAAAAAAAAGCTGGAGTAGCAATACTTATATTAGACAAAAATAGACTTTAAAACAAAGGCTATAATAAGAGACAAAGGGCATTTTATAATAATAAAGGGAGCAATACATCAAAAAAATATAACACTAGTAAACATATACACATCCAGCATAACAGCACCTGCATACATAAAGCAATTATTGACTAGACACAGAAAGAGAGATCAACAGTAATATTTTAATAATAGGGACTTTAACACCCCATTGACACTAATGGACAAATCTTCCAGACAGAAAATCAACAAAGAAACAATGGTACTATAAGACACAGCATACCAGATGGATTAATTAGATATTTTGAGAGCATTTTACCCCAAAGCAGCGAAATATAAATTTTTCTCAAGTGTACATAGAACTTTTTCCAGGATAGACCACATATTAGGTCACCAAACAAGTATCAATAAATTTTAAAAGACTGAAATCATACAAACTGTCTTTTCCAATTATAATGGTATGAAACTACAAATCAACTACAAGAAAAAAAAAACTGAAAAATATACAAACACATGGAGGCTAAATAACATGCTACTAAATAATGAATGGTTTAATAACAAGATCTAGGAAGAAATCAAGAGAAATCTAGAGACAAATGATACTGAAAACACTATGACTCAAAATCTACGGGACATAGCAAAAGCAGTCCTAGAGGGAAATTCATAGCAATATAGGCTTATCTCAAGAAACAAGAAAAAGCTCAAATAAATAATCTAACCTCACAATTAAAAGAACTAGAAAAAGAACAGCAAAAACCCAACATGAGTAGAAGGAAGAAAATAATAAAGATCAGAGTGAAAATAAACAAAATAGAGTCTAAGGAAAATAATAAAAAAGATTAATAACACCAAGAGCTGATTCTTTGAAAGGATAAACAAAATTGATAAACCCATAACCAGACTCATCAAGGGAAAAGAAGAGAGGACTCATATAAAATTAGAAATGAAAGAGGAGAAATAACTACGGACCCCACAAAAATACAAAGGATTATAAGAAAATATTAAGAATAATTATACATCAACAAATTGGACAATCTGGAAGAAATGTATACATTCCTATAAACATACAAACTACCAAGACTGAGTCAAAAAGAAACAGTACATTTAAACTGACTTATTACCAACAATGAATCAAATTAGTAATCAAAAAAATTCCCCCCAAAATACATCCTTGACCAGATAGCTTCACAGGCAAATTTTACCAAACATTCAAAGAAGAATGAACACCTATTCTTCTCAAACTATTCCAAAAAATTCAAGAAGAGGGAAGGTTCTCTAACTCCTTTTATGAGGCCACCATTACTTTGATTCCAAAACCAGACAAAGACATTACAAAAGTACAAGCTGATACCTTTTATGAACATTGATACAAAAATCCTCAACAAAATATTAGCAAACTGAATTCATCAATATATTAAAAATATACATCATGATCAAGAGTATTTATTCCTGGAATGCAAGCTTGGTACAATATCTGCAAATCAATCAATGTGATACAATTCATTTACAAATTGAAAGATAAAAATTATATGATCATATCAATAGATGCAGAAAAAGCATTTGACAAAATCCAGCATCCATTTATGATAAAAATTCTAAGCAAAGTGGGAATAGAGGAAACATGCCTCACTATAATAAAGGCCATATGTGGCAAACACACTAACATTTTAATGGGGAAATGCTAAGTGTTTTCCTTAAGATCAGGAATAAGACAAGGATGTCCACTTTCACCACTACCATTTAACATCATGTTGGAAGTCCTAGCCACAGCAATCAGACAAGGAAGAGAAATAAAAGGTAACCAAATTGGAAAGGAAGAAATAAAACTCTTTATTTGCAGACGACATATTATATAGAGAGAACTCTAAAGATTCCACCAAAAAAATAAAAACAGATTGATCAATGAATTCAGTAAAGTAGCAGGTACACAATTAATATTCAGTAATCAGTTACATTTTTATACAACAATGATGATTTTTTAGAAAGAGAAATCAAAAAATCAATCCCATTTACAATTGCATTAAAAAAAATAAAATACCTAAGAATCAAATTAACCAAGGAGGTAAAAGACCTCTTCTTAGAAAATTATGTCATTGAAAAATAAATTGAAGAAGATGCAAATAAATAGGAGCATATACCATGCTCATTTATAGGAAGAATCAATATCATTAAAATGGTCATACTATCCAAAGCAATCTATAGATTCAATGCAGTTCCTAGTAAAATACCAATGACATTTTTCAGAGAGCTAGAACAAATAATCCTAAAATTTATATGGAGCCATAAGATTCCCAAATAGCCATGGCAATCTTAAGAAAGAAGAACAAAGCTGAAGGCATCACACTACCTGATATCAAACTATAATAAAAGTCTAGAGTAATCAAAACAGCATGATACTGGCATAAAAACAGATACATTAATCAATGGAACAGAATAGAGGGCCTAGAAATAAATCTACACCTATACTCTCACTTAATATCTGACAAAGAAGGCAAGAATATATAATGGGATAAAGACAATCTCTTCAATAATGGTGTTGGGAAAATTGGACAGATACATGACAAAAAGAAAAAAAGAAAAAGAAACTGGATCACCTTCTTATACCATAAACAAGAATAGACTCAAAATGGATTAAAGACTTATGGTAAAACCAGAAACCACAAAACTTCTAGAAGAAAACATAGGCAGTAATCTCAGATGTTGATACTAGAAATTTCTTTTCAGACATATCTCCTCAGGCAAGGAAAACAAAAGAAAATTAAACAAATGGGACTACGACAAACTAAAAAAGTTTTGCACAGCAAAAGAAAACACCAACAAAACAAAAAGACAACTGACTAAATAGGAGAAGATATTTACTTATGATACACCTGATAAGAGGTTAATATCCAAAATATATAAAAAAAAAACTCATACAACTCAACAACAAGAAAACAAACATTCCAATTAAAAAGTGAACAGAAGACCTGAATAGATATTTCTCCAAAGAGGAAATACAGATAGCCTTACACATATGAAAAGATATTCAAGGTCACTAATCATCAGAGAAATGCAAATTAAAACCATAATGAGAAAGCACCTCACACCTGTCAGAATGACTATCATCAATAAATCAAAGAACAACAAGTGTTGGTGAGGATGTGGAGAAAAGGGATCCCTCATACACTGTTGGTGGGATTGCAAATTGGTACAGACACTATGAAAAACAATCTGGAGGTTTCTCAAAAAATTAAAAATGGATATCTTTTGATCCAGCAATTTCACTTCTGAACAGTTATCCAAAGAAAACCAAAACAATAATTCGTAAAGATCTATGCACCCCTATGTTCATGGTAGCACAATTTACAATAGCCAAGATATGGAAGTAACCTAAGTGCCCAACAACAGACAGTTGGATAAAGAATATACAGTTCACATATACAATGAATATAACCCAGCCATTAAAATGAAATCCTATCATTCCCAATGACATTGATGTCTCTAAAGGTTCTTATGCTGAGTGAAATAAGTCAGAGAAATTTCACTGATATGTAGAACCTAAAGAACAAAAAGAATGAACTAATTGAAAATATGCCCACAAATTTATAGGACAATTGGATGACAGCTAGGGGTAGGGGCTGGGAGAAAGTGGTGAAGGATAAAGATGCACAAATTAGTAGTTGATAGAGGATCATGGCAATGGGGACAGCAAGAAGGTAATGGTTATATGGAGAGCCAGAAGGAAGACAGAGTAATCAGGGGGATTGTTTCATAAGCTATATAAATGTCTAACTAATGTACTGTATAATTGCAACTAATTTTTTTGAAAAAGAGAGACATTATCTAATGATTAAAGGGTTAATTCACCACAAAGATTTAACAATCTTAAACATGTATTATTCAATAACAGAGTCTCAAAATACATGAGACAAAAATTTATAGAATTAAAAAGAGAAGTTTTCAATTGTAATTGGAGACCTCAACACTCATTTAGTGATCACTAGAACAAGTAAATTTTTAAAAATTAGCAAAAAATCATAGAACAGACAATACTATTAACTAATCAGCTAATTAACATTTAGAAAATTTCACTGAATGACAGAATATACATTCTGCTTAAGTGCAGATGAAATATATTCCAAGATAAACCATATATATACTGGGTCAAAACAAAACAAAAATTTTTAATGAAACCATACAAAATACATTCTCTAATTATAATGAGATCAAAATAGAATTCAATGACAAGAAGATAACTTCAAAAGTTTCCCAATACCTAGTAAGTAAATAACACAATTCTAAATAATCTATGGATCAAAGAAGGAGTTGAAGGAAAATTGGAAAATATTTTGAACTGAATAAAAATAAAAATTTAACATATTAAAATATATGACATGCAGCCAAAACAATGTTTGGAGTGATGTTTATAGCATTCAAAACTTATTTTAGAAAAAAAAATATTTCTCAAATCAATAACTTAGAAATCTACCTTACATTAGAGAGGAAAAAGACAAAACACACCTAAAGCAAGCAAAAAGAAGGAAGTAAGAAAGATAATGGCAGAAACCAATAAAATTGTTTTGTTAAAAATAATAACAATAATAATAACAACAACAACACAGTAAATCAACAAAACTAAAAACTGGGGGTTTTTTTAACAATGTTAAAGTTTAGAAACTTCTAACCAGCCTGACAAAGAAAAAGAGTGAAGACACAAATTAACAATATCAGGGACAATATAAAGGATATTACTACAGACCCTGCAGACTTTAAAAGGATAGTAAGAGAATACTGCAAACAATTCTACACACATAAAATTGACAACTTAGATTAAGAGAACCAATTTCTCAAAAAAAAAATACAAACTACCACAACTCACCTAATATGAAGCACACAATTTGAATGACTTATATTAATAGTATTTATATAGTAATAAATGATTGGAAGGTGAAACTTTTTAAAATATCATTTATACTGGCTCCAGCAAGTAAATAAAAATAAGAGAAATAATTAGATGTAAATCTTTAAAAATATGTGCAGCATCTGTATGCAGAAAACTGCAGAACCATGATGAAAAAATAAAGTGTTAAGTAAATGGTGATAGATCACAAAAACTATTATGCAACACAAATAAGAACAAAATGCTGATGTATGCAACAACATGAATAAATTTTTAAAACATTTTGTTGAAAGAAGTTAGACATAAAGAAGCACATTCTTTATTTTATTTGTACATTGCAAAATTAACCTGTTTCTCAGAGCAATGGTTGCTTATGGAGAATGGTGATTGAAAGAGAGCACAAGAGACTTTCAGGGTAGTGAAAATGTTCTACATCTTGATTTGTGTGGTAGTTGTACAAATATATTCAGTCATCAAAACATTCAGTCTTACACTTAGGATTCGTGAATTTAGCTGTAAATAATTTTTGTCCTGAAAAAATTTTCTTGCTTCTTGCCATTTAAGCTTTAAAAATTTTAGAATCCAGACCCTAAGCTCCCTATTACAAATATATCTAAATCCTCTGCATAATTTGTTATTGAACATTCCAAGAAGAATATATTCCCATTCCTTAGTAACCTACTCTACATGTCTTCCCTAAGAAATTGCACACTCTGGAAACAATTTTCCAGGCATTTTTTTCATTGACAGAAAAGTCTGGGGTCCTTCTAACTTTATAAATTTTATGAATTAGTTCCTCAATAAAATTTCAAAGAAGTCTCATGGGAACTGTCCATGAAAGAAGCCAGAACAGTTAGAAAGAATAAAACTTATATTTGGACAATTATCTCCTGACTTAAGGTTTGAAATTGGATAGAACTCCTCAAGAATTCTAAGAAACTACTGGTGAACCTCTGGGGACATTGCTTTCACATTTCACCTCACCACTCTTTTTTATATAGGTCACTACTGAACAAAAGTGCTCTTCTTATTAAAGGAATAAACACTGGGTTTCTGCTAAGAAAATCAGCCCTTCTATGTAAGACATTACACATAGGTAGTGAGAGAAAGAAAATTTTAGCAAAATGCTAGATCCTTATTTTTAATGCTTATATAATATGATCACTTTCAAACATATCTTCATCTCTTTCAAAAACTTTTTTAAAGTTTGCTAGCTATGGCCACAGGTCCACTCTCCTGATCCCTTTGTCTGATGAGTTGTCACCAGTTATTTTGCCTTTTCCCTGTTTAAGTGTCACAAGACAGGATCTTCCACTTCCACTGACCTCAAAGCAATTTTCAGAAAGTGTCTTAAGTGATAACTTATACATAAATAAAATCTTTAATTCTGATACATATGCTTTGTGATAGCATGAATCTGTAGAAATGAATAAAGGAATAATTTTCACATTTGGTTTGATAAAGTACAGAACAAAAACACCAGCTACAGAATGGCAAGATGATTCATGATCCAAACCAGTTAATTCAGAGGAAACAACATTTCAGAGTCATGGGTGACCACAAGAATGTAAGAACTCCAGAAATATACAGAAATCTTGGTGTAGGGGATTTTCACATGGCATGAAATGGGGAGTAGACAAAATTCTCTCTCTAGGGTAACCATCTGTTGTGGGAATGACATGCTAGATATCATCACATTAATTATAAAGACCTTCCTAAGATTCAAAAGGAAATCTTGTCACCTCCTGAACAACCACCAAAAGATTTTTCTGATTTAAGCTGTGCTTAAACATATTATTTGCATTCTCATCTAAGTTCTATGGCCTCAAACAGCTATCAAGTGATTTAGGCAAAATTTCTGATGCCAGTTAATTAATACTATCTGAATGTCTCAGCCTCAATTTAAAAAAAAAATCAAACAAAATACTTTTTTATTGTATCTCAGTGATACCAGGAAGAAAAGTTCTATTTCTAAACCAATATGTCCAACTAACATTAAAAGAGAGATTGTTGGGCTTGTTTGATTGATTATTCCAAGAGGCAGCAACATTTCCGAAGGCAGTGAGAAGAATGTCCTTGATTCCACCTTAGTTGTGGTTCAGTGAATGTGACTATGGCCCTTCTACGTGCCTTGATGTAGGCATCGGCAGTGAAGAAAAACAATCATTATTGAAAAAGAAAAAAACATAGCAAAATTTGCAATTACATATTTAAAAAAGTAATTGCAGCCCTTCTCAAATATTAAACAAAGAATCCTCTTGACCATTCTGAGTCAATGTTCTCTTTTCTTTTCATTTGCCTATGTTCATGAGTAAATTAAGATCATGAAGGACATGGCAAGTCCAATCAATATGGCTTACTATAGTCAATCTATTTAATCTAAAACTTCCATGGTACAAATTAATTTGCTAAATATAACTAGTAATTTATAAACTACTTTTTGCCTGGAAATAGAAAATGATATCATAAAAAAGTGTGAATTCAGTAAAATGTATCCTTTTGTCCTTTCTGTGATTTTTCCCCTACTTGCCATATCCTTAAATCTAGATATACGTTGTCCAATATGAGGGCCGCCAGTCACATGTGGTTATTTAAATTTTAATTCAAACTAATTAAAATAAAAAATTCAGTTTTTTAGTAACACCAGACACATTTCAAGTTCTCAGTAGTCACACATGGCTAATGACTACTGTATTTAATAGTGCAGGTATATAATATTCTTATCATCGCAGAAAATTCTAAAGCACAATACTGGTCTAAACTTTTAGAACTTTTCTATCTCCTCTCTGGCCAGGAGTCTTCCTACCCAGGCCATGCCTTCTCAAACATCTCCCTATGTTTTTCTTCCTTCTACTTCTTTTCTTCTCATGCTTTCCCTGAGCCTTCTCAGGGAAAGTACTATTTTATAATTCATTCCTTGAGGGCCTTCCTCTCAATTTAAATAACTTGATAAACTAATCTGTGCTTAGGCAATTTGTAGATGCACAGAATTGATGTATTCTTTCTCCAAAGTAACATATTTGTATTTTAGCAGAAAGCTTCTGGAGATATCATACATTTACACAAAGGGCTGACTCTAAAAATGGTGGCTTTAAGCACCAGGGTAGCCTGGAAACTTTGGCGAACAAACATGAGAACACAAAAGCCTTTACAGCACTATTCAAAGCACATTTTCCTGTTGGCCTGTTCACCCACACTGGCCTTGGATCACTCTGTTGTTTTGTCTTCTAGGAGTTTTGGCCTTTCCCTGTGTGTTATCACAAGAAGGTGGCCTTATACATCTGACAAGGAACTGGAATAGTAGGTCAAAAGAAGTGGTTGTTTTGCTTGTAACTATGAAAATTGTTAGAGTTCAGGATGGGGTTTTGGTATTATAATCCATTTACTCTTTGTTTATTCTGGGCTCCCTGCCAAGGCATCACACAAACAACAATTAATGGCAAAATAAGAGATACTATAAGACTCTTAGTAATAGTTTGGCAAATGTTTCTTTCTGTCCAACATAAGGCTCTGATAAAAACTAAACTGGCAAGTAAAGCATAGGCCAGGAGACATAAAAAAAGAGACTTCTCACCCTGTAAGAGATAATCAGGTGTGCAGACTAGCGTGCCCTGTAAGTCCATGCACTGGGTCAAAGGAAAGCAACAGACTGCTGTGCCCCAGGGGACCAGTTCTTCCTTGTCTGCAAGCAGCAAGAAGTCATGAGAAATCCCCACCTCCTCAGAAAGTCCTGGCCCTCCTAACATGTCCAAAGAAAAAGTCAAAAAGAGGATAGCCAGACCTGCCTCAGGAAAAAGTCATGAGCCACATACCGTGTCCCACATTCTGGATTCAGCTGAGTGTTTCTTCAGGAGGTCATTTAACTTGATCTTCTATATACAGAAATTTTTACATTATTGAACTTAATGGAGTCTTCACAAGAAAAAAGTAAAATCAATGGCATCTCTCCAGCATTTTATTTTTGGATTTTAGGGCTTTTTTACTTGTTCATCAGAGTATTTGATATACATAACTTCAATAATGAAATAGTGCTAAAATAATTTATTTTTTTAAAAAGGCAGTCCTCTTGCTCTAATTCTACCCCTTCCCAAAGGCTACCACTTTCATCTCTTTTTAACTATTTTCTCTAGTAGTTACCTGAATATGTCTAAATACCAATTTTATACTACTATAATTTTAAAACACTTCATTACGAAAAATGTCAAGTTAACATATAAGTTAACACATCACCTAGTTTCAGTTATTATCAACACATAGCCAAAATCATTTCACTTATATACCTACCCATTTATTCACCCACCCACCTCAACTCTATTTTTTAAAACAAATACAAAATATATCATTTTAACTATAAATATTTCAATATATGTCACTCAATACATCAGTAAAAAATGTCTCTTTAAAAAATACATAATTATAACACAATGCCATTATCACACATTCAAATTTAACAATTATGAAATATAACCAAATGTCCAGTTGTTGATAACATTTTTCTAATTGTTTTATAAATCTTCTTTATAGGTGTTTTATATAAATCAGAATGCCAACAAGGGTTTTTTTTTGTTTTCTTTTGTTACTTTTTGTTTTGTTTATGTTTTGTTTTATTTTGTTTTGCTCTTTCATTTAAGTCTCATTTCTTTTCATCTTTCGCAGTGGTTCTCAACTCCAGGCAATTTTGTCTTCAGACATTTTTGGTGGTCACAATATGGGGGTGAGGATGCAGAGTTTCAGTAGCATCTAATGGGTACAGACAGAGATGCTGCTAAAAACCCTACAATGCACAAGAGAGCCCCAATATCAAAGAATTATTTTGCCAAAATGTCAATAGTGACGAGACTGAGAAACCCTGATCCATACAATGTAGGATTCTACCCTCCTTCCTTATTATCTTGAAGGAACCAGTTCATTTAACCCCTAGACTTTTCCACATTCTGGATTTTGTTGATCACATCTTCATTTTGTCTTATGATATGTTCCTCATTCTCTATATTTTCTGTAAATTAGAAATAAGGAGAGAACACTTTAAAACAGCAATCCCCAACCTTTTTGGCCCGGGGACCAGTGTTGTGGAAGACAATTTTTCCATGGACCGAAGTTGGGGCTGGTTTCAGGATGATTCAAGCTCATTACATTTATTGTGCACTTTATTTCTATTATTATTTCTTTGTAATATATAATGAAATAATTATAGAACTTACCATAAAGCAGAATTAGTACTGGCCCTGAGCTTGTTTTCCTGCCACTAGATGGTCCCATCTGAGAGTAATGAGAGACAGTGACATGCGAAGTACATTGCTTATGTCAAGTCTACTCCATAATCTCTTCTTGGTTTCTGTCACTATAGAAAACCCTGTTTCACAAAGATGAGATGTTGGAAATGGAAGCAAGTTTTTCTGTGCTTTTGCAGAAATCTCAGGATATTCCACTTTGACTTTAATCCAGGGCATATGGAGATTGGAAGTTGTCTCAAACATACTTTTAAGGCGACCATCATTTGCAGTCTCAAGCAATTGATCTTATAGCACAGACAAAGTCAATTTACCTGGTTTATTCACAAATGGGTCCATTCCTTTCCAGTTCGGGGTTTTTTGGCAGTCAGGAAGTAATGCTCTAACCATTTGAAAGAAGCTCTCCAGTGACATTTGTTTTTTACTCATTTTGGCCAGGGTTAGTTTGTGGGCTTACCAAAACTGTGACTGACACAAGTTTACCGTGCAGGAAAGAGGCACAGATGGAAGTGGTAAATAAAATAATGGGCAGGCCATGTGTGAACTAAAATAAGTGTCATTTTCTGACTTAAAGCCTGCCACCACAAGCATCTGTACAGCTGAAGTACATCAACTCACTTGCCATTATAAAGCCTGACACCGGATACAGCTTAATTGCCACTTGCCACTCACTGATAGGGTTTTCATATGAGTATTCAAGCAATTGTTTTTTTATAGTCTCTGTGCAGTCAAACCTCTCTGTTAATGTTAATCTGTATGTGCAGCACTAGCATCACTGCCTCAGTTCCACCTGAAATTATCAGGCCTTAGATTCTCTAGGAGTGCAAACTCTATTGTGAACTGTACATGAGAGGGATCTAGGTCATGCAATCTTTATGAGAATCTAATGCCTGATGATCTGAGGTGGAGCTGAGGCAGTGATGTTAGTGCTGGGGAGCAGCTGCAAATACAGATGAAGCTTTGCTCTCTACTCTGCAGCTTTCTCCTGCTGTGCAGCCCCATTCCTAACAGGTCACAGATGGTTAGCAGTCCATTGCCTAGGAGTTGGAAACTCTCGCAATAAAATATTAAAACAATAGAGAACATATTGAAATATTAAAACTTATGTGTAAAAATGTGTATCAGGCAATTGGACCATAAGCTATCAGACATGAAAAGGGCCTCAAGGATTTTTTTTTTTTTAAGTCCATCCCTCTCTTCATTTCACAGAATGAGGACACTGAGACCTAGAAAAGGAACATGATTTGGCTAAGTTCACAACTGAATTTCTTGAATCTCTGCCTCTTTGAAATTTGAAGGATAACTCTATTTTTTTGAGAGACAGGGGCTTAATATGATTAAAGTTTGCTTCTTTTGGCTAGAATACTTCATCTGTGGTGATGTGCACTTGCATTAGAAGGCGTATAAAATCTGGTTATCTCTTTTGCCAGTGACATGTTTCTTGCCTAAAGACATTTCATTAGGAATTCTCTCTGATGTTTTAAATGTTTATTTCTTTCTATAACACATTACTTAATGTAAATACTTTTACTTGTTTTAAAAAATTAAAATAATCAGTGTTCACTATTTAAAAATATAAATACAATATTTAATTATGTGTTCTTTGCATTATGATATCTTCCCCCCAAAATAACCACTCTAAAACTCTGGCTTTTATTTTCCACACTTTGTTGTTATATATATATATATATATATATATATATATATATATATATATATATATATATATAATCTGTCATTATATCATATATATATGATATGATGTATATATCTGTCATCATATTATATATATATGATATGATGTATATATCTGTCATCATATTATATATATAATTTGATGTTTTTATCATTCTCATTTTATTTAATGATGCATAGTAAAAATTTGTCCATGTCTATCTAATACATGCATATCTATTTTTTTTAATGACTACATAGTAATTCAATTGACAGCAACTGCTGCTTCTATGAAATTAGCAATGGCTAATTTCATAGAAGAGAAAATACAATATACTGTTTTAAGTTTCTTTAATTATATAAACTGAGCATTTTAATTAACTTATTGACCATTTGTATCTCTTCCATAATTTACCTGCTTATATTCTCTAATCATTTTTCTATACTGTTATTCAAATGTTTATTATTGTTTTCTAAGATCTTTTTCAAAATAGTTCTCTCTTTACTTATATTTTTATTTTTTTATAATGCTCTCTGCCATTGTGGTGGATTAAATATGGCTAAAAAAAAAAAAGCAGTCATAAGAGGAAAGTTCATATCATTACAGGCATATCTCCAAAAACAAGAACGAACCCAAATAAACAACCTAACACTTCATCTTTAAAAACTAGAAAAGGAAGAACAAAAAAAGCCTAAAGTCAGCAGAAAGAAAAAAAATAATCAAAATGAGAGCAGAAAGAAATGAAATTGTAAACAAAAAAATAGAAAAAAATAAATGCAACAAAGAGCTGGAACTTTAAGAAGGTTAATAAAATTGACAAACCCCCAGCTAGACTCACTAAAAGAATAAATAAATAAACAAAATCAGGGATGAAAGAGGGGAAATTACAACTGATATTGCAGAAACACAAAAGATGATGCAAGAATACTATGAAAAAGTACATAATAATAAATTTAATAACCTAGAAGAAATGGACCAGTACTTAAAAAAATACAATCTTTCTAGACTAAATCAAGAAGATCTGGAAAATCTAAATAGACTGATCAGTAGTATGAAAATTGAAACAATCATCAAAAACTTACCAAAAAGTAAAAGTCCAGACCAGATGGCTTCATCACTGAATTCTACCAAACATTCAAAGAAGATTTAATATGTATTCTCAAACCCTTTTAAAAAATTGAAGAGGAGGCAATACTTCCCAACACATTTTTTGAGGCCATTATTACTCTGATACTAAAACCTGGTAAAGATAACACACAAAAAAAGAAAACTACACACCAATGTCTCTCATGAACACAGATGCAAAAATCCCAAATAAGACACTAGCAAACTGAATACAGCAACATATTAAAAAGATTACACACCACCATCAAGTGGGCTTCATCCAGGGATGGTTCAACATACGTAAATCAATTAATGTGATACACCACATAAACAAATTAAAAAATAAGAGTCATATGATCATATCAATAGATGCAGAAAAAGCCTTCAACAAGATACAGCATCCGTTTATGATCAAAACACTTCACAAAATTGGTATAAAAAGAAAGTACCTTAACATAATAAAGGCCATCTATGACAAACCCTCAGCTAATATTATACTGAATGGTGAAAAACTAAAAACCTTCCCTCTAAGATCAGGAACAAGACAAGGCTGTCCACTGTCATTCATTATCACATTGGAGGACCTAGTGAGTGCAATCAGACAAGAGAAAGATATAAAAGGCATCCAATAGGAAACAAAGAAGTCACACTGTCACTATTTGCAGATGACATGATTCTCTATATAGAAAATCCTAAAGACTCCTCAAGAACACTCCTAGAAACGATAAGCAAATACAGTAAAGTCTCTGCAAAGTCAAGGTTCAAAAATCCGTAGCATTCCTACACTCTAATAATGAAGCATCAGGAAAAGAAGTAGAAAAACTAATTTATTTTGCAATTGCAACAAAAAGAATAAAATACCTAAAAATAAATTTAATGAAACATGGAAAGACCTATATAATGAAAACTACAAGACCCTATTAAAAGAAATCAAAGAAGATACAAAGAAGATTTATATGGAAGCAAAAAAGACCCCTAATTGCCAAAGGCATCCTGAGAAAAAAAGAATGAGGCTGAAGGCATCACTTTGCTTGACTTCAAATTATACTACAAAGCAACAGTAATCAAAACAGCATGGTATTGGTAGCAAAACAGACACACAGACCAGTGGAACAGAATCAAGAGTTCAAAAGTAAACCCATACTTATAAGGCAAATAATT
Source organism: Macroglossus sobrinus (assembly GCA_004027375.1). NCBI lineage: Eukaryota > Metazoa > Chordata > Mammalia > Chiroptera > Pteropodidae > Macroglossus > Macroglossus sobrinus. Next base: position 81,678 of record PVKZ01001302.1, on the reverse strand, counting down.
TTCAACAAAAAGCAAAAACATACAGTGGAGAAATGAAAGCCTCTTCAATAAATGGTGCTGAGAAAACTGGAAAGCCACCTGAAAAAGAATGAAACCAGACTGTTGTTTATCACCACACAACAAAATTAACTCAAAATGGATTAAGGACCTAAATATAAGGTGGAAACAATAATATGCATAGAAGAAAACATAGGAACTAAACTCAAACACCTTGGACTTAAAGAGAATTTACAAATTTGACCTGAAAGGCAAGGGAAGTAAAAGCTAAAATAAATGAATGGGACTATGACCAACTAAAAAGCTTCAGCTCTGCAAAAGAAATTGCCAACAAAGTAAAGGGATAATCACCTGAATGGGAAAATATGTTTACAAGCAACACTTCCAATAAGGGCCTAATATATTTTTATTATATTAAAATGTACTAAGAACTCATAGGACTCAATAATAACAACAACAAAAATGATCTAATCAAAAAATGGGCAGAGGACCTGAACAAACACTTTTTCTTAGAGGACATACAAGTGGCCAACAAATGTATAAAAAGATGCTCAGCATCACTATCTATTAGAGAAATACAAATCGAAACCACAATGAAATACCTTCTTACACCTGTTAGAATGGCTATAATCAACAAGACAAGTAATAACAAATGTTGGAGAAGATGTGAAGAAATAAGAACCCTCATACACTGCTGATGGGACTGCAAACTGGTACAGCCACTATGGAAAACAGTATGGAGTTTCCTCAAAAGACTAGGAGAATTGATCTACCATATGGTCCAGCAATCCCTCTACTGGGTATTTACCCTAAAGACTTGAAAATCCATATTTGAAAAGATATTTGCACACTGATGTTCATATCAGCACTAGTCACAGTGGATGGGACATGGAAGTAACCGAAGTATCCTATGATAAATGATTGGGATGATTGGCTAAAGGAGCTGTGGTACATATATACAATGGAATATTGCTCAGCCATAAGAAGAAATGAAATACTGCCATTTGCGACAACATGAATGGACCTCAAGATAATCATGCTAAGCGAAATAAGCCAGACAGAAAAGGTTGAAAATCACATGATATCACTTATATGTGAGATATAAACCTAAAAGCAACAAATGAACAGGACAAACAGAAACTCATGGACATGAACAATGGACTAGTGGTTACCAGAGGGTAGAGGGTAGGGGAGGAGAGCAGAGGTAGATGGGGGTAAAAGGAGCCAAATATAGGGTAGGTATGGGAGGGTGAAGTGGATAAAGGGGGTCAAATATATGGTAGCTGAAAGAAACTGGACTTTAGATGGTAATTACACATTAGAATATACAGATGTAAAATTATAATGTACACCTGAATATTATATAATTGTATTAACCAAGGTTACTCCAATAAACTTAATTTTAAAAAGAAAAAATAAAGAATGACAAAAAAATATATGGCTGCAAATTTTTTGATGCTCCTCTCATCAAGAATGGGCTCTATGCTTCCTCTTTTTAAACATAAGTGGGCTCTGTGATTGTTTGGACCATTAGAATATGGTGGAAATGAAGCTGTTCCTGTTTCTGGCCCAGTCCTTAAGACTGACAGCTTCCACTACCTGTTTCTTCCACTATCTGTCCTTTATTTTTAATTACAGTTGACATTCAAAATTATTTTATATTAGGTTCAGCATAGTGGTTGGACATTTATATAATTTATGAAGTGATCTCTCAATTAGTCTAGTACCCACTTAGCACCACATATAGTTATTAAAATATTATTGACTTTGCATCCTCATGACTATTTTGTAACTACCAGTATATACTTCTTAATCTCTTCATCTTTTTCACTCTACTCCATCCCCTCTCCCATCTGGCAATCACATGTTTGTTCTCTGTTTTTATGAGTCTGTTTTTGTTTCATTTGTTTATTTTGTTCTTTAGATTCCACGTAATGTGAGATCACATGGTGTTTGTCTTTATCTGTTGACTTATTTCACTTAGTTTAATAAAATTTAGGTCCATTCATATTGTGAGAAATGGTAAAATTTCATTCTTTTTCATGGCTGAGTAATGTCCCATGGTATATAAGTACCATATCTTTTTTACCTATTTAGCAATCAGTTGACACTTAGATTTCTTCCATACCTTTGATATTATAAAAAATGCTGCAGAAAAATTAAGGGTGCATACATTTTCCTAAATTGGTGTTTTCAGCGTTTTTTTTTGGAGGGGGATAGATACCCAGAAATGAAACTGCTGGGTTATGAGACAGTTCTATATATTTAATTTTTAAAGAAACTTCAAACTGTTTTCCAAAGTGTCTGCATCAGCCTCCCATTCCACCAAAAGTATATGAGGATTCCCTTTTCTTCTCATCCTCACCAACACTACTTGTTTTTTATTTACTTATGATAGTCATTCTGACAAGTGTGAGGTGACATCTCGTTGTGCTGTTAATTTGCATTTCTCTGATGATTAGTAAAGTAGGGCATCTTTTCTGATGTCTATTGGTCATCCATACAAACTCTTTGAAGAAATGTCTACTCAGGTCCTCAGCCTATTTTTTAATCAAACTTTTTGTTTATTTGTTTTTGGTGTTGAGTTATATGAATCACTTATAAATTTTGGATATTGACTTGAATAATTTTGGATATTAGAGATGATAGTCAAATCTTCCCTGGTCCAGACATATTCTCTTTGACCTTGAATTTTTGAAAGGTCACAGAAAGACCAGAGCACATTCAGAGCAAAGGGTCCCAAATGGTGAGAAAACATGAAATAAGTCACAGGAAAAACAGCAAAAAGTCCTTAGTGTGTTTAACTTGGAAAACAATTTTGAAGAGAGCAAGAAAAGAAAGTATTCTTCAGCTTTAGAAAGTAGATAAATTAGAAGGGGATTACACTTATTCCATGTATACCTAAGAACTACAATAAGCGCTTTTGGGTGATAAATGTAGAATGATTGCTTTCAGCTCAATATAAGCATATCCCAGGTTGAGTTCAAGCACAATACACTGTGGGGTGGGGGGGAGGTCAGAACTGCCTGGTAAACTGCATGGACAAGTCCAAGTTTATTTGCAAAAATAAGAAACTTCCTGAATGTCATCTTGTTATAAGTGAAGAGGACAGTGGGCTCAGAGACATTTACTGAAGAACAAAGCCTTCTTCAGCTAGAGGACAATGGACTCTGAGAAACACATGGTAACATCTCATGATCCAGCCCTATGAGGGATTTATGACTAGATCTTAAGAAAGAAAAGTGGGCAGGTAGATGGGTGAGTGCCATAATTAGTCATTAAAAGTACCATTTTTCACTAACAATTCTATAAGAATTTGGAGCAAAGTAGACTGCTTTGGAACCATAAGAGCTAGAAATTACTTAAAGAAGAAAATATTTTCTTCTATTGACAGAGGAAGGGAGCTGGATCAACAGAACAAGAAATAAACAGATTCTTCGTGGTAATTAAACATGACTCACTGGCTTTGTTTGTGAACACATATGAGACACCCCTGAAGTACACCTCAACACATTGGGATTTGAGGGACATTTTAGGATAATGGAGTTTTATATAATCAAATGAGGCATGGCAAAGCAAAACTCAGGTTACTTTGAGAAGAGCTCCTCTACCAGGGTAAGGTATTGAAATACGTAACAAGCTGCCTAGGAAACCTCTCAGGTACCAGGGGGATATATCTTCATGCCTAACTCATCACTGACATAAAGTGGGCTCTGAATAAATATTTGTTAAGTGCAAATTTAATATGTCTTACTGGACATTTTTCTCTCCTAAAAGTTTGAGGAAGCACAAAAGAAAACCCTTAATCTGTCATTCTGTTATCTTTGACTCAATTCCAATCAGCAGTGAAGAACTACTTGGTGAAGTAGAAGTCATAGGAACATGTTAAGAAGTTATAAGCACTCCTGGGAGAACTGGTTAATTTCAAGTCTGGGGCAGGGAGAATACAAGAAGAGCATAAAGCATCTTGTGGTGCTAGAAAATATGGAAGTATTCAAAAGTAAAGGATGCAAACATGTGAAAAGGGCATTGGAATCTGGAAGAGCACCCATTGGCCAAAGATGAGAAAAAAAACTTTTTCAAGAAATTAAATAACAGTAATATAGAATTATAACCCTAATAATGAAATTAGTAATCATGAATCCACCCTAATGTAAACAAACAATTATGTAAATAAATAAATGGGAGGAAAGAAACAACTTTTTCTTGCAAAACATTTCATGAGGTATCACCTCACACCTGTAGAAATGGTTATTATCAAAAAGACAAAACAAAATAAGTGTTGGTGGAGAAAAGAGATTCTTTGTACACTATTGGTAGGAATATACATTGGTAGAGCCATTATAGAATGCAGTGTTAAGATTCCTCCAAAAAATAAAAATAAAACAACCATATGATCCAGGTATTCCACCTCTAGGTATATATACAAAGGAAATGATTTAAAAAATCTAGAAGTGATATCTGTACCTCCATGTTCATTGCAGCATTATACACATTAGCCAAGACATAGAAACAAGTGTCCATTGATGGATGAATAAAGAAAATGTGCATATGTGAGCACACGCGCGCGCACACACACACACACACACACACACACACACACACGAACAATATTTAGCCAAAAAGAAAAAAGAAAGAAAATTCTACCTTTTGTGATATGAGTGGAACTTATTTAACTATGCTAAGTTAAATAAGTCAGACACAGAAAGACAAATACTGAATGTTCTCGATTATATGTTGAATCTAAAAAAGCCAAACTCAGAAAAATAGAGAGCATAAGATGAAGAAATACTAGAGATCTAAAGTACAGCATAGTGAGTGTAGTTAGCAATAATATATTATATAGTTGAAAGTTAAAAGAGTAAATCTTGAATGTTATCACAGAAAAATGGTAATTATGTAAGAGGATACAGGTGTTTAACCTTATTGTGGTGATCGTTTTTAATATATATGGATGTCAAATTGTCACATTGTACAGCTTAATCTTAAATATAATGTTTGTCAATAATATCTCAATAAAGCTGGAAAATTTTGGCACACTTTTATTTTCTTAAGTTTGGTTCAAATCAACCTATTTATCTTAAAAAGAAGCATTTCAATTAATGAATAGAAAATAACCATTATGACACCACAGTAATAATTGCTGCAGGTGAGGTCCACCGGAGGATACTGAAATCTGTGGATAAAAGTTTAAGCAAAAACAAGATATTCACATATTCTCAAAGTACCCCTCAAAATATTGTAAAAAATTATAACTTTGTAGTAGAGATGCTGGAAGTCATTATCTAAGCTAAGTAATCAAAATTAACATTACCATTAATATTTATGTACTGAGAAGAGCACATGCCTGGGTATCCTTTGCAGTCAAGTATGACCTCAATCTAATCATGAGAAAACATCAGACAAGTTGAGGAGCGTTCTACAAAAATAACAGATCAGTACCTTTCAAAGTGTCAAGGTCATTCATAAAAGACGAAAAAAAAAAAGAAGACTTAGGAATTGTCACAAATCGGAAGATACTAAGGAAATATGGCAACTAAAAGCAATGTGTGATCCTTGACTGGATCCTGGAATAGAAAAAAAAAAGACTAGTGGAAAACTGATGAAATACAAATAAATTCTATAATTCAGTTAATAGTAATTGAGTTCTCAGATAAATTTCCTGTTTTAATAAGATGTTAATGAAAAGAAACTGGGTGAAGGATATTTGAGAACTCACTGGACTGTTTTTGCAACTCGTGTAAAGTCTAAAATGTTCTAAAAATAAAGAACTTTTTTAAATGTGATGAGTACTTCCTGGAATTCCTAGGACAGGAGGAATGGAAGACTAAATAAAATCAGCATACACTCACTTGACACTGGGAAAAGTTTCCAAAAGTTCAGGGAAAAGACAGACATGATCTCACATCCAGAGATCCCGAAGGGAAAGTGATTTAAGAGAAAAGTGGGCTCTAATACAAACAACAAAACCATATGAGAAACTTCTGAATCATCTTCCTGCCTCCTTCTCACCTAATCAACCACCTAATCCCATCAATTCTACCTCTTAAAAATGGCTCGGTTAGAACCCCTCCTTTCTATTACTATTCACTGCATTAATTGGTACTTTCCTCTTTCTCTTGACTAATAATTTTCTCTCCAAAAGTTTTCCAAAGTCTAATATATCCAGAACTATTTTTCAAAAAGAGGAATCTATTTTTCTCTTTCCAAGAATGTTCAAACTTATTCCATTTGAAATAAATTTAGTCCTCAGCATAATATACAAGGTTTCTCACCATTTAGCCACTATTTAACTTCAGCTTCATCTCTGTTACCTCTCACAAGAAGTACTCTACACTCCAGCTTCAGGACTAGTTATAGAGCCCAGACTATATCATCTACTCTGGCCTCTGTTCATATTATTCATTCATAAATAAGACACCATTTTACTTAGCTTCTCTGTCCTTATTCATTTGTACTAAAACATTTTTTCTGGTTCAGAAAGAGATCTCCAGGTTTTCACAACATCTCTGACCCCTCCTACATGCCCTGCAAGCACAATTGACCCTATCTCCCAGGACATTATAAGTGCCATTAATAAGCATATACTGCACAGCATGTGGCTTGTAGTATATGGTCTGTTTCTCTTAGTAAAGTGTTAAGTCCTATGATGGCAAGGGCCATGTCTAACTCCTTCAGAAATTCCAGGGCCCCACCCAGGGCTTGGCACTTAAGGGTCAGTCAACATCATTGGGTGGGTTGAACTGAATTAAAATATAATCAGATTTGATTTCCAAGGGATGCAAATGGAACAGTTAAAGAAATTGATATAGCTATTCATATCTCTGTCGAACTCAAATTTTTAAATGGCATAAAAAAATGGAGAGGAAATAAAAAGCATATGATTTTGGATGGATATAGAAGAGTATTATGTAGCTATAGGTATTCTAATAAAAATGCTAATAACCAGAATGATCTGGGCTTGAAAAACATAAATGTTGTTGACAACATAAAGGGCTCCATTAGCTACATCGATTTTAAGAAGAATAAGTAAAAGAAAAGTCAATTGTTTGGGGAAGATGAAAACAATGTCAAAGATGAATGGTAGAAAACAAAATTACTCAACATTTTTTGCTTACCTCTTTTTCTGTCAAAGAGAATGATGTTTTCATTATAATGGGTTCAAAAATCTTGTTAGAGGAAATGAAACCCGGTTGATTTAAAAGAAATGATTGTTACTGGAGTCAATTATATGCCAGGGTCTGAAAAAACCTCACTGAGATGAAACATTGACACAGAATTACTATTAGAAATCTTTAAGAAATTATGGGTTGGTGACGTGAAAAAAAATACAATTAAATCAGACTGAGAGAGAGAAATCTAAGCATTTCGGTAATCATGAGTCTATCAGCTTAATATTAAACTTCATTCAATTAAATTATACAAGAGTTATTAGACAGATGATTTGTTGTATATTATAAAGCTGTGCTATCCAAAGTGATAACCATTGTCATATTTCATTATTTAAATTTAAATTATTTTATATTAAAAATAATAATAAAAATTAGTTCTCGAGTCATGCTAGTCACATTTTAAGGGCTCAATAGTTACATATGACTATTGGCTACCATATTGGACAGCATAGATAATAGAACATTTTCATTATTGCATTAAGTTCCACTGGACAGTGCTTTTAAATAAAGTGGTGAGCATTAAGAATCAGCATAATTTACTGAGAATATTACACTGACCTAATAAAATTTGTATCATTTTGTAGGATTGTTATATCGTTAGAGACAGAGTGCCTAGATATAAACTAACTTGATTTCAACAAAGCATTCAAAAAAGTTTTCTTATGAAACTCTAGTTGATAAAAGTAAATATGGACAAGATATAATACAATTGAGCAAAGAACTGTTCTCACCGAATATTGATTAATGAATATAACTTTGGAAGAATGATCTACTAGTTTCCTCCAAAATCTTGTCATTGGTCCTCTCTTGTTCAATACTTTTATTAACAATTTTCTAGGCAAATAAAAAGGACAGGTATCAAGTTTTCAAATAACTAATAGAAATTATTTTATAACTTGCTGGAGGGTAATTTGTTAAAACTTATCAAAACCTTTTCCAATTTTTCTTACTTTTTGACTCACAGTTCCACTTACTCAGGAAATTGTGGATATTGGCAAAAATGTAGCCACTTATGTGCTAATTATAGTAAAATTTTTGGAAAAATCTAAATATCAAATAATAGAAGACCAATTAAATAAATCATAGTACATTTACATTAATCACTACTATATTCCCAGTGATCCCTACAGTGCTATGCACTTCACGGGTATTTAAAAATTATCAAATAAAAGTTGAATGAAGTGAAGAAAAAATCAAATTATAAAATAAACTATATAGTACAATCATATGGTATACATGCAGGGAGATTGTGTGTGTGTGTGTGTGTGTGTGTGTGTGTGTGTGTGCGCGCGCGCACGCATGGAGAATAAAACTAAGCTGTGTTACACTAAGCCTGCTAACAATATTTATCTCTGGTGATGAGTTAGAAAACATCCTTGTTTTCTTCTAGCTCATCTGTGCTTTCTAAAAATTCTGTCATGAATAGATTATCATAAGAACAACATTTTAAATAAGGAACAACAGATAATATATTTGGTAAAAGAACTAAAATTCAAAAGAAATAAAACACATTCAACAAACTAGAACAATGGGCCAAAATTAACAAGAAAGAGCTTTCTAAGTATATGTAGAAAGTTTAGCTTTTAAATTCTAAAAGTCCCAGGCAAAAGTATAGTCTCGAGAAGACTGCTATGGACTGAATATTTGCATCACCCCAAAATTCATATATTGTAGCCTAAATACTCAATTTGATAGTATTTGGAGGTAGGACCTTTAGGAGGTCATTAGGTCATGAGGATGAAACCCTCTTAAATGGGATTAGTGCTTCTTATAAAGGGAAGAAGAGACCATGTGAGGAAACCAAGATGAGGGTCCTCACCAGAGCTCAACTATGCTGGCACCCGGATCTTGAACTTCTCAGCCTCCAGAAATATGAGAAGTAAATGTTCATTGTGTAAGCCATCCATCCAATCTATGGTATTCCTGTTATAGCAGCCCAAACTGATTAAAACATATACTTCCTACAGTTATTTTTAAACTCAAAAAGCTTTGTACTTCTGGGAATATCTGTGATTGTGGACCAGAAGATGCCAAAAGCCACAATGTAAACACAGTGCATCTTTCAAGGGCATTGATTTTATTTGAATTTTTTTAATTAAAACAAACGAATACATTATTATTTAGAACACAAAATACGAATTAATTTTAAATATAAAATAACAGAGAAATGTCATGCGTGCCATGAGGTACTTCCAAATGTGCCCCCAGAACTTGCCAATGCCCAAGGAATAGAAATTCACGGTAGTCTTAGAATACTTTAGAGGAAAAGTTCACTGCATGCCAAGAACTAGATGTTCTGCAGAAAGAATACATGGATGGAAAATACCAAGCCATATTTTCAAGTGCTGGCAGTTTAGTAGGATGCCAGGTCCAGCTCCCTAATAGCAGAAAAATACTAATCTTTACTGGAGAGTGAATATAATTAACCTCCTATAACAAGACAAGCATCGGTTTTGTTCCTGGTTGTGGAAATACCTACCATCCAACAATACTAAGCCAATCCTAATGAGATATCATAAATGTCCTAAATAGGTAGCAGTACCCCGGGCCTGCTTTTTAGTGGGGAATTCCATAGCTGACTTAATTGATATCTCTCAAGGAAAGAAGATTTAAGCTAATGCTTGTTCTATCCAAGAAAGTCATTCTTTATAGTTGCCATGGAAACAAATAGATACTCTGATTAATTTCCTTCTTACGTTTCCTTTTTTGAAGTATATCCATAGTCACACAGTGTGTATAGAGGGAAAAAGAAGAACTTATTTCCATTGTTGAGGAACTTGATACATTTTGTGTATCAATATGAACAGCAAAACTAAAGAAAGAAAAAGAAAGGCAGGATGTAGTGAGTTTGTGAATAAGAGAAATATTAAATATGTAAAATTAATTACATATATCTTGAAAATCATAAAATGCCATAAAACTAAAGCATTTTCCTTGCTATATTCACATTACCAATAAACTAAAACTAGTTATATAGCTATATACTCTGCATATCAGCCCACTTCATTCTAGTGTGAAGACAAACTCACAAGCTAGAAAAGTCATCATCCCTAGAAGTCATTACACTTCCTATCATAAATACACATTGCCTCAAAATTCCTCAGTTAGTTAGCAAAGTAATAGTTCTCTCCTCTGTGTCCCCACCCAGTAAATAACTAGTAGAAATGCTTTCCAAATGATAGCAAAATTGAAAGCAAGAAATCAGCATCCATACAGAGCCTTGGGTTGCCAATGGCTCAGTTCTAAACTCATTTATTCATTATTTTGTTTGTTTACTTAACAAATCTATACAGTGCTTTTACTATGTGCCAAGTCCTATGTTATGTGAGTTTTTCCCTAGCTACCACTAATACAGTCCATTTGTTGTTCCTGAAAACTGCTCCTCATGTTACCCTACAGACAGCCCTCCCACACCACATCATATGGTGAAAAACTAAAGAAACTTACTGTTTGACTTACAAAGAAAACAGCGCCAACACTGGCACCTGGTATACAACTCCAAGGCCAGGAGGCTGGCTTGGAGTGGGAGGGAATTCCAGCCCAACACTCAGGGACTAACTCATTAGGAGCCCTCCTTCCCGAAGGCTCTGTTCATTCGTGCCAACAGATGTAAGTATATCTATTGCTTATTTCCATTTACAAAATTCTCCAAAAGGCCAATTGGATAGTGAAAGAGAACCTGGTGCATCAAAAACCTAGTCACCATATTTACCAGAATCTTAAAAGGTAAATACACAAAATCTAGAAAATACACTTGGCACTCCTTCTTGTGACTATATGAAGTTTAAATTTTTATTGTATTTAAGTTATAGGAAAGATGCAACTGTTTTCTCTCAGTGCCATAGAAGCAATCTATCCACAGAAAATCTGTGGAAGTTGGGAGCCCTGCTTAATGAATAGAGCCAGATGATTTTTAAAAAATCTACCATAGAACTTTTGCTTTTAATAATACTACAGAAATATGATTGCATCTATATTTCACTGTTGATGGGTTTGATTTTGTTTCTATTTTTTGTGGGGACGGTGTTATTTTTGTTATTTAGAAAAAGTAAAAATAGAAGTAAGGTTTGTCTTACACAATGAAGAAACTAAGAATCAGAACCCCCAGCAAATTTGGGATTAACTGCAAGGATACAGCACTTCTTGTAGAGAATGGTCTCTTGGGCAAGACATAATCAGTACTCTCTCATTCACAAAGCAATCAGAGTTCCAGTCATGGAGATGCAGACAGGCACAAGATGTCAAGCCCTGAAGGTGTCTTTTTCTGGGAGTCTCAACAACTGTCTAGTAGAAGGCAGGGTTTAACTGTTACACAGCAATGGTTAAGATCAAGCCAATCAACAAACAGCAGATACACAAGATTACCTGGGTCTCTAGAAAACTAGCAGACACAATGTAAGGAGTAGCAGTTTCTCAGAGGGCTGGCAAAGATTTTTTTCACCCAATTTTTCTTTCATTAAAAAAACATTTATTTAGCATCTTCTATGTGTCTGGCACTGTCCTTTTTAGCTATACAATAGTGAACAAAGTTCTTTTCCTTCATAAAGGGTAAGTCAGGAAAAGGGAGGGGAAAAAAATACCAATAGCTGCTGACAAGAGGTCCTGAGGTACCCTTTCACAAAGCTCTCTCCAGTCCAGCAGGTTTCATTATACCATTCTCTAGTTTCCAGTTTTCAGAAAGCCTATTTAATTAGTGAAATGCTCAAACTGGGTTTTTGAGACAAATGGCTCTGCTCAGCAGCCATTTAGGTTATCACTTGGGACTGCTCCAATGAAACAACATTATTAATTCTTGGCTTGTAGGGTGGTTTGTCTGCATATCTCCAGTATCCAAGTTCCTAGGAGTAGGAACTTGTTGAACATAGTGGAAACTATATGAATTCGAGAGACACACTTGCTGGGACATTGAGAAATTGGGTGTCTTTGAAAAGGTTTCTTAATCTGAGCTTATTCATACGTAAAATGTGGAAAATACCTACCTCATTATATGAGGATAAAATGAGATAATATACAGAAAGTCTCTAGTAGAGTATCTAAAACACAGTGGGAGCTTTTGAAATATAGCCATTATTAGTTGTTGTTATTATTATTATGAGGGCTTGTCAGTTCCTCCTCAATAATCTTCCAAATTACTTGCCAAGCAATGCCAGGATGGGCATGTGGGGCTGTGCTATTCCCAAGGAAGTGAAATGGAGTTGTGGAAACCACCCTGCAGGGGCCACTGGGAGTATCCAGATATACCCACAGGAAGATCTTTATAGTATTTAATGACCCGCCCAAGATTGTGAAATATTGTAAGTTCCTTCTCAACTGGCTGAGAAGTAGGCCCTAGACATTTAATTGTAAGCCCTCCTCTATGGGCACTGAATTTGTAAAAATATTTTATGCTTCCTCAAAGTGGTAAATGATTATTGGCAGGGATAGCTAGATTAATCTAAACACTATCAAAACTTTTGGCCAATAACCAGGGGAATGCTGTAGACAGACAGCAGCCCATATTTGGTGTAGAGTGAAGTGAGATGGGGTGTAAATGAAAGTGAGCAAAAAGACAAGGAGGATAAACACTAAAATTGCCAAGACTCTGATATATTTGGTAGGCATCAAGAACACAAGATGCCTCTGTCACAGCCCTCTTACACCAAAGGACACTTATATAATGGGCAACATACAGGAATATAATTTACCTTTCTAAATACACATCAAAATTTAGGAAGTAAATGCTTGTGGTTCTGTTAAGAATAAAATAGTCAAAGAAAAAAAAGAAGGAGGCAGCAAAAAGGTAAGCAGATAAGACCCAGTTAGATAAAAAGGTTTAAGGGTCCGCACAGTGAAATAATTCTGAGAAAGCCCAGGCTTCCGGAAAGACAGGAAAAGTCACCAGAGTCTCACCCCTGGTAAGGCTACTCAATGACATGGAGGTAAGGAAAGAGAGACCATCTTGGATTTCATAAGAAAACATGTAAATTGCCTAAATCCCTGCGAAACCATCACTCATGTCTTTGTAGAATGTACAGATGAGTACGTGGTCAAAAATTTTCAAACCCTATCCACAGAAGTGAAAGATCTGAGAACAAAGAAAGCTCTGCTCATCTCAAGACAAAGCCTCAAGATTCAATGAGCTACGTGTACTTAAGTATTTACTACCACATTAAGGCAGATGAGCAAAACAAATTGATCATTACAACCTGTCAGAGAAAAATCAGGAAAAAAATGATGCCTACAGTGTTAGCCCCTAGTCCCTGTCTTGAGTAGGTACAAGTCAGAAAAGCAGCCTTATTTTCCCCTCCTGCTCTGGGCTGGATGGAGCCAATGGCAACTGTGAGTCTAAGATAGAAGGAAGGCTGTGATTTGTGGGAACTAGTGGTGGGTCATGGGATGGTACTGAGGGTTTTGAGAGGGGATTTGGGACTGAAGAGATTCTGTCACAATTAAAAACTGAAAGATCAGTTAATTCTCTGGCTTGAGATGGGCTTACTGTGGGATTCAGACATACCTGATTATGCTGGGAAACAAGAGTGATGGGCTGGTAGGAACCCATTTCTAGTATGCCTGAGAAGCCTCTAAGGAGAGGGCTCATGTTGAAGAAGGACCCATGCTTAATGAGCTTGGCTGATCATAAAGAGTTGTAGGAAGGGGCAGGTGAGGAATGAGTGTGAGCCAAACAAAGTGGCTGTTACTCTGATATGTCTGCATTTGGACTCATTTTCAGTCCTGAAGAGAGGAGAGAGACTAAGTAAAAATCTAAAAAGGGGATTTAAAACTCGGGCCTCAGCACAGCTTTGAGACATCACTCCCTTAGCATAGCACAACAGGAAAAGGATCTTTTCCCCTTTGTCATTGCGTGTCCCACCCCACTGCAGGGGCTTCTCAAAGATTCCCAGATCCATTAGTGCCTGGAGGACATGGAAGTATCGGGCAGTGATGTTATTTAATTGTTAAGTGGTTTGTGAGCACATATGATGTGATCATTATTGGAAAAAAATATTGAGGGGCACATTATAAAGAACTGAGAATCTATGACAAAAGAGGGGTCATGGCTTGTGTGATTAGTGTTATTTCTATTCTATTAAGACGTTATCATATTCTTGTTAATCAAGTGGACTCAGGAATCAGATGGTTTGTGTTCAAACTCAGTTTTCACAGTAACTGGCTATGTGACTTTGTGTAAACAATCCATGAGCATCTCTGAGATTTGATTTTTCACATCTGTAAAATGCGGTGACAACAGGACCTAACTCAGAGTTGTTGTAAAGATTAAAAACCTAAAGAACTTCAAAGTATTTCTAGCACATAAAAAATGCTCTGTAAATGTTAAATCTTTTTCTTGTTTGTTGATTATTATGTGTACCCACTAGTGATATCTAAGCTTACAATGCAATATATGATCCATAAAATAAGTTTAAATAAACAAGGATGTGAGCAAAAATGGAACCAATATAGAGCTTAAAAATATGCACTTGTTAGCTGAGCAAGACGTATATACTTGCTATCTGAGCTATATAACAGAGAAGTTAAAGGTCCTCAAAGAAAGAGAATATCCTATTTTGATGTGTCCTAATCTGGCAGGGATGATGAGACAGAGAAAACTGATTGAAATTAATGTCAGCCTCCTTATATTCAAAGTGCACAAATGTGATGGAACTAAGCATATAGCTGCTGTCTCACTATATGGCACAGGTACAGAGGCCTATCAGAAGATGAGAGAAGAGTAAAGAAGTAAGGAAATCAATTTCAATTCTGTTTTCCAGCCTCAATAGCACTCTATGAAACCAGTTCTTTGGATCAACTTAATATATGGGATCTTAGGGAGTAAAAGGCAAGATTAAAGAGGTAATTTGTATTTGTACTTATTGGAGTAGTCAAACATCTTCATATATCTTGTATACTCTATATCATTTAAGAATGGTTCATTGATTGTTCATGAAAGTCACTCTGAAAGTGGACTTATTAAAGAATTGTCATCAGAATGATGTGTGTGGGTGGCAATACAAGCAATTGTCCATTGTGATCAAAGCCAGTTGGAAACTGTTGGATGGGTAAAGCCGAGTGGCAATTTGGCAGACATAAAAAGATGTTCCCTTAAATCTGAAAGAAACAAAATTACTTTAAATTTTTAAGAAAAAAAGTATTTAAAACAGTAAGCTTAATTTGCCTCATTCTGGAGTATGTGATAACTCAGGGTCAGAGATATGGTAGAGATGAGATAGAGAGGAAATACATATTCTCACTGCATTTAATGTAGAACAGATTTTATGCACATTGCCCAATGGGTCTGAATTCAAAAGTCAAATCAAATGTTTTCACAAAGTGATTGGGAAGAAATTTGCAACTAAGCACTTCAAGAGCTATACCAGAGTGTCTCAGTCTCTATATTCAGCCAGACTTCCATACTCTATCTCCTCCACAAAGTATATGGGGGAACACAGACAGAACACAATGCCCCTACTATTACCCCCAAACAGATTCTATTCCATTTTTTTTATACCTGTGGCAGATCCATTCCCTTAGACTCAGAGTCCAAAAGCCTGAATCAACATTAACTGCTCCTTCTGCCTCCGCTTCTTCCTCTCTTTCTTGTACATCCAATCAGTAGCTACATCCTTTTCCTTCTGCTCCAGCTGTTTCATGCCTGAAACTCCTATTTTGTCATATAACTCTTTACTTGGGTTACTATAATACCCATCTGACTGTTCCTGGCCTCTATTCCACCCTCCACATAACTTTGGTTATTCATTGTGACTATAGTAGTTTAGGACCCTAGCTTTAAAAAAAAAAAAAAAGTGAATTTTTTTCCATCTTTTCTACAACAGAAAGTGGAACTGCTATGCATGGATTTACAAATTTTGAAACCTTGACTTGCTCTGTGTAACCCCAAAAGAACTTCAAATCGTGTACATTTCTTAACACCTTACTCTGATCTATAGTAGTTTAGTGTTTTTTATGCCTCTGCACCTCTTTGGATAACCTCATGGAAAACCCAAACAGGGAGCTAACACAGATGAGTAATGGTGTAGTGACTCAGACAAAAACACTATGTCTCTGAATGAAATAAAACAGTGTGCTGCAAACACAGGAAATCAGAAGTTAGAATCATCTTGAGAGCCAAAAGAAAGACTTGAAGCAGCACACCTGTCAGATACCAAAAAATTTCCTCTGGTGACAGTTGAATTAAACTGGTGACTGTCTTCTTATTAAAAACTCCAGTGTCTAAAATATGCTGTCTTCTTTTCTTCCTTAAATAAGATTTCCTTTTGAGAAATATTGTTTAAATATTCCTTTAGGGCAGAAATTTCCTAACCTTCTGTTGTGCTGTGTGAGAAGACTATCAACCCATCAAGGGAGTATCTATCAAGTTACACCTCTTAGGATGTAGCTGTGGCACAGAATTCTGGCTTCCAACTCAATATCCATTTTTCTCTTCTTGCTTATTAACAGAAACCACACATTAGAGGGAATATTAATGTTTGTAGATAAAACATGCTTCTGAGCCGTCCATACAGATAACAGTAGCTATATGACATAGTTATGGTCAATAAAATATAAGCAAAATCCATTGGATAGGCCTTCTAGAAATATCCTTAACAGACCCAGCTGGCATACGTCCTTTGCTCTTTTCGATTTTTCTTTTCTCCTGCTTGGAATGTGGGTACAAGGTCTGGAAAAGCAGCTACAGCCATCATCTTGCAACCATGAAATAAAGGTTTAGTAAATAGTTTAGTAAATCATTTGTAGTATGCAGTTGATAAAATGATGTTTACATGAAGTATATAACAACAAGTAAAATACATAATGATAATGATAATGTAGATAGATGATAGATAGATAGATAAATGATGATAGATGATAGATGATAGATAGATAGATAGATAGATAGATAGATAGATAGATAGATAGATGATAGATAGGTAGATAGATAGATGATAGATAGATAGATAGATAGATAGATAGATAGATAGATGATAGATAGGTAGATAGATAGATGATAGATAGATAGATAGATAGATAGATAGATGATAGATAGATGATAGATAGATAGATAGATAGATAGATAGATAGATAGATAGATTAGAAAGAGAGAGAGATAGAGATATCTACTTTTTATGTATGCATTGTGCATAGTAACTGCCTCCCAAAGAATACAATATAGAAAGAAGGGAAACGATTAACTTTAAATGGATAAAACTGACAAACACTACCTCAGCCAGGCAATCAGGGTCAACTTCATATTGATAGTGTAAATCCTTGATATGAAGGGATGAAAAGAGCACTTTACTTTCTAGTCTTCCTCCCAAGAATGCATAACTCCAGTCTAATCATGAGAAAAACAGGCAAATTCTAATAGAAAGGCATCCTTCAAAACACCTAACCAGTACTCCCCAAAACTGTCAAGGTCATTAAAAAACCAGGTAGGTCTAATAAACTTATAACCAAGAGGAAACTAAGGAGACATAACAATTAAATGGAATGTGATGTCCTGGACAGAATCCTGGACTGGGAAAAGATGTTAGAAAAAATTTAGAAAATCTGAATAAACTATGAACACTATGATGACTTAATATATAATATTGTAATATAATAACACTATATTAATATTGGTTCATTAATTATAACAAGTGTATCATACTAATGTAAAATGATAATAAGAGGGGAAATTGACCCAAGTAGGTCCATGATAAAAAGTTATTATTTATTTACCAAAAGGGTTTGAAAGAAATAATTGTACCCTGATAAAATGCAATGATAAAAATTATTTGGTTTTCATATCAGAAAATTTAAGTAAGAGACAATAGTTAAAGCCTAGATTTTTAGAATCAGACCTGTAGTCAACATAGCTTCCACTGTTATAGTCTGTGAACTGAAGCAAGTTCTTACCTCTCTTATAATACTAATACTCAAGATTATTGAGAGGATTAAATGAACACATGTATGTAAAGGTGTTAATGTGCATGAGAAATCCAATAAATGATACTAATACTATGCATTAGATTTTGAATAACTTGTTAAATTCATAACACATTAAAGAGCTTCCCACTATTCTTCTTCCTCTACCTGTTATTTCAACTTTGGCTCAAATTGGTAAAAACCAGCAATCCTTTGGTCAAGTTCCCCAAGAGTAGCTTCACTGAAATGACCTACAAATGTAATCTCATTCAAGGACAAATTCTCAATACCAGAAAGACTAAGAATACCTGAAATTAAATTAACTGCTCTCATTGGACTGATCAGGCTCTAAAGACCAAAGCAATGGATTCTTAATTATTATCAAAACAGAGCCTGGTGAAATCAGTCAGTATGAGTCAAGAAATTCACTCTACTGCTTGTTTAGAAATTTAAAAATTACAGGAAATCTAAAAGAAATACCTCTTTTTGAGATAATAAAAGACAATCAAAAAATTACCAATAGGAATCTATTAAAATTTAAGAAGATGAATTATTCAAATTGAAAAATAAATTAAATTCAAAATAATTTGGATGGGTAAAAAGAATCAGCTTCTAAAGACAATACTTCAGCCCATTTTCATATTGCTTTTGTCAATGAAGACATGTGACCTATGTCTTCATTGGCATAGTTTATTGGCATAAAAGGAACTCTTCTGGGATCTCCAGCAATATTTGAGGAGTCTTTGAAAGTAATGTTACATCTGAGCTAGAAACACTAATTAGAAAACTGCGTTATGGCCTTGTGTTTAAGGTATTATGATTTTTAATCTCATAGAGCACAAAAACACACAGAATAAAGTAATGTGTTATAAATAACTGCCTTCCTACCATGTGCAGAAGCACAATGATTGTCACCAAACCACAGAGGTCCTGGAAAGTAAAAATAAAACTGATTTTGCATGTACTCCTCCCTTTCCTAGGGCTCCAAGAGAGACAAGGATTCTCTTTATTAAACAGGTTCTCACACTTCCAATTATGACACAGTGAATTGATTGTGTAATAGTATCCCTAACATTAAAATCAGACAAACTTTGTTTTTGTTTCTAAAGGGTGTGTTTGTTTATCCAACCCAATACAACACATGCTTGCCTTGAGTTTTACCCTCCAAATGCAGATTATTTTCTTCTTTAAAACTGTAGATTAAGTGAAAGGAAATGAATTTATCATTTAGAATATATTCAAGTTAAACTATTGAGTATCTTAATTTGGAAGGCTGTTTTAGTATTGAATTTTTTTGTAACGATTTATCAAATAATGGTTAAAATTCTAGGCTCAAAGGGCAAATATGAACCTTCAAGCATCTTTGGATGTCTTCTTTGCAAGTAACTTGAATTAAGATTTTCAATTTAAACATATGTGGGAATGAGATCTAACATGTCTGTGTTAGAAAGAAATGGCTATGCTTGTTGCAATTTTGAAATAAATTTTAAAAGTGTTTTTGTATTGAATCACTAGAGCACAGGGAAAATATGTCACTCATCTGGTTCATATCTGTTCTGCTTTTTAAAGTAAGAAATAAAAGATTAAAATAAATATACATCCTTTTCTGTTGAAATCAATAATAGAATTGTCACTTTCAATCAAAATTTATAAATAAAAGTGTCCATTTTTCCTGACTAGAAGAAAGGGTATTCACAGATGCATCAAAAATAACACTAATCCATTGAACTCCACTCTACAAACTGACCTGATTCACCAGGCAATCTAAATTCAAGTGACATGAGGACCAGTTATATGACTTGTGGGGTTCAGTCAGAATAAAAATGAGAGACAAGCCCCTTTGTTCAAAAATCATTAAGAATTTCACAATGGTGACAGTATCTCATTGAAACAAGCATGAGGCCCTACAAAGCAAAGGGCCCTATGTGTCTGCACAGTTCATATGCCCATGAAGCCAGCCCTGGGTCACATTTATTCTGTCAAAATTATCTATATTATGCTACTAACTACCTAGATAATGTAATTGTGTGCTTACTATAAAAAAAAGTTAAGGTACCATGCTTTGTCTTTGAAAGATATGAGAAAGTATATGAATATTATGTCATGTCTAATACCAAATAACCTAGACACTGTAAAGCCAACAAAGTTAACAGAGGGATTGACATCAAAATCTACATCATATGCCTCCACATTCCACAATCTCTTTCTGCACGCACTTATATTTGTTAAGAACTCTTACACATAAATCTTCTTTGCCAAGTCCTTATATATCCTCACTAAATTTGCATCCAAATGAAAATACACCTTTACACAGTATCTATGTACAAATAATTTTATCAGGCCAAAAGCCACAGGAAATTTTATACGTGGATGATCCCCATCTCTCTCTCTCTTAGATGAAATTCAGTTTTCTTGGATTTGAACGCAAAGAGGAAAAGGTCTTAGTTTTTTGTTTTTTGTTGCTTGTTTTTTTGTTGTTATTGTTTGTTTGGGTTTTTTTGTTTTGTTTTGTTTTGGTTAATAAGACTGAAAGGAATTGTGTAGCAAGAGGTAATCCTAGTGAATGTATTTGCAAGTGCTTCGGCTAGGAGAGTAACTACTGGAAAGCAATTCCATACAAAGAGCAAAGAAACACATAATGTCAAATTAAAAAGAGATAAATTGGGGAAGATGATAGGTAAGCTAAGAGTGTTACCAAGTGTAAAGTCAATGAGAAGAAAGGAGAGATCTCTGTGGGTATCCATAATTTGGGAGCATGGCTTGATGAAGCTGTGGTTAAACCAAAGACGTGTTGTTTTTGCCAGAAGTCTTTGAGAAATCTCAGGATAAAAGACAGAATCTTAAAATATAAAGGTTCTTAAACATTTAAAATATGATTAATATGAATCATAGAGAGAAATGCGAATCAAAATTGCATCGAGATACCATATCTAACCTACTAGATTGGCATAAATCCAAAGCTTGACAAGGCATTCTGATGGTGAGCCTCTGGGGAAACAGGCACTTCCACATATTCCTAGTGGAAGGATCAAGTAGTATTACGACCATGAAGTGCCATTTGAAAATAGTTATTAAATTTACAAATTTACAAAGGGTGTACATCCTGTGACTTAGCAATCCCACTTTTAGGACTTTATTCTCAGATATATTTGCACACATTAGAAATGATGTATGCACAGGTTTTTTATTACAACAGTTAAATAGCAAAGATAAGAAGCAACCCATAGAGCTATAATTAGGAGACTAAATAAATTAAACTATATCAATAAAATGGAATGTTAACCAGCTGTACAAAAGAATGAAAGCATATTTTATCTATAGAAAAGTTTTTTTTAAGGTACAGAGAGTGTATACGATGTGCTCCTATTGTATTAATAAAAAGTGGGGGATGAGATATTTGTATTTGAATGTGTTTTCAGAAAGGATTTCTTGAATAAAACCCAAAAAAAACTAATGAAAGTTTTCCCCTATGTGGAAGTGTGAGGGTTGCAACTGGACAAATGAGAGACAGGAGTGGGAGTGAAAATGTTTAAAGTATATATGTTTGTAGCATTTGAATTTTAAGGCATGAGAATATATTGCCTATTTTAAAAATTAAAAATTTAAATAAAGGAATGCATGACCCAAAAGCAGAGAAAAATTGAAATGAAATGAGATAATAAGATATAATTTCTGTACACAGAAGAAACTGAAGCCACGAGAAATGACATAACAACCCAAAATCCAAAGACAGTTTAGTGACAGAGCCTACACTAGAACCATAGAAAACTGAAGAACTCTTTTGAAATGAGACAGTAACAGTTTTGTATCCAAGTCATCAAAGATAGCCAGGTAGCCAGGGACACGGGAACCTATAAATTTGATATTACTTAGCTGTCAATATTTCTCATCTCTGAAACTCTTGACACTGGAGTAAATTTTATGTCTTTATAAAAAGTCTTTGACTCCTAATTGAAATTACCAAGATATGTGTCACCAGTATTTTTAATAAGAAATAAAATAGCTTAGGACATGGAATGTATCAGAAAAGAAGTCTCCTGGATAAATAAGAAAACAAAGCAAAAAGCTAAGTACTAGGGTAACAAAATCAATTTAGAAGCAATAAGGGCTAGGCATCAAGACCCAAAGAATGTCCTGCATTATTAACCATGCTGCTGGGCTGTAGTTGGAAAGGGTCCACAACAGCAGGATATGCACTTAGTGGTGACTTTCATAGACAGTCCACACATGGTACTCTCCTCTCCTCCCTCCTTTCTCCACCTTTAATATTTATATTATGCATGGAAGAGCCTCTTTAATCTGCCAAACCAACAAGTCAAAGGTGATGTCTTATTCATTTTCATGTGCCCCACTGTGCCTGGGCCCAGCACAGTACCTTGGACATTCTAGGTTCCTAAATCCCTAGAGCATTAGCTAGAAGAAGGCACTTTAGAAAATATATAGTCTAATTTTTAAAGCTTTCTTAAAAGCAATAAATTTCTTTTCAAATGGAAAATTATATATTTAAAAAAACAGATTTAAAAATAGATGCTTTGATTGAGGGAGGGGAGAGTACACCAAGGTCAACTCAAAATCATCCCTTTCCCTTTCCTCTTGTGGTGCCTCGGGGATCACAGTTTGGAAACTACTGATGCAGTACAACCTTTTAATTTTCTGAATTGAGATCTTCCTTAAAGAATTTTATATTGAATTAACATTGGATATGGTGACTCTGTCTATTTTAGGCAGGGCTAGAGAGCTATAATAGACAGTCACCATATTTCCCTGGCCTATGGGGATATCGGTTCTATCTAGCTGAATAGGGTGAGTTGTAAGGAAAACGGAACTGTGTAGACTCTGCAAACATACACCCTCATCTTACCTAGTGTGCATGTTTGGAGGAGACCCTTGTTACAATATCCATTTTGTCTAATTCCGTTCAGTTTATAATCTTTCTGGAATAAGTTAGGCAGCTGGGGTAGGGATAACATCGAGGAAGTAGGAACCTAGCCCAGTTCAACAAGAGCCATTCATGGAATTTCCTTATTTGACAGATTGATGATGCCAAAGCAGTTAGCAGAGAGCCTAAGGGCTGTCCTAAAAGCCTTGTTTAAGATTGCTTGAGACAGATGAGGATCCATAAGCAACATAGAACATTAATCCTTTGGTGGATTATGTACTACTAATGTACCTGGCAATGTCTAGAAGTGTGAGATGGGTTAATAATAAATAAATGAGATCATTTTCAAAGAAGATGGGTGCTCTGAAGAAAATAAAACAGAAGGATGGTATTTTAGATCTGATGGGAGTGGTTGTGTTGCAATAACAAACAACCCCAACAATCTCAGTATCCTAAGACAAAGTTGAAGTTTTTTTTTCTTACACATGTCCCTATATACCATATATCGGCAAGGCTCTGCTCCATGTTGTTCTCACACCTGGATAACACCAAGGGTAATGAGACTATCCTATCACACCACTTTCATCTATATCCTATTGGCTAAAACTGACCAACTACAAGGGTGTCAGGAAAGTACTGTCCCAAAGAGAGGAAAATAATGGATTTCAAACAAAATAAGGGCGGGATGAGGACAAAGGCTGATTAGGGAGATCTAGCAAAGGAGATAATATTTGAGCTGAGACTTGAAAGATGAGAATGAATCCACCAAGTGAGAAGTCAGTTCAGGCAGAGGGAATGGCAAATGCGAAAAGATCCTTAGGCTAAAGCAAGTCTACAAGGAGGGGAATGGGGGTCAGTGCAACAAGAGGAATATGGGTGAGTAAAGAATGATCAGTGACATGGTCAATGAAGCCAAATGATGAAAGCCTTGAGGATCATGATAAAGTGTTTAGATTTCATCTAAAGTGTGCTCCAAACTTAAGTCAACAATTGTTTCTTATTTTTAACGAAAGCAAATGACATCCTTATATTACACAGAAAATGAGAATTCACATTTTGCTTTTCAGAGCTTTCTGTTTCTCAGAGTAAATTGAGCCTTTACCTTTTTTATATTCACCTCAGGTTCACCTTTGTCTAAGCACTCGAAATACCACAGAACATTGTGACAAGCTTTATAGTGTTTCCTGGAACTTTTCACCTCAGTTCTGTATTTTCCCAGGCCTCACTTCAGAGTCTTGATCAGCATCCAGATCTGTGCTCTTAGCTGCTGACAGAACTCACGTCTGTCAGAAACAAGGAAGTTACCATTCTGAGAAAAAAAAAAAAAACTTTCATATCACAGAAACATCTCTTCTCTATTAGAGCCTAACATTTTTAGAACCAACCAAATAAAGAAAGCTTTTCACTCCCTAAATAAATTAGATTGATTGATGTTCTGGTTTGAGTTTATTGAGTTTCCAGGGTAGCTTTCTGAAGGATGAGGTCTTGAGATCTCTATCTTCCACACCATTATGTTTAAGGAAAACCTCTTCAAGTCTAAAACATTATTCCCTGCTCTCCAACGAGTATAAACAAAATAAAACCAGGCAAATTTCTCTGACCCTCAGGTTTCTTATCTATCAAATAGTCATGATCAGTACTAGAGCAAAAGCATACGCTGAAATGACAGAGCTGCTGCTGAGTGGACTCACTCACCTTCCCACTTCTGGCCATGTTGTTTGCCTCATGAGGATACAAGGCATTTTCTCAGTGGTCCAGTAAAGAGGTGATCTCAGCCCTACAGCCTCCATAACAGAAGGTTTCCAAGCTACTTGACAAAGGCCATTAACATAAATTACCAGTGATTAGTGTGTGGAATTTGGCTGAGTAGCTCACTGCTAAATAGTAATATTTTAGTTCAGGGAACTCTGCTAGGGTGTGCCTAATAGCTGTCCTATAGTAGAGTATAATCATTAAATATGCAAACTATAGAATTAGGTAATGTCTTATTCAATCACAGCTCAGACATTTACTAGCTGTTATTCAACCTTTCTATGCTTAATTTTTCTTTGTTTGAAAATGGGGTAATAGGGCTTGTTCCATCAGGTTATTATAAGGATTATGACATACTTCATGTAAATTTGGCAGCACAGTATATAATCCATGGTAAGTCCCAGTAAATATTAACTTTCAATATCATCATCATCAACTTTGAAGAATGGAGAGTCACTACTTAAAAATCTCCCACATGATTTGGAGATGTCAATATTCAGTCTCTAGCTATCAGGCTTAAACATTTATGCATCATTCTAAACAGTAGATTCAAACTACAGAAAAAACACTGAAACCTTCTTCAGACATTCAGTCTTCACTATGAGGAATTCTTTCCTCAGATATGATTTTTAGGTTTTGCCCCTCTTTTTGTTTACCTATTTGTTTGTGTTTCCCTTTCCTAAGTTAAAGTGGTGACTCTCTCATATATCTGAAGTTTATATCTGAAGTTTGTTTTTGGACAACTCTAAGCCTTCTTTTTTGCTAATTCCAGCATTGTGTAATACATGGAAACCATTGTGTAATACATGGAAACCAATTTTATCTTGAATCTGAAAATGCTATTGATTTTCATAATAGCATAATGCTATGCTATTATGAAAATTAAATAATGTGTTGTGAAAGTGTGTGTAAATGATAAGGTTTTATTCAAATGTTAGTCACTATTATATTGTTTATTTATAATTCTCAAATATAAAACTTTGTCACTGAAACTGTAAAAGTAACTTGGTTAAATAGATTGACTAGTTTGACAATTTTGTTTATCTTTTCAAAGAACCAGCTCTTTGTTTTATTAATTTCTTCTATTGTCTTTATTCTTTATCTCATTTATTTCTGCTCTGATTTTTATTATTTCCTTCTTTTTATTGACTTTGGACTTTGTTCTTTATCTAGTTTCTCGTAGTGAATCTTATATATTTGAGATTTTTCTTGTTTCTTGAGGTTGGTCTATATTGCTATAAACTTCCCTCTGAGTATCTTTTCTGTACCTCAAAAGTTTTAGTATGCCATATTTTCATTTTTATTTTATTTGTCTCTATGTATCATTTGATTTCTTCTTGTATTTCTTCATTAACCCCATAGTTGTTTGACAAATAGTCATTTGCAAAGAAATGAGGCTAGTTCACTATCTTACAATGCACATAAAAATTAACTCAAAATAGATTAAAGACTTGAATGTAAGTTCTGAAAAATAGAAGAAAACATAGGCATAAAGCTTCTGAACACTGGTCTCAGAGATGTTTTTGTGAATTGGCCCCAAAGGCAAGGGAAACAAAAGCAAAAATAAACAAATGGAACTACATCAAACTAAAAAGCTTCTGCACAGAAGAAAAATCAACAAAACAAATAGGCAACCAACTGAATGTGAAGATAATTGAAAATGATACTTCTAATAAGGTTTAGTATCCAAAATATATTTTAAAAACTCACACAACTCAACAACAACAAATAATCCAATTTAAAAAATGGGCAGAGGATCTGAAAGACATTTTTTCCAAGAAAGACATACAGATGGCCGACAGGCATATGAAAAGATGTTCAGCATCACTGATCATCAGGAAAATACAAATCAAAGCCACAATGAGATGACATCACCTCACACATGTTGGAATGCTATTATCAAAAAGACAAGAAATGACAAATGGTAGGAGTAAATTAGTGAAGCCACTATGGAAAGTAGTATGACATTTCTTTTAAAAATTAATAATAGAATTGCTATATAATACAGCAATTGCTCTTCAAGGTATTTACCTGAAAAATACAAAAACAGTCATCCATAAAGATATATGTACCTGTATGCTCATTGCAGAATTATTTATGATAGCCAAAACATGGAAACAACCTGTCTATCAACAAATGATTGGATAACTAAGATGTTACACACATTTATACGTACAATGGAATACTACTCAACCATAAAAATATGAAATATTGTAATTTGCAACAACATGAGTGGATCTTAAGAGTATTATACTAAATTAAATAGGTCAGATGGAAAAGGATAAATACTATTTGATTTTGCTCATATGTGATACACAAAACAAAATAGTAACGAATGAACAAATAAATAAAAATGAACTCATAGATGAAGACATGGTGCTTACTAGAGGGGAAGAGGAAGGAGAGAAAGAATTAGGTAAAGGGGGAAAATATATAGTAATGGAAGGAAACTAGACTTTGGGTGGTGGGCATGCAACAGAGTATACAGATATCAAATTATAACATTGTATGCATGAAATTATATAATGTTATTAATCAATATTACTTCAATAAATTTAATTTTTAAAAATTACATTTCACAGTTTTTTCTACTCAAGGCAAAGTACTGAACTTTCATATTCTGGCACCAGTCAGTCAATAGCCAATAGCTGCCTAGTGAGGTGAGAGGCTGAGACAGAAATCCCCAGGATTCCAGGTACTCCATGCCTGTGGTACAGTGGCTCCAAATAGCCCCAAAGCAGTCCTCTGAAGAGAGTGGTGTGTGCAGGTGGTGTTACACACACACACACACACACACACACACACACACACACACACACACACACAATGGTAAGTGTGTAGAGGTGATCGATATGTTTTGGTATGTTATGTAGCTTGATTGTGGTGATATTTTTACAATGTACACATATAGCAAAACATCATATACAATTCTTATCTGTCAAAGATATCTCATTAAAGCCCTTAAAAACGAAGAGAAAGTTCACAGACCTGGAGGAGGAGTTCACAGAAGCAGTAAAGGAGACCAAAGGGGATCATTAACAGAATCCACATAGTGATTTTTTTCTTTTTCAATTTTATTTCAATCATATTTTTGAACCATACATAAATACAAAAAGAAAATACTATCAGCAGCACCCCCATTGCTGCAAGGTAAAATCCTGATTGGCTGAGGCAATAGTCAGGCTCCAGAGTAATTAACATTACTTCTCAGGATATGCAGTCGCCAACAAGAATGGCCCCTTCACAGGCATTACCACTCTATCCATCTGCTGGTAGAGATCCTTATATACACTCTCCACTAGCAGCTCATCCTCAAAAGCTTCCGTGACTGAGACCACCCTACCTTCAGAGGTTGTACCCACCAACCACAACTTTTCCTCCTTTCCTCCCTTGGAGCTCGGAGAAAGTAAAGATTTAGACATGTTATGTCATGAAGGATGCACAACGTGAGGTCTCTGGATTCTGCAATTAAGATCAAGTTTCAATATTTAAATGCCTTAGAGTAAGGTAGGATTGGGGGTTGTAAATATTTCAGCCAGTTCTGTGATTAAAATAAAATTCAGAATGCAGCCTGGGAACCAAACTGCAGTTTAAAATGGCACTTTTGGGAGAAATTGTTGACGTTCAAGCAATTCATTCAAGAAATATCTTTTTTAAATGCCATATTCATTCATTCATATATAGAAAGATATATATGACTTTTAAAGTGATTTGATCTCATATTTAAATAGCCTCAAAAATATGTGAATATGATTTGATCCTATGTAATTCAAAAGACGGAAAGGACTGTACAAAATGATGTTCCAGTATTTATAAGAAAAAAATAAATAAATAAGAGAAAATATAGGAAAATCCTTAGGGGATTAGTACAAAATATGTACATTCAATCAAATAGTATGTAATTATTAATGATGCTGAATTTTTAATGGCATTAAAAAATGCTAATGCAATAATATGTGAAAAGTATCAAAATCTAATATAGTATATTTTCACTACATTTAATTAAAATAATTAGCATAAATTGAATCCAACCTATACTTTCTTCCATGAACATTTCTCTAGAATTACATATGATCTCTGAACACATCTTGGCTTTCAAATTTTACCACTTGATCATTCTATCCTACTTCCTGGAATATATTCTGGTGATATATCTGTTTATTCAAAATTCAAATACAGATATATAATAGGTGATTATTGCATACCAAGCATGGCCCTAAAAGCTGGAGACAAAAAAAAAAATTGGGTACCTAACCATCATGGAATTCTCATCCAGGCAGGGAGATGGGCACACCAGCAGAGCAATGTGATAAAAATAATGTGATGACCATACAATGGAGGCATTAAAAAAGTACTCTGGAAGCTCAGCTCTGTGAAACCTTTGGTTATTCTCTGCAGATCCTTGCTTGAGTAGATATTTCAAAAATAATTATTATTACCTGATTGATTGAAAATAAACTAAATAAATGTGTCTATTTAACTTAGCAAATGAGTCAGCTATAATCTTCAGACTATCTAGTCAGTCTATCTACTTAATAGATAGTAGTTGATATTACTTCTAAATAACATACATGAAAAAACAGCTTGCAAAGAAAACAATAATGTCTTGAGGAAGAAGAATATTTTTAAATTTATACTCTCCTTTAAAATCAGAGGTTTCCAAAATTTCCTGTTCATAAAAATTATCTGAAATATTTATTAAAAATGCAAATTCAGTATGTCTGGGGTGAGTACTAGGAATAAGCATCTGAAGTTATTCAGATACAGTAATACAAAGACCTTAAATTATACCTCAAATTATATCATCTTAAATAATTTATAAAACATATGTTTGAAAATAACATTCTACACAATGATAGCTTTAAAAATAGCACCCTAATAAAGAAAAACACTTTTATAAAACAATCAAAGCAGAAAAAGTTAAATAGATTGTCTGTTTAAAAAATGTCATTGATGTGTATATTCTCAGATACTAAATAAAATTATTTGTACTCTTATATCTTAATATTTGTCAACATTACAAACTTTGTTTACTCTGTCACTTGTTAAGGTAGAAGACAATATTGTGAAATTGGACTTTTATCATCTGAAGTCTAGTTCTAAGCTAAACTGAAATTTATCTTTGGAAGTGGCATTAATCAAATTTTCTTGCAGACCTTTATGGTGGTAACAGGCACACCTACAGTTTTACCAACTGATGAGTCAGAATCCTGGAAACAGGAAGCTATGGGAAAATTCAATTCGTAATTAGCTTTGGGAAGATATTGTCTTTCTACTAACTGCCTCTAATCTAGAAGTTAAATTTTGCTCAAGAAAATTGAAGTATTTTTAAAAGCTCCCACAATTAAAAAAAAATGAAAAGTGCTTAAGACAAAAGAAATTTTTCAAGTGGAAAATTGGTTCCAGTATGCCACCAGTGTTAGCTGGGTTCTCTGTTATAAAATCTAGATTTTTACACAGGATTCATAACTTGTGTGCTAGTTCCAGTGATCAAAATGCAGAGGAAGAATAATATACTGAAGAAAAAAATAAGACTCTATTGCTAGTTTCAGCTCCATCACCAATAAGTTCTACAACCTAGTTAAATCAATTTCTGTGAACTTCAGTTTTCATATTTGTAAAATTCAGTGTGATTTTATGTTGACATCAAAAGATACACATTATGTATTGCCTAGCACAGTCTTTGACTCTTAATAAGTGCTCGACTAATATTTAGTAAATAAATGAATGAATGAACTAGTGAAATTACATAGAATAAAAAATATGGTTCAGTAGTTTTATTTATGCTTCTGTAAAATTTGGTATACTAAATCTTGGTCAGGCTATCAATGAATACTCATTCTGACTTCTTTGAAGAAAGACTGTAAAAGAAACAAAGGGTTCTGGCCAAAAAGATGATATGAACTAGGTACTATACTCTCATGTAGGTATAGACTGACGACCTGATTATCAACTTTATTATAAAAAAAAAAAAGCAGAAAGCAAAATCTAATAAAGACTTCCCAAGGGAGGAAGTGGGTTGAGATTTTAAACCAGGTAAGGTTGATGGGTTGGCAGATGTGTAGCTTGTGAAAAGAGTAAAAAAAGAAAACAAAAAGTAATTTAATGTAGAACAACCAAATTCACTTTACTAGAAATAAGATCTGAAAACAAATGAGACTAATGAGTGGCTTGAAATTTTAATGGGGGAATTTTAATGTCTGATAATTTATCATAATTTTTCCATCAGTAATAAGAAGGATAGATCTGTACTGTCCAATATAAAAACTAGTAGACACATGTGGCTACTGAACACCTGAAATGTGACTGGTCCAAACTAAGATGTGCTATAAGAGTAAAATACACACCAGATTTTAAAGACTTTGTACCAAAAAAAAAATAGGAATGTAAAATATCTCATGAATACAATTTTATTAATTACATGTTGAAATAATAATATTTGAGATACAATGGGTTAAATAAAATGTATTGTTTAAATTAATTTCATCTATTTCTTTGTACTCTTTTAATGTGACTACTAAAATTTTTTCATGACATAGTTAATTCACATTTCATTTCTGTTGAACAGCATGTTTTAGATAGCTTTTCCCACAGCAGTAGTGTATTTCAGTGCTAAGAGAAGAGAACAAGGGGATTATTTAACAGGTGAAATTATAAGTAGGGATGAATAAATAAGACACAGTAGAAATCAACATATAAAAAAATCGTAATATTTACTATATATTCACAGATAAATCAATATATTAGAAATTTCTATTCTGGAATGTTACTATGATTATAAAATACATAAATTAAATGAAATTTAAACTGTGAGCTTCCTACCTAATATAGAAGTTGTACTCAATAATCATATTGTTTTCTGCTTTTATAACTCTTTTTGAAAGTGAGAGTGACCCTCCCGTGCCTGCTGATTTCAAGCCTGAAGATTATCTGATAGCTTCATAAAGGATTTCATATCCAGTCATTTGTCAGCCTCAAAACTGAACATAGTTTATAGCATTTTCCAAGTGCTCAATAAATATTTTTTGTATAGGTAGTGAGTACATTTGAAAGAAAGACTATTTTAAGTAAAATAAGAGTAATTGGGCTCAGAAAGAATATAGGACTTGCAAAAGATGGTTCTAAATGCATGAATTTATTTCTCACCTGTCTATTCTATTCCATTGTCTGTTTTTATACCATGTTGTTTTGATTACAGCCTTTACTCATACACATATATTTAAAGTCAAGAAGTATAATGCCTCCAGATATGTTTTTCTTTCTCATGATTTCTTTGGCTATTCACCATTTTTTTTTGTGATTCCATATGAAATTTAGATTTTGTTCCTGTGGAAAATGCTATTGCAGTTTTGATAGATATTGTATTTTGTGTTTGCAGATCACTTTAGTTAGTATAAAGACTTTAATAAAATGTTCTTCCAATCCATAATTACAAAATATATTTTCATTTATTTGTGTCTTCTTCAATTTCTTTCACCAGTATCTCATAGTTTTCAGTGTAGAGATACTTCACTTCCTTGGTTAAATGCATTCTCAAGTATTTTATTGTTTTTGATGCTATTAGAAATGAGATGGGTTTTTTAATTTCTCTTTCAGATAGTTTATTGATAGTTTATAGAAACATAAGTGATTGATATATATTTATTTTATTTGTTTATTAGTCCAAAAAGTTTTTTAGTGGAATCTTTAGGGTTTTCTTCATATAAGATAATGTCATCTACAAACAGAGACAATTTTACTTTTTCTTTTCCAATTTGAATTTTTCTTTATTAATATCTCTGATTAAAGACTTCTAGTACTATAATGACTTGAAGTGGTAAAAGTGGAAATCTTTGTCTTTTTCTGATCTTAGAGAAAAAGCTTTCAGTTTTTTAAATTTGAGTGTGATGTAACTTGTGGGTTTTTCATATATGGTCTTTATTATATTGAGGCACATTCCTTCTATACCTACGGTGTTGAGTTTTTGTCATGAAAGGATGTCGAATTTTATCAAATGCTTTCTTCATCTATTGAGATGATTAAAAGTTTTTATCTTTCATTCTGTTACTGTGGTATATTACTTTTATTAATTTGCCAATGTCAAACCATACTTTTATCCCAGGAATAAATTTTATTTGATCATAGTATGTGATTCTTTAATGTAGCTATTAAATTCAGTTTGCTGGTATTTTTGAAGAATTTAGCATTTATATTCATTGGAGATATTGTCCTGTAACTTCCTTTCCTTCAGTGGGGTGCCAGAAATACACAAGGGAGAGAGAATGGTCTCTTTAATAAGCAGTGTTAAGAAAACTAGATATCCACATGCAAAAGAATAATATAAGATTCATGACTCACACCATATACAAAAGCAACTCAAAATGAATTAAAGACTTAAACAAAAACATAAACCTATAAAACTACTAGAAGAAAATATAGGAGAAGAGTTTCTTGACATTGGTAAAAGCAATGACTTTTTTCTATGTTACTTCACAGCATGAGCAACAAAACCAAAAATAGACAGGTGGGATTGCATGTAACTAAAAAGCTTCTGCATAGCAAAGGAAAATAAACATAGAGAAGAGACAACATATGGAATGGGTTAAAATATTTTCAAACCATCTATTTTATAAGGGGTTAATATTCAAAATATATAAGGAATTTCTACAATTCAATAACAGAAAATAAGTAAATAAATAACCCAATTAAAAATGAAGAAAGATTCTAAATAGACATTCCTCAAAAGAAGACATACAAATGGCCAATATGTGCATAAAAAATGTGCTCAACATCCTTAACATTGAGTAAATGCAAATCAAAACCACAATGAAATAGCACTGTATGCCTGTTAAATGGTTATTATCAAAAAGACAAAAGATAACAAGTGTTGGGGGGGGAAGCTTTTACACTGTTGGTGGAAAAGTAAATTAGTACTTCCATTATGAAAAACAATATGGAGTTTCCTCAAAAAATTAAAAATAGAATTACCATATGACCCAGCAATCCCTTCTGGAGATTAGATAGATAGATAGATAGATAGATAGATAGATAGATAGATATGGATATAGATATAGTTAGATATAGATAGATATAGATAGATATAGATATAGATATAGATATAGATATATAGATATAGATATAGATAGATATAGATATAGATATAGATATAGATATAGATATAGATATAGATATAGATGATATAGATGATATAGATAGATAGATATAGATATAGATATAGATATAGATAGATATAGATATAGATATAGATATAGATATAGATATAGATATAGATATAGATAGATAGATATAGATATAGATATAGATAGATAGATATAGATATAGATATAGATATAGATATAGATATAGATATAGATATAGATATAGATATCCAAAGAAATAAAATCAGTATCTCCAAAAGATATCTGTACTCCCATATATATTGCAGCATTATTCACAATAGCCAAGATACAGAAACAACTTAAGTATCTATTGATGGATAAAGAAAATATTGTATATATACATGATTTAGCCATAAAAATGAAGGAAAGTTTGCCATTTACAACAATGTCAATGAACCTGGAGGACATTATGCTAAATGAAATTAATAAAGGGAAAGACATATACCATATAATCTCACCTACATGTAGAATGTTAAAATGTTGGACTCATAAAATTAGAGAGTAGATTGGTGGTTGACAAGGACTGGAGGATAGGGGAAATAGGGAGATGTTAATTAAAAGGTACAAAGTTTCAGTTATACAGGATAAATAGTTCCAGAGACCTAATGGTGACTATAGTTAATAACACTGTATGTTTTACTTGAAATTTGCTAAGATGGTAGAACTTAAGTGTCCTCATCACAAAAAAAGGAACTATGAGAGGTGATCAATATGTTAATTAGCTTGATTGTGGTAATCATTTTAAAACATACATATTTCACAATAGATATCAAAACATCACGTTGTACACCTTAAATATACACAATATTTATTTTTTAATTATACCTCAATATATCTGGTGGGGGGAAGAATATAGAACTTAATGAAAGAATTTTGCAACATTTATTTGAGTTACTCAGAATCTCCTCGATTCCTTTCTGATTCTTATTATGTTCCTAATAGTTATTTGACAAAAGACCCCTGCATTAATTAAAGGAAAAGAGAATGATGTCACTGGTTGACTTGGTGAGGATGGAACTAAAAATTTAACAGAAAATCTCTTCATCTCTCCTCAACATTTACTGAGTTTATCAACAAAGGCTGATGCGATAAGTGTTGCACCAAGCACTATGAAGAAACCCAAGGCCACAGATGCCTAACCCTTGGCAGATGCCAATGAATTCCTTTACAATGAGAAGATGAGAATTCCTTTACAATGGAAATTGCTGGAATGTCATTTGAGTGATATGGAAATAAAGCAGTTTGCCACTCGACTTGCTTGAATTAGGGAAGAGACCATTTAGCTAGCAAATATTCATGTGATGCTTCCTATATGTCAGTTCTTCTAAGCACTTTGTACCTATTCATTTAGTATAAGGTAACAAAACTAAGAATGAAATATGAGACTTTAGAAGTACTCTCAAACATTTACAATATCACAGAAATATGTATCTTAAACCAGAATGAACCTCAGAGATCATCTGTTTAGTTTCCTATCAGCATAAGCACTTTATGCATGGAGCCACTAGAGCCAGAAAAATGTGTAAGTTCCTCAGACCCTGAGACAAAGTAGGAATGAGAACTCTGGTTTTTAACCTCTTAGTGAAATACATCTGACCATTTCTTATAGATTCATTATTTTTCAGAGTTGAAAGGAATGTAATAATATCACTTACATGGTTCTTTGGGGATATTTAAGTTATTTTAAATGGCATGCCCATCTAACATGTACCCACTACTACCTTAATCTACCTCTCTCTATTACTATCTAGGAATTCACCTGGAGGTCATGATGCAGCAGCTAAAAATTGCTCAGCTGTACCACACTCTATGATCCCTGCCCCATACTCTTTTTCCTCTAGCTAGGAAGGAAGAGACAAAGTTTTCCCTTTAACAGTCTTCAATAAGACCAGGTTGGCCTTTATTTCTTGTCTGCAATAACAGAAGCTCTCCACAGCTTCAGAAAGACCTTCTGTGAGCCAAACCAAGAAGCCAAGGAAGACAACACACCAAAGGATTCTTCTCTGGAATGCTAAGTGAAGTCTGGAGCTGTAAGTGAGAGAAATTTCTCTGTTCTAGGAACTGTCTTCCAAAAAGCCCCCATACTGCCCCTGATAAAACTTTAGTATTCCCTCATCTCTATCAGTCCTTCATCTCTATCAGTCCTGTACTCTCTACATTGAAGGCATAGGTCATGAATGAGGATGGATGATCTTATCACTGGGTCAAGTTCAGATGGACATTGATTACCAATCAGTGATGGTACCAACTGTCATGTTTGATTTTTTATATTTATTGTTAACAATAACTGCATAATTAAAAATGAAATATATAGATGATGTGACAAAACAAACTCCCTTTCTTGGTTATTAAATATATATTACAGGTGTATTTGTATTTGTAGTCTAATTAGCTTTTTAAAGTATCAACATTCATAAATTGCATTGTAAATGCAATTTATTTAATTAACCTTATGTCATTTTGATTAAAACCTATATAGTCTCCTGAATTAATTTTTAAAAATAAAATGAAACCAAATCTCATGGTCTTACTAA
This sequence comes from Macroglossus sobrinus, assembly GCA_004027375.1. NCBI lineage: Eukaryota > Metazoa > Chordata > Mammalia > Chiroptera > Pteropodidae > Macroglossus > Macroglossus sobrinus. The sequence goes on along the minus strand of PVKZ01001302.1, from coordinate 45,305 downwards.
AGATGAGACCTACATAAAAATGTTTCTTCCAAATCCTTGTGGACTCTAGAAACCAGGAATGAATGCTTCTTTACTAAAAAAGTTAAAAGGTAGAGAAAATCCTATGTCACTTGGGATTCAGCCAGGAAATTAGAAACCATGCTAAGTATTTTAACCAGGAATGGATTCAAAATAAGAAATTAGGTACTTACAAAACCATGGGAAACACTGGAGAAGCAAAAGTCAGGAGGAGCTATCATAAGTTTCAGGTATGCAGCCACAAAGAGAAAGGGAGTAGCTGCCATCCAAAATCAGAACCATGCAAGTAGCTGCTGCCAATCTCTCAGCTTCTCACAACTCCTAGATGAGTGAAATGGGAACCATTCACATCTGGACATTTGGGAAGCCTGCTCATCAGCCCACTACCACTTCTAGGGAACAGGAAAATATATATATGCCCCTCTTTTCTCATTCAACTTTGTAATCCCATGTGAGAGCATCTCATTGGCAGAGCCTTGCCAATTTGGAATGCTGCTAATAAAATAGCCAAAGAAACATAGTCCCCAAGCTTTCATTTTTAGCATTCCAGGAAAGAATGTATAATGGTACAAGTGCCAGCAGACAATTCTGATGCCAGAATTACTCCCCGAGGTAAGCAAACTTCCAAACTCCATCTCTCTAAGAAAAGAACCCAGTAATACACCTCTTTTGTCACTGAAACAACTCTAAGACCACAATTACCTTTCAAGGGCATACAGTCATCTCTCCAGGCATTTTGTGACCCCAGAAGATAAAGTAATTTCTACTGTTAAATTACAGAGAAAATGTTCAAAGCCAACACTGAAAACATTACAGAGCCTCTAACATTAAAACTCACTCTTGAGGGAACTTTATGTAAAATATTAATGTAATGTTGCCTTCAACAATAAAAAAATCTCCTTAAAGGAACACCAGAAACAAACAAACAAGGATTACCTTCACTAAAGTTACATTCATTTTCCACAAGGTTCTTGGGAAATATTTAGTTTTGTTTTCTGGACTGATGATCAAACCATTTAGATCAAGAAAAATGACAAATACTTTATAAATTTTCTAAAGACAACACTTTAGAAAAATATCATGTTTCTTTTCAAAGAATATTAGTTTGTGGTTCTGTTCAGGGTGGCAGAGAAACTAAATGCTGTGCTTGCCTTCTCCCATAACCACATAAAAATTACAACTAAATTATAAAACAATCAACCCGGAGAACTATCTGAACAGAAGTCTTATAACTAAGGACATAAAGAAGAAGTCATGTGGAAACTGGTAGGAGGGCAGAGATGCAAAACAGGCTCTACATGTGGCTGGCCCCACACCCACATGTGGTAATTGAGAATCAGGAGGGCTATCTCAGCTATAAGGGGTCCCAGCCCCACACCAGTCTCCCAAACCTGGAGCACAAGTGCCAGAAGGAGGAATCCCCACAATATATGGCTATGAAAATCAGTGGAGATAGAAATAAAGAATATAATAATTGAAATAAAGAAAATTTGGATGGATCAATGGCATTTTAGATGAAGCAGAGAATCTAATCAGCAATTTGAAAGATAAGGTAGTGGAAAACACCCAATTGCAACAGAAAAAAGAAAAAAGAATCAAACAATGAGGAAAGTTAAGGGATCTCTGGAACAATATTAAATATAACAACATTCACATTATAAGTGTACCAGAAGGGAGAGAGAGAGAGCAAGAGATTAAGAAACTATTTGATGGAATAATGACTGAAAACCTCCCTAACCTAGTGAAAGAAATACATATACAAGTTAAGAAGCTCAGAGAGTTCCAAACAAGATAAACTCAAACAGGCACACCTGAAGAAACATGAAATTTAAAATGACAAAGGTTAAAGACAAACAAAAATACTAAAAGCAGCAAGAGAAAAGCAGTTAGTTACTTTCAAGGAAGCTCTGATAAGATTCAGTGGATTCCTCAACAGAAACGTTATGGGCCAAAATATTCAAAGTGATGAAAGACAAGGAGCTACAACCAAGACTACTCTGTTCAATAAGGTTTTCATTTAAAATGGAAGATGAGATAAACAGCTTCTTTACAAAGAAGAAGAGTGGGGGGAAGAACACAAAGATGAATAATAAAATGACAATAAATATGTGCCTACTAATAATCCCTTTAAATGTAAGTGGATTAAATGCTCTAATCAAAATACTGAATGAATAAAAAAAAAAACAGAACCCATACATACGCTGTTTACAACAGACCCACTTCAGACCAAAAGACACATAACAGACTGAAAGTAAAGGGATGAAAAAGACATTTTATACAAATGAAAATGAAAAAAAGGCTAGGTTAGCAACACTTATATCAGACAAAATAGACAAAACAAAGGCTATAATAGGAGACAAAAGAGGACATTTCATAATGATAAAGGGATTAATCCAATAAGAATATATAACTCTTGTAAACAATCATGCACCCAATATAGGAGCACTTAAACATATAGAACAAAAACTGATGGACATAAAGGGAGAGATCAACAATAATACAGTCATAATAGAAGACTTTATTACCTTGGTTACATCAGTGGATGGATCTTCCAGACAGAAAATCAACAATAAAATAGCTGCCTTAAATTTTACATTAGACCAAATGGATTTAATTGATATTTTTAGAGCATTAACCCCAAAGCAGCAGAATATATATTCTTTTCAAGTTTACATAGAACATTTTCCCAAGATTGACCACATGTTAGACAAAAAAAAATTCTCAATAAATTTAAGAAAATTAAAATCATAACAAGCATCTTTTCCAACCACAATGGCATGAAATTAGAAATCAATTATAAAAAAACTGGTAAACACACGATAGAATATACAGATATCAAATTATAATGTACACCTGAAAATTATATAATTTTATTAACCAATGTTACCCCAATAAAGTCAACTTTTAAAAAAACTAAAAAACACACAACACATGGAAGCTAAATAACATGCTACTAAACAATAAATGGGTTAACAATGAGATCAAGGCAAAAATCAAAAGATACCTTGAGACAAATGAAAATATAAACACAACGACCCAAAATCTATGAGGCACAGCAAAAGTAGACCCATGAGGAAAATTCATAACAATACAGGCCTACCTCAAAAAACAAAAAAGATCTCAAATAGACAATCTAACTACACTTAAAGAAACTAGGAAAAGAACAACAAACAAATCCCAAAGTGAGTGGAAGGAAAGAAGTAATAAAGATCAGAGTGAAAATAAATGAAATAGAGTCTAAAAAAAATACAAAATATCAATGAAACCAGGAGCTGGTTCTTTGAAAAGAAAAACAAAATTGATAAACTTTTAACTAGATTCATCAAGAAAAAAATAGAGGACCTAAATGAATAAAATCAGAATTAAAGAGAAAAAGTAACTGCTGACTTCACAGAAATACAAAAGTTTATAATAAAGTACTATGAACAATTATATATACCAACAAATTGGACAATCTGGAAGAAATGGATATATTCCCAGAAACTAACAGTCTTCCATGACTAAATCAAGAAAAACACAGAAAGTCTGAACAGACTGATTACTACTAATGAAATTGAATCAGTAATCAAAAAACTCCCAACAAACGAGACTGGATCAGATGGCTTCACAGGTGAATTTTACCAAAAAGAAACTAGTACATACCTTTCTCAACAATTCAAAAAATTTCAAGAAGAGGGAATACTCACAAGCTTCTTTTATAATGCCACCATTACTCTGATTCCAAAACCAGAAAAAGACATTACAAACAAGAAATTATAGGACAATATCCCTGATAGACATAGATGCAAAAATTCTTAACAAAATATTAGCAAAACAAAATCAATAATATATTAAAAATATTATACACCATGATCAACAGGGATTTATTGGGATACAAAGTTGTTTTTTGTTTATGTCACATAAACAAAATAGAATAAAAATCATATAATCATATCAATAGATGCGGAAAAAGCAGTTGACAAAATCTATCATCCATTTATGATAAAAACTTACAACAAAATAGGAATAGAGGTAGCATACCTCAATATAGTAAGAGGCATATAATGACAAACCCACAGTTAGCATCATATTTAACACAGAAAAGCTAAAAGCAGTTGCCTTTCCTTCAGGAACAAATCAAGGATGTTCACTTTCACCACTTTTATTCCACATAGTACTGGAAGTTCTAGCCACAACCATTAGAAAAGAAAAAAAAATTTAAACATCCAAATTGGAAAGGAAGAAGTAAAACTGTCATGTCACTATATAAAGAGAATCCTAAAGATTCTATTAAAAAAACTGTTATAGCTGATATATTCAGTGAAGTATCAGGATACAAAATTAATATTCAGAAGTCAGATGAATTTTTATATACCAATAATTAGAAATTAAAAAGAATTTTTTTAAATCCCATTTATAATTACGTGAAAAACAATAAAATACCTAGAAATATATTTAACCAATGAGGTAGAAGACTGATACTGAGAAAATTGTGAGTCATTGAAGAAAGAAATTAAAGATACAAATAAATGGAAACACATATTATGTTCATGAATAATAAGATTTAACAAAGTTAAAATGTTCACACTACCCAAAGCAATTTATAGATTCAATGCAATTTCTATCAAAATACCAGTGGCATTTTTTAGAGAACTGGAACAAGTAATCTGAAACTTTATATGAAATCATAAAATCCTGAAGAGCCTCAATAATCTTGAGAAAGAAAAACAAAGTTGGAGGTATCACATTACCTGATATAATACTGTACTACAAGGCTATAGTAATCAAAACAGCATGGTATTAGCATATAAACAGACAGATAGATAAATGTAACAGAATAGAGAGCCCAGAAATAAACCCATGCCAATGCAGTCAATTAATCTATTAAAAGGAGGCAAAAATATCAATGTGGTAAAGATAGTCTATTCAATATATAGTGTTGGGAAAACTGAATAGATGCATGCAAAAAGATGAAACTGGACCACTTTTTTAACCATATATGAGAATAAACTCAAAATGGATTAAAGACTTATATGTAAGACCTAAAACCATAAAACTTCTAAGAGAAAACATAGGCAGTAAGCTCTCTGTCATAGTAATATTTTTTCTGATATGTCTCCTCAGCAAAGGAAACAAAATAAAAAATAAATAAGACTACATCAAAATAAAAAGGTTTTTTAAAGCAAAGGAAATTATCAATGAAATGAAAAGACAACCTATGGAATGAGAGAAGATATTCGCTAGTGATACGTCCAATGAGGGCAAATATCTGAAATTTATAAATAATACAACTCAACATCAAAAAAACAACCTGATTTAAAAAAACAGGAAGAGGACCTGAATAAGACATTTCTCCAAATAGGACATACAGATGATCAATAGATATATAAAAAGATACTCAACTTCACTAACCATCAGAGAAATGAAAATTAAAATCACAATGAGATATCACCTCACACCTGTCAGAATGGCTATCATCAATAAGTCAGCAAATGACAAGTGTTGGCGAGGATGTGGAGAAAAGGGAATCCTCGTGCACTGTTGATGGGATTGCAAACTGGTGCAGCCACTATGGAAAACAGTACAGAAGTTCCTCAAAAAATTAAAAATAGAGCTACCTAATGACCCAGCAATTGCACTTATGGGTATTTATCCAAAGAAATTCAAAACACCAGTTCAAAAGATATATGCACCCTTATGTTCATTGCAACATTATTTAAAATAGCCAATGTATGGAACCAACCTAAGCGTTCATCAGTAGACAACTAGACAAAAAGAAAATGATACATAATATACAATGGAATATTACTTGACCATAAAAAAGAATAAAATCTTACCACTTGCAACAACATGGATGAACCTAGAATGTATTATGCTAAGTGAAATAAGTCAGGCAGAAAGACAAAAAATATCATATGATTTCACTTATACATAAGATTAAAAAGAATAAAATAAATGAACAAGAAAACAGAAATAGACATTGATACAGAGAACAAATTGATGATCGCCAGATGAGTGGGAGTGTTGAGGGCTGGGTGAAAAAAGGGAAGAAATTAAGAAGTACAAATTGATATCTACAAAATAGACACAGGATGTAAATTAAAGGATAGAAATATAGTCAATAATATTGTAATAACTTTATATAGAGCCAGTTGAGTACTAGACTAATCAGAGGGTCATGTCACAAATTATATAAATGTCTAACCACTTTGCTGTACACTTGAAACTAATATAAAATAATACTGAATGTCAACTGAATTGAAATTTTTTTAATTTATACTTTAAAGAACAAGAATAGAAAACTCAAAAATATCTTAGTTGGTCCCTTTTCCTCTGATTTTACAACTTTAAATTTGTTTTTATTTTTTCAGTTTCAGTTAAAAGTAACCTTTTAATTGGGGGTTTCCCATACATGATTCTTTTTCTGGAACAAGAGTCAAAGTTTTTCCATTTATGTCAACTTATAAAAGGGTTTCCTTTCATCTGAAGAAATTTTTTTTAATTATTCTAAATGCCTTTTCTTCAAAATTTTCTTAGACCTAATATCTTAATAAGAAAAAGGCATTAAATAAAAATCTGCTAGTTGTAAAAGTACCATATCTTAATGTTTTATTAATTATATCCTTCATATGAATATTTTAAGAATCCTCAACAGGATGCAGTAATAAATGCACTCCTCAGGTTGAGGGTGCACCTTCTTCCTGATGATATAATGAATCCACCTCCACGCCACTCCAATGTATTTTACCAGGGAATGTGTTACACATATGAAATCTTAAACAGAATCTCAAAATGGATATTAAGTAGAAGGAAGAGTTATTACCAAGGTGGAGGCAGGAATGAGAGAGTCAGAGCCTGTCAATCACAGGAGTTTAGGAAGCATCATTTAGAATTTTTTTATACCTCATAGCTCTCACTCTTCCCTGTCTTCTTCAACATCCAGGATTAGGATGATAAGTGGGTGAGTTGCTCTTTAAGCTGTCTGCAACCATCATAGCTAATGGCAGAAGACCTTTTTAAAAAGTCTTTTCAAGGGCAAAGGGCAGCCTGGGCTCCCCTGGGAGAACTAGCCTTTGGATTGAGCAGACAACAGTTCTCCAATGTCACACAGCTTCTGACCAGCCAAGTCTACTCAGGCCCAATTGCTTCTGCACTTCTCAATCCAATAGGTAAGAAGGGGTAGCTATGGCCTGATGGCTACCTAATGCTGGCTTGCTCAGCCAACCCTGGGCATTGGCAGGACTGACCTTAGCTGCCAGTTATGCATTACTGACCAGTGGGAATCAAGGCCCAAAGGAAATCTAGTTCAGTTTAAATGAAACGATAGACTTTGTCTATTAGTAGTTATTTATAAGCTACTATTTTTTATACTGTAGTTCTTAGTATATGCTACATTCATAAAGGAGTGCTCTAGAGCCATAGTCTCTGGGTTTCAACTCTGTTCTGTCTCTCACTAGCAGTGTGACCTTGTTTAAGTTAATTAACCTCTTTAACTTAAATTTTTTCACCTGCAAACTTGGGAGGATAACAATAGTACATACCTCATGTATTTATTGAGAGACTTAAATTAAATAATGCAGGTGAAACATTTAGCACAGAGATTATCATACAGTAAGCATTCAATAAATAATATTATTAGTATTTTTATCATATAGAATTTGTTTCTATTATTTCTTAAATGTCTTATTTATTTCTTTAAAAGTTGTGTGTGTGTGTGTGTGTGTGTGTGAATGTGAGAAATGTTGCATAAATCATTTCTCTGATGGAAAGAATAAAGTTGAGAGAAATTAAATAACCAACCTAGAGTATATAATGTTGATGTAGCACTTTACTAAAATAAAACCAGTAAATTTTGAGTAATATACAAATTGCTGGACTTTATGAAAGAGTTAGTTCATAAGTGTGATTACCTAATAGTCCATGTTGTATGGTCTGCATCATTTGTTACCAGAAGTCATTGCTGTGTTAATCAGGGGTTAACCTATATGTACCAGTAATTGGTATGACCCACTAAGGTCTAGACTCTCCTAAAGCAAATAGAAAAGTTATTACAACCATAAAGGACCTTTTCTTGTCACTATACCTGTAAATAAGAGGCCTACCCATTATATGGCTTCTTTCCACCTTCAAGCCTAGAGGTTTTCTCAGTAGTATCAGTGTTAAATCTTTATTTTGTTTAGTTTTTTTTTTTTTCAATTAGAGTCGACATTCAATAGTATTTTATATCAGTTTCAGGTGAACAGCAAAGTGGTTAGACATTTATATAATTTATAAAGTGATCCCCCTGATTAGTCTAATACTCATCTAGCACGATAGTTATTACAATATTATTGACTATATTCCCTATGCTGTACTTCACATCCCTGTGACTATTATATAACTACTAATTTGTACTTCTTAATCCCTTTACTTTTTTCACCCAACCCCCTAACTCCCCTCCCATCTGGCAGTTATCAGTTTGTTGTCTGTATCTATGTCTGTTTCCATTTTGTTTATTAATTTTATTCTTTAGATTCCACATATAAGTGATATCACATGGTATTTGTCTTTCTCTTTCTGATTTAAGTGTTAAATTTTTATTATCTTTTATCTTAGAATGACTGTAAAACTTCAAATGAACAAAGTGAAAATACCAACTATTTCACAAAAGACTAGCCATATCAAATTCTTGAGAAAACACTGTAACCTTCTTTTACATGGAACATTTCCTCTATGACTATCAAAGAAATTCATAGCACTTCCCAGGGGCAAACATTATTTCCTTCTTTTACACATGACCCAGGAGCTAAATGATTTACCCAAGATCATACAAATAAAACTGTAGGGCCAGAAATAGGGGCCCCCTTTCAGTTTTCACTCCAGCAGCTCTCTCCATCAAATATCTTAGTTGGCTCTTCACATAATGAAATGGAATGGCAGTGGGGGCATGCTGAGTCATCACTGAATAGGTGTTAATTTTTCAAATCCAACTTGGATACATATGAATGCATAAAACAAGAAACTACCTCACATAATTAAAGCCAAATATTATTAGAAACATTGACATTTTAAACTTCTAATCTAAATATTTGTTAAACAAAGGTACTACCATTGGAGTAAGTATATTCCTTCCTAAGATGATAACTTTGAAAGATAGCCCTCATATGGTGTATTCATGTATATGTGTGTATGTGTGTGTGTGTGTGTGTGTGTGTGTGTATACACACACACATACAAAAAATTGAAGAATATATATAAATACAGTGAATTGTATGTACTTGCACTATAAAACTTCATGTTTCCTGCTCTTGGTCCCAATCACATTTTCTTTCTAAATTAATTACTAAAGCCCCCTAATTTTATGACATGTGAGTGAAATATTTAATGACTGATTTTTCCAGGTAAAAAGGTCTCTTGAATGATTGGAAGAGTTTTACTATCCTGTACCTGCTTCTCTATTAAGAACAAATGATAAGGATTAACAATAAATCTGAGTCAGAGATTAATGCTACTAGAAACATCGGCCATGCCTTTAGAATCTAAAAATACACAAAATTGCAAAACGTTCTTGACGTCAATGGAAGGAGCATTAGTCAATTGAGATCACTTTATAACCTTTCCATAACTGCCTCACAGATAAACCTGTGTTGTGGTCTTTCATGTCAGGTCCATAAAAATATCCTTCTGGACTTTACAAGTAGTCACTGATTAACTATACAATATATGAAGTTCTTGTAAACTATGAGTCATATGACCAACCATGGACAATATACACAATCTCATGATTATGCTTTGAACATAAGATAAATTATATAAAGAGACATAGAGAGAAGTTTTATCTTTCTTTTTAATATGAATTGGTTGTTTTTATAGAATTTATGTTTTAACCTAAGTTACTGAAAAATATTCTCAAAGCTAAGGGTTTGTGCAGTTTGGTAAAAATCCAATGAAATAATTTTAATTGATTGAATATCTAGTTAGCTGTATTAGATTTCTGTTTATTTCAGACCCTGACATTGTCTGAAATCACTTTTCACAGCCTAATGAAACCATCTTTTTGTTTGGAATTAAACAATAGCAACCACAAAAGGAAGAACTGATTTTTTTCTCTCCTTGCCTAGTGAACCCCTGCGTTAGAAGTTTTCCTCCCTCTAGTTACACCTAAACAGTCTCATGTGTAAAAATGATTAATTCAATGAAGAAGGAATACAATCCCATCTTTTGTACTCCACTGTTAAAATCTTAAACTTAAATTGAATCTAGAAAGACTATATAGGCATAACCTCTGGCATACCTGATATAGCTCATAGATCCGCAATCACATGAAATCTTCCTCTTCTAAAATCATGTCAAAAGGCCAAACACAGATAAACATTTTATTTGTATATAAACAGAATTATGGCTCTATAACTTACCACTTTTGGAACAGAGTCATAATTCATGGTGTTTCAGGCAGCACAAATAAAAATAAAGAAATACTATTATTTTACCATAGAGCATTGAGTAAAGAAATACAAATGTTGACCAACCTGGTATTACTATATTGTAATATATCTAGTTTATGTTCTGTGTAAAATGAGATCTTATTTTTAATGCTTTTAAGATATCAAGATAAATTGTGATGACTGGTGGCGCCGTGAAGGTTCTGCCTGCTGGCTGGTATTAGGGAGTATTATACACACAATAAAGTGTATTTAGAAGGCTTAAAAATGGCTTTATCCAATATATTGGGTGTAATCAGCTGAATGATGCAGGCCAAGAGTGTTTAGGTGTATGAATGGTAATCCAGATAATACAAGGAAATTATTCTCAGCTCTAGGAATACAAACTGTGTTAGAACATTTCTAACTTCCATTGTAATACATAGACATAGCCTTCAAATTCCAGAGCAGTTGACCTGTATTTCGCAAGTCAAAATAAGCTCCATATGAGCAAATTCTCTTAAAAAGATTGGTCCTGAGTTCATTGTTTGTGTGCTTAAAAATAACATGGAGAATTACACTGCTAATAGTAAGAAGACACCATGACTTTTTTCTCTGTTTTTATTATTTAACTTTTTTATAAGATAGTTTGATTTTCTCATATAAATTCACAGTATTCGTTAAATGTTTTGCGAATCTTTTTACCAATCCATCATTTGTCTTTCAATAGTTGTATTTTTTAATTAAAATTCTGTGTCATTTGTTCAACCAAAAATTTTAAAAACACAATTGTAATGTAATAAAATCTGTCCATCTTTATTTATGGTTAATGCCATTCCTTTATACTTACAAATGTCTTCTGTCAAACATTATTTTAAAAAAACTTTCTCCTAAATTATTTTTGAATATTTTCCTATGTTTCTTCATGTATAGCTTTAATTTGTTGGAACTTATTTCTGTTGCATGAGTTGAAGTAAATAAATCTCTAAGAGTATGAAGAGATGCTCACCTCCCTAATATCACCGAAAGGAAAATTACGGCAATGTGACACAGAGTGGTAAAATCAGAGTGGTAAAATTATAGGGTAATAAAACCCCTGCTGGTTAGTACAGGCATTAGTATATACTGCTGATAGGCCTGTGATTTCCTTTAGTCTTTTGGAAATGTAATCTGACAACATATTTGGGTTTAGGGAATCCAACTATTAGAAATTTGAAAAAGCATTGATTGATATATAATTTTTTCAAAAAAAGAAAGAAGTTTCAAGCAGCATTGTTTCTTAAGAGTAAAAATTATCTGTCCATCATAAATTGTAAGCTTACAATTTATTTGGGAGAGATAGGAATGAGGGATCAGGGAGAATGAATGAGACCAGGAATACTGAAAAGCCAAAATAAGAGTGGGATTTGATCACCCCTGAGGGCAACAGACCCTTGATGCTACTTCCTAAATAACTTACATAATGTCCACTGGAGGTCAGGAAATGGGAGCACGACTACTACAGAAGCTCCAAGGGAAAAAAAGTGAAAAGATTCAAGGCACTTGCTTGAAGCAATATGCTGTCAGCTTAAGCTGATTCTGCAATTGCCTGGAATTGTCCACTTCAAGATTAGCTAAAATCAGAAGTGGCCTGAGGGGACATATTGTGAGACTCCTGATATAATATCCTACCATTATATCCTGATATAATATCATTATATCATGAATGCTTAAATAAAATTATGATATATTACATATTGAAAATTATATAGCTATTTAAAAATTAGTAAAATATACATTAATTTACCTGAAAAGATGTCAATAATATATTAGTAAGTAAAGTAAACTTAGAACAACTTATATTTCATGATCTCACTTTTAAAATTAAAAACTGTGCATGTGTGCAATTTTATTTTATATCCTTGTACAAATATAAAAGAAGGTCTGGAAGGATACACACCAAATTGTTAACATTTTGAGGATGGAAGAGAGAAAATTATTAAATATTTCTTTATATAACTCTGTGTTGTCTAAATCATTGCCTCCAAAAAATCATTACTTTAAAAAAATGTAATTAATTGAGGAACATTAAAAATAAGTTAAGCTAATATATTTTTACTTTGAGTTTCATTCCTACTTTAGAACTTCCTCTGGAAGGAAGTTTGTTACATTATTGGACAGTTATAATTTTTAATTGTGAGTAAAAATTATTATATTCCTAAGCCAAAGAATTTTTTATTTGTTCTATTTCTGCTCTCTAGATTGGCACTATTCAATGTGGCAGCCACCAGACATATGTACTATTAACTATTTGAAATGTGGCTAGGTCAAATTGAGATGGATTCTTAATGTAAAATACATACTAGGTCTCAAGGACTTAGAATTTAAAAATATATAAATATCTCATTTATAAATTTTTATTAATTATATGTTGAAATGATAATATTTTGAATATATTAAGTTTAATATAATATGTGAAAATTAATTCCTTCTATTTTCTTTACTTTTATAATGTGACCACTAAGAAGTTTAAAATAATGCTAAGTGAAATAAGTCAGACAGAGAAAAACAAATATTGTATGGTTTCACTTATATGTGGAATATAAACAAACAAACAAAATAAAAACAGACTCATAGAAACAGAGACCAAAGGGATGGCTACCAGAAGGGAGGGTGTAGGGGGATGGACAAAAGGGGAGGGGAATATAGTCAATATTATAATAAGTTTACATGGTGACAGATGATTACTAGAATTAGTAGGGTGACCACGTTATAAGGTATAAAAATGTCAAATCACTATATTGTACACTTGAAACTAATATAACCAATATAAGATTATATACTGTGAGGAGAAAGAAAGGTAACTGTAGTCAGGTTCCCTCCCACACCCATAGCTAAATTCCAAGCAGAAGAAAAATCAGCACTTCTCCCCCTTACATAATCATGTGCATGGTACATATGCGCAGGCTCCCATTATCTGGCAATGTGCCATTATTGTTTAATCAGTATATAAAAGGCACCACCACCACGCAAAGGGCTGCAGTGCCCTTGCTGGATAACACTGCCACCTTGGGAAGCAGGCTGTGCCCTTGCTGGGATAAAGAGCTATGTCACAATTGCTTATGGCTCCCTGCACTTTCTTCCAACTGCTCAAGTCTCATAACTCTTATTTCGGTCTACAAATCTGCAGCGACACGATATCAATTATATTTAAATAAGAAATAATTTTTAAAAATAAAAAATAAAATTATGTGTGTGGTTTGTATTATATTTCTATTAAATAATTCTGTTCTAGATGAATGTTATTTATTCTTCATGTCGACTAATTCAATCTTTACTTATTAGAGTTACACCTGCAGTTTCTGCAATCATCTCTCAGATATTATCTTGTTTCCATATCCTACGAAGTATCTGACTCATAATAAGCACTCAATAAAGATGTGTTGCTGTTAAGCTGAATAGGGCTTTGGAACCTAGAAGGTGGTGCTTTCCAGGAAAGAGCTGTCTTCAGAGGGAGATGCTATAGAGAGTTTGATAATTAAAAGGTCTTTAATGTTCTTGGAAGCTCTTTGCTCTCTTTATGATGTGTAGGAAAGAAGTTAGACTCCATGAGGTTAAGAAAGGAGTGGGTGATTATTAAGTAGAAGCTGTAAACTTAGATACATTTGTTGGCAGGGATACAGTCTAGGTGGCCCAAAGAAAGTTTAAAAACCTCATACACTGCTGGTGAGAATGTAAATTGGCACAGCCACTATGGAAAATAGTATGGCAGTTCCTCAAAAAACTAAGATTAAAATTACCCTATTACCCAGCAATCCCTCTTCTGGGTGTTTGAAAACATTTGTCCATAAAGATATGTTCATCCTGTTTTCTGCAGCATTATTCATGGTGGCCAAGACATGGAAACAGCCAAAGTGCCCTTCAGTAGATGATTGGATAAAAATGTGGTTCACATATACAATGGAATATTATTCAGCCATAAGAAAAAAATAAAATACTGACATTTGTGATAACACAGATGGCTCTTGAGATTGTCGTGCTGAGTCAGACAAAAAACATTGATAAATATATAATAAACATATCACTTATATGTGGGATATAGAACTGAAAATGACAAACAAGACAAACAAAAACTCATAGACACAGACAACGGTTTAGTGGTTACCAGAGGGAAAGGCAGAGGGGAGGCAGATAAGGGTAAAGGGCATCAAATATATGGTGACAGAAGAAGATTTGACTTTAGGTGGTTAACATACAACCCAGTATATGTATGACATATTATTGAATTGTACATGTGAAACCTATATAATTTTATTAACCGATGTTGCTCCAATAAATAAATTTTAAAAATAAATAAATAAAATAAAAAGACTTAAGTATACTTTTGTGAAGAGAGATATAATTTCTAAGCCTCACTTCATTATTACAACTCATATGCCCCCTTTTTACCTTTTAATGGGTTTTCAATTAGCCAAAGGATGATACCAACAGCTAGAAACAGCTTGCCCGAAGATGGAAAATACCAAATAATTTCTCACTTATTTCATTTTGAGCCACCTTTCAAAGTGGTACAGGTGATGCATTTCCCAACCTTGGGAGCATCATGCACATAGGCAGCCCTGACTCAAGCCGATGGATGTCTGTGATAGGTAAAAGGCAAAAAAGAGGTAAGATTCAGGAATAGGGTAACAATGTCTAATGTTCAGACTAGTTGATAATTTTTTTAAAAAATCTGCAAGTTTAATAATAGAAAAGCTTCATAACAATGGTCTTGTCGAAAATTTCTTGAACATGGTACCAAAACCACAAACAAATGCAACAATAGAGAAGTGGGACTACATCAAACTAAAAACCTTTTGCACAGCAAAGGAAATAATCAGCAGAGTAAAAAGGCAACCTATGGAAAAAATATTTACATATTTGATAAAAGATTAACATCCAAAATATATAAAGAAATCCTACAATTCAATAGCAAAATAATAATAATAATAATAATAATAATAATAATAATAATAGTAATAATAATAAGTGGGCAAAGGACTTGAATAGACATTTTTTCAAAAGACATATAATTGGCCAACAAGCATATGAAAAGCTGCTCAGCATCACTAATCATCAGAAAAATGCAATTAGATATCACTGCACACCTGTTAGGATGACTATTATCAAAAAGACAAAATATAACAAGTGTTGAAAGGGTGTGAAAAAATTGGAACCCTTGTACACTGTTGGTGTGAATGTAAAATGGTACAGCCAATATGGAAAACAGTTTGGAGGTTCCTCAAAAAATTAAAAATAGGACTACCATATGATTCAGCTCCCACTTCTGGGTATAGATCTCAAACTGAAAAAAAAATTAAAATCAATATCTCAAAAATATTTCTGCACTCCCATGTTTATTGCATCATTAATCACAATAGTCAAGATGTGGAAGCAAACTAAATGTCCATTGACAAATTAATAGATAAAGAAAATGTTGTATATACATACAATGGAATAGTTTTCAGCCATAACAAAAGAAGGCAACCTCATCATATGTGACAGCATGAATAAACCTTGAGAATATTACGTTAAGTGATATATGTCACTGAAGGACAAGTACTGCATGATTCCACTTACATGAGGTATCTCAGGTAGTTAAACTCAGAAGAAGGAAGTAGAACAATGGTTGCCAGGGCTTGGGAGAAAGGGTGTTGTTGTTCAAGGGGTTTAAAGTTTCCGTCATGCAAGATAAAAACTTCTAGAGATCTGCTGTACACCATTGTACTTTGAGTCAACAATACTGTACTGGACAGTTAGAAATTTATTAAGAGGGGAGATCTCATGTTGTATATTTTTTACTGCAAAAAAAAAAGGACATATTGATTTTTTCATGATTTAATTTGTAACTTTTTTTTACCCATGAACCTCATTGTTCAATGTCACTGATATAACAAATATTCCAACTGGCCATGTTGCCCAAATCCTTGTAATGGAATTGAATAAAAACTTGGATTAAAAGATCAATTTTAATTATGTATAATAAATTCACTGAATTATAGCTAAAAAAAAAAACCTAAAAGTTTAATTTCTCTGAATGAAGAAGGTCATGAATTAAATGTGAAATCATTTGCTATTTCCTGCTGATTTCAAAATTTTATTATATCAGCAATAAGATATTGTTTTGTTTGTTGTTTTGTTTTTTAGTTTTCATAGCAATTGTATAAGACTTCCTCTTACTGGAAGGATTGCTTTTGGGAAGAAAATGCGTTGATGAGCCTACATGAAACATGAGGTGGTGACAAAACTGTAGAAAGATAGAAGTCACCTTATAATTGAGAGAAAGAATTGGGAACTTCAGGGGAATTTCAAAAAGTCAGAGAAGAAAGTAAAAACAGAAAGGGAAAGAGGGCAAACAAAACAATGGATTCTCATGTGCAACATGACCCTTTTTATAGCTCTCCAAGTCTTCATAAAGTCTACTAAAAAATTATCTAATACTTATTCATTACATTCTTGTGAAATCTGGTGAACTGGCTACAATTAAAAACAAGATAGCTTTTCAAAATTATAATTTCTAAAATACACCAGATACATTATGTCTATCTACTGAATAAAATGGTAAATAGAAATAGGATTATCTGAGTAATGTGGATGATGTGCTTATATTTTACCTAAACTAGCCAGAAAATTAAAGAAAGTTAAATATTTGGTGTCTAAATTATCTAGATCTATGGGGTAAAGGGAGTCAAATATATGGGGATAGAGGGAAGGTGAAATGGGTAAAGGGGATCAAATATATGGTCGCTGAAGGAAACTGAACTTTGGGTGGTAAACACACAATAGAATATATAGATGTCAAATTATAATGTACACCTGAAAATTATATAATTGTATTAACCAATGTTACTGCAATAAAATTAATGAATGAATGAATGAATGAATGAATGAAATTACCTAGCTCCGCCATCACTCAATGTCAGTACATTGTTTATTTCTTCAGGGTTTTATGTATGTATATGTTTTAAAACTTACCCAAATTCTAACTAACTTTTCAACCTTTTAATCTTTACTTTTATTTGTATTCAAAATACCAACTTCTTTTTCTGTTTCTGGACTGTCAAAACTTTACTTAGCAATTGTCTCTAGTTGCCAAGTTCAAATGCCTCCTGGGGCAAAGAATTCACACTCCAAACCATCATATAACAGGACAGATGATGGGAAAATATAAAATCCATTGATGTTGGGAATCTCCAGCTCCTTTCTTCAATGCTTTCTTTTAGGGTTTCTGTCCAAGACCTTTCTCAATTATCTGATGCAAGTTAATTCTAAGCTTAGACAATAAATTTGCCTTATTAAATTAATTTACACTGAGAGATTTCCTGGGGGCATGGGGGTGGGAAACTGAATTCCAAGAGGGGTTACTGAGTGTGGGCAATGCTGAGCATAAAGGAATGAATCAAAATAATAGACCATCCAATCCCAGGAGCAGGTCAGTGGGAGAAATATATTTCAGTAGGTACCACACCTTTAACTGCCTAGTCTCGTGCCTCAGTCTAATCTTGATCCTTTGAACATCCCTGGTGTCTTAGGGAGAATAAGGGTGGAAATATTCTATTTTGAAGGGTCATAATTCTTTAGAATAAACAAATATGCTTCCCAATTCCCCTCCCATTTTGAATAACAGAGAAATCAACCAATAGGTTTCAGCTTTCTCAGGTTTCATCAGTGGACAGCAGCCTCCTGCCTATATTATTGATAACAAATTAGTTAGGTCCCATGATCAGTCTGACAAATAGGCAAAGCACAGTATCACAGAATATCAGAACTAGTCCTTGAAAGCAAAGGCCATTTTTTTTATATTTCCCCAAATTGCCTTCTCCTAGCAATGCTGGATGAAGTTTGCTGAGCAAGTATCTCAACCATCATTTATTAAAACTTTCAAATAAAGATTTCCACTCAACAAGTGTCATGAAAATAATGTTTTGTTCATGATATCCCAAAAATAAAAACCCTGATTAATAAATAAATTTTTTTAAATATACTATTGTCCAGAATGATGGACCAAAGAGATTGAATTTAGCCAATCGATTTTACCAATGAGATTAAATTGAAAGGACATGTAATATTCAGAATTTAGAATAAAATAAATTTATATGTACTACAGCTCATTCAAAACAGCAGAGGATTATTAGACTAAAGAATAGAGTTAGGGAATAAGACAGACCTCTTTATATCTGATGGGCTATCTTATGTAAACGATGCTGAACTTAATCTCTGTAACTCCAGAAAGCAGAACAGGACCAATGAGTTGAAGTTATAAGGAAACATTTTTTAAAAGGCTTTTGATTATTAGAGCTGAAAAATGGAAGATACTGCTTGTATTCTATTCTAGTCTGCTTGATGATTCTATATAGTAAAACATCAAACTACTTTTCTTACTTAACTCTTAGATTGTGTGTGCATAATTCTAAAATACAACCACAAGAGTCCTTATAAGAGGTAGACAGGAGGGTCAGAGTCAGAGACTGGAAAATGTTACACTGCTGGCTTTGAAAATGGAGAAAGAAGCCATGAGTCAAAAAAAAAAAAAAAAAAACAGGAAACCTCAAAAAACTGGAAAAGGCAAGGATACAGATTGTCCCATAGAGCCTCCAGAAGGAATGTAGCCTTGATGATACTTCAATGTTAGCCCAGTAGAATCCATTCACACTTCTGACCTCTAAAACTATAAGATAATAAATTTGTGGTCTTTTCAGTCACTAAATTCATGATGATTTGTTACAGCAGCAAAAAAAAAAAAAAAGTGGGGAAAGAAAAACTAATATATCTTCTATAGAAACAAAATGGCTCTCCCTAAAGCTTCCACTCATTGGTCTCTGGTCCACAGTAAATAGATTTAATCCCTTTTCCATATGAGAACCTTCAACTATTTGAACACCAAAATCTTGGTCTCACTAAAACATTTCTTTTTTCAGCTTTTATATTCTTAGTTTCTTTATCCTTTTCTTGTATGACTGGACTCCAGCTTAATTCACTTTTCTATTCTGTCTTCTGTGGATTTAAAAGAAAATCCTGTTATCTAAATGTTATCTGACCAACACAATAGTGTAATTCTTTGGTGGCAACAAACCCTGCTGACACATATCACATTCAGTCCATCCTCTTATTTTCTACTTTTATTGAGCACTAATGCAAAATACACTACAACTTACTAAGTATAATGGTATTTAGTAATTTGGTTTAGAGTCTTGCATTAGTAGAAAACTTTCTTAAAGTTTCCTAACATATGGTCATAGAAACAAATTGAATTAATAAAATAAGTTTACAATTACTCACCTACAATTATCCAAAAACACTTTCTCTTCTTTAGAAACCCAACATTATTCTGGTTTCTCTTTCATTGTATCTGTAATCAACATTTTTTTTTACACACACAAAGAACTTTTTGTTTTATTCTTCTAAATCCAAAAAGGACATAGATATTACTGATTCGTTTCTTTCTGGGTAGCATGTAAATGTGACAATATTTTTCTCACATTGAAATTTTGAGGGGAGAATGGCTATTTTTTCTGTTAGCTTCGAAATTTGAGGAGTAAATTGAGACAAAAAAAAAAAGACCAATCACCAGTTTATCCTCTGTATTTATGACTTTGTTTTTCTTTAGTTGGTTCATTTTTTTTATTCCTCAGATTCTACATATAAGTGAAATCTTTCTCTGTCTGACTTATTTCACTGAGCATAATACCCTCTAAGTATAATTAATTTTTGACCTTTCTTTTTTTCTCATTCTCTCTAGAAGATATTAACATATGCTCTTTATCCCCAATGTTCTGAAATTTCACAATGATATGATTTGGTATACGGTTTGTTTCAAATGTGACACTAGGCGCTTGGCAAAACTTTTTAATCTTCTTTTCTTATATTATTTCTTTTATACTTTTCTTCCTTCATCTGTTTTCTCTTTATGAGATCTTGAACCACTGGGCTTGTTTGTCTAATTCATTCATTTGTCTCATAATTTCTATCTTCCTGTTTTGATTTGTTCACTGGTTTTTGCATTGTTGTTCTATTTTCTGGGAAATTTTCTATATTCATTTGCTAGAGGTACCATAACAAAATACCACAGAATAGATGTTTTAACAACAGAAATTTATTTTGTCACAGTTTTGGAGGCTGGAAGTCCAAGATCAAATTGCCATTGGGGTTGGTTTCCTCTGAGGTCTTTCTCTTCAGCTTGCAGATAGCAATCCTCTTGCTGACTCTTCAGATGGTTGTTCTTCTGTGCGTGTGCATCCCCAGGGTCTCTCTGTGTGTTCTAATCTCTTCTTACATGGACACCAGTCAGATTGGATTAGAGCACACCACAAGAGCCTCATTTAACTTAATTTCCTCTTTAAAGCCCTATCTGCGAATATAGTTACATTCTGAGGTACTGGAAGTTTAGGCTTCAACATGTAAATTTGGTGAGGGGATCACAATTCAGTCTGTGACATTACTCACCTTTTCTATCAGTCCTTTGGTTTAACTTTTAACATCCACTGGCATGATTTTTATATCTAGAGCTCTTTTTACTCTCTTAATATTCATTTTTGTTGTATGCTGTTCTTGTTCATAGAATTAATATTTTCTCTTATCTCTCTGAGGATCTCTTTGGTCTTTTCTTTTTTCTTTATTTCCTACATTGTCTTTGTTTCCTCTGAGTTTATTTCATATTAAAGATTTTCCTCAAATAACTAGGAATCTTTGACCATCCACTCACATTTAGGAGGGACTTTAAGATACCAAAAAGCTGATTAGACACTGTGAAAATAGAAAAGACTTAATAGTGAACTTTGCTGTAGGATAATCAGACTGTAAGTCTGATTATTGGGTGATGGAAAAGGAGCACATTAAGAAAATGAGTGTTGAGCAGTGAGCTGTGACCATACAACACAAGGATGAGATCATAGTAGATATGGTGGTTATAGTTTCCTGTATGATAGGAGTCCTCATGTCTCGATTTAATGAATGTGAAGAAAGGCTTAACATCAATGGCATGGGATTGCTTTCTGTCATAGTCCAAAGAGATGATAAACTTGAGGCTACATAAAACTCATAGTCCAACCAGAAAGTAGAAGGTAGGGAGACCTGACTAGGCAAGAACATAAATACCTTCCTGATGCAATAATCATAGCGTAGATAGCAATATACTGCAAACTTTTTGTGGTACCCCAAGCAAGCCATCATAAGTTTATCACAACCACTTTGGCACTTTCTCTGCTATATTTGTGTAGGGGGATAGGGCAAGATGGAGGGAAGGGCTCATCCTGTATTATACTTATTAAGTATTTTTATAATCAGAAATTACTATAAAAAGTAATTTCATATTTAAGAAACCCTTTCAAATCAAGGCTATGCCACATAACCTGCATTCAGTTTTAATAATATTTTGTATTTGTTAAAAACTTTTCCACTTGACTATTAAATTAATGTAAATTTTGATTCATTCTCTAAAACCTTATCGGACTGGCAGAAACTAGTCCTTCCATCCCTTGAGGGCATTAGGAGGTAAGGACCTTGCCTGGATCAACAAACCCAGAGCAGAAGACATCTCCATTTCCTTTAAACCTCATTCTTCCTCCAACATGCAAAGTGAAAAATGAGCTTTAGGTATCATCTGACAGAGCAGAGCTACCAAAATCTACCAAAAAAAAACAAAAAGTAAAAAAAATGGTTACCTTCAAGCTTTTTTTCATGAACCTATCTGCTTTAGGGAAAAGCAATTTCTATTCCAATTTCTTCTTTATAGTGTCTTCCCATTCCTTAACTCCCAAGGCTCCTTAACCTGAAATTCCTTTAACCAGAGACAAAAAGAAAAAAATCTTTTGTTCTATGATTAAAGATATAGCTGAAAATGCCAATGTCATGAGACTAAAAATTACATTTTCTTTAAATCACATAAAAATGTGTCTGAAGATTCTTTGTTGGAAGGAGGAAAGGAAAGTTTATCTTATTTGTATTTTTTTTTCATGAAAAAAGTCAGTGAAAAGACTGGAGAGAAAGAATCTGGAAGCACTGAAAGTGTGTTTGTTTTCAAACTGCAGCCACTTTACCATTTTGCTTGGGGCCCAGCCCAGTAAGAGGGTTTTGTGCTCATGCAGGTATTTAAGAGTTTGACAAACAACCATACAGAGGTACTTAGAATCAGGAAACCAAAAAGCCAAAGATGGCAAATATTTTTACAGACAACTCTTCTGCTTCATTTTTTTAACAAAATAATTAATTAACATTTATTGAGCGTTGGTAAGAAGTTGAGTTAGGTTTTAAATTTTTTTTAAATAAACAGCTCACCTGCCCTATATTCTAAAAAAAAAAATACAGATTATGAGATTTTAAAGAAACATTTTGAAGTAGGACATGTGGTTTTACTCTGCTAAAGAGAGTTTTGCAAAGAGGTTACTTCACTAAAAAGCAAGTTTAAGAGAACAGGGCCCCACTGGAATAAAGCCCATATCAAAGGGCATGCCTTCATTCCTGAAATCCCAGTCAAGGAAAGAGCCCAACTGTAGGGTGTTGAAGACCCTCTCAGAGAATTGCCCAAAGTTGTCCCCAGTCTTGTCCATTTGCTTAAAGGTTTAGTTTAATCTTTCAGAAATGTGCAAAATGTTTCCCTTAAAATACGTTTAATAGGCTGGAGCCTAAATAAAATAAAAGAAAGTTGGGAGGTTGCAGAAGGTGGGCATGGATCTAACCAACTTTTCAGTTCCCAATGCTCCTTACATTTGTTCCTGATGGTGGACACGTGAAAAATGCTCAATCAATGAACATTTGAATACTAAGAACTATATCTATCCTCAGTCCCAGAGGAATCCCAGGGGTCTTCCTTCCATCTCTTGTGGAGAACAGGTAATACTGACGATACAGACAGATTGTCCCAGGAGTCCAAGTCAAAAGTAGTTTATATCTATAACAACATTACACATGGGTGAGCAGACAAGTTACAGCAATTTACTCACAAGCCTAGTGCTTGGAGAACAGCAAAAGAAGAGGGCTTTAATGTCAACACTGAGAAATGTAAGGGAGTCAGTGGTTTTAAGGCAGTGGGGTATGGGAGGGTGGAAGGCTACTGGCAAAAGATTCTAAAAACTTCTATTATGGGTCTAGAATTTCAATTTTTACTGTGCAGACAAATTATATTTTTTAGAAATTCCCAGAAAACTCAATCATCTATAAGAACCATAAGGGCCTCTTTCTCCTGTTTACTCGCCAGCTATATCTGTCTATTCTTGCATCAAGCTTTTTGTATCTGTCCTTTTCTTTCCAAGACCACTATCCAAATTCAGCCTCTACTTCCTCATGTTTTAACTTAACATTATCATTTCATAATGCTGTTTCTTCTTCCTTCTAGTCCCCCTCCTCCTCAGAGGAAAAATCTTCTGAAAGTCCTCATAGCTATATGTGAAACTATAATAGGATTCTCAACTATAGCATGATAAGTTTTCACCTTAGAATATCTAGAAGACTGTTGAGGTGGCCTAATAGTGGAGCAGGAGGGAGGTTGACTTGGATGAAAGACCGAAAATAATTTTTGGAAAATAACTCATTCTTGGAGAAGAGAGGCCCACACATAAAAGTTTGGCCTGACAATAAAGCTTCAGTGTTAGAAGGGAGGGCAGATTTTTTTTGGTACAATTCTAGTTACTCAAATTTTCCTCTGGCCCAGGCCCCATGGACTCATGATGGAGTCTCCAACCTGAAAGAGGCTAAACATATAAACAAAAAGAAGTAAACTTAATATAAAGACAGAAAAGAGATGCTCACCCCATCACAGAAGAAAACGAAGTGACTCTGGAGCACTGAAGGAGCAATCATGGTAATATGGGACAGCACATGGCATTGTCTCTGTCAATGTTGAGACTTGATGACAGGAGGTGGAAGCTGGCAATGGTAAGAGGGGATTTCCCAAATTCTTCCCAAAGTCACCAGAAGGCTCTTGGCACCTTTTGCACTTGCTTCACCAGGACCAGCAGTCCCAGAAGCAAATGGTCACATACAGGCAAAGCAAAAAAAAAACACAAGCGGAAGGCACTGAGCTCATTAGCATGTGTAAAATAATGTAGGGATTCTACATATTTGGGAGAATTTCTTTAACAGAAACTCATAAACCACCACCCTGCCACCCCATAAGATGTTGGGGACATTTATGCTGTTGTTGTGGTCTCCTTTCTAACCTCGGGCTGGGATGCCCTAGGGACATGTGGTATTTAATCACAAAATGGTTCACCAGGGGAGATAAATTAGTATCTGTTAAATGCTTACTATACATTAGGTATCATGATAAGTGTATTTGCATATATCTCATTTAATCTTTACAATGACTCTACAAATCAGGTGCTTTTATCCCATTTTTAATCAAAGGTGAAGAAACTGAGGTTCAAGCTGTTAAATTACCTACCCAGGTACACAGAGCAGGTCAGGACTGCACCCAGTTTACCTGAATGCAGGGCCCTGGCTTTTACCATAAAATTTCCACTTGTGTAAGAAAGACATCTTCCACAATACCTGCTACCAAATGGATAACATCAAAACACAATTAATTGCTAGCATTCTACTTTAAGTATTATATGTTTTCTGTTAGCATCAAGACTCATTGCTAAATATAAACAAACAAGATTTACAGACCCATTATGCTACTTTTATAAAACATTTTATGTTCAGGGTGGAAAATAGAGCAAACAAGAACAGTTGGCTAGTCTCAGTGACAGCTGTGAATTTTCTTATCTATATCATCAGTGAAATTCTAGAAGGGATGCATTTACAGTGAATGAGAATGAAATGACCTTGGCTCTGTGCCTATGCAAGCTTTTTGTCAGTGTTCTGCCTCTGGGATTCCAGTGTCCATTGGAAACACAATTTGTTCAATTGCGTTAAGCATTCTTTGGCCTTAGGGAAATCAAATTTGAGACAAGCATGAACCTGAGTAATCCCAGGATCTACTCTAGATCTATGCTGCAGTGATAGAGTAACTCCTGAAATGAACAAGGCTTTGTTTCTTCATGTCAAGTCTGCATAAAATGAAAGCCAAATGTGTGTTAGTAATATAAGTAAAGAAAGTGTGAAAGAGTCAAAGAAAAGAGATGTTGGTCACCTAGGTGTCTTGTAGACATCTCACATTCATCTTCATCAAAACAAAACTCTTCATCCTGTCCCTCTCTTGCTCCTCTTCCTGGGTGTCCTATCTCAACAAATGGACATCATCCACCCAATGATCTCATCTCTTCCTTTCCACTCATATCTAGTCATTCACTGAATCCTTTTGTTCCCACCTTCTAATTATTTCTTAATCTCTATTTTTAACTTCAACCCTACTTCTATTACCTGAATTAATACAACCGTTAGCTCATCCCTGATTTGCAATAGTTTCTCCAACTGGTCTCTTTCCATCTTGTTTGTGTCACTAAACTACATGTAAGTGTACAGTATTAAATATAGTTGCATTGTTGTGCAACCAATCTTCATGACTTTTACATCTTGCAAAACTGAAACTCTGTATCCATTAAACAACTTCCTATTTCCACTCTTCCCATCCCCTGATAACCACCATTCTATTTTCAGTTTCTATGAGTTTGACTACTCTAGATACCTCATGTAAATGGAATAATATAGTATTTGTCCTTCTGTGACTGGCTTATTTCACTTAGCACAATGTCCTCAAGTTTCATTCACATTGTCACAAATGTCAGACCTTTTTTAATAATTAAAAAAATTTTTAAACTACACTTGGCATTTGATATTATATTAGTTTATTAGTTTTAAGTGTGTAACAAGGTAATCAGACATTTATATAACTTATGAAGTAATCACTCTGATAAATTGAGTACTCATCTGACACCATACATAGTTATTATGATATTATTGCCTATATTCCTTATGCTATACGTTACTTCCTCATGACTATTGTGTAACTACCAATTTCTCTTTTTTAATCTCTTTCTTTTTTCACCTCCCTGCCCCAGCCATCTGGCAACCATTAAAATGTTCTCTGTATCTATAAGTTTGTTTTTGTTTGGTTTATTTAGTTCTTAAATTCTACATGTAAGTGAAATCGTATGACATTTGTCTTTCTTTGTCTGACTTACTTCACTCAGCACAATAAACTCTAGATCCATCTATGTTCTTGCAAATGGCAAGATTCCATTATTTTTTGTGGCTGAATAATATTCCATTGTATGTATATATATCACCTCTTATTTATCCACTCACCTATTGATGGACACCCAGGATGCCTACATATCTTGGATCTCGTACTCATAAATAATGCTGCAATAACATATGGATTCACATGTCCCTTTGAAATAGTATTTTCAGTTTATTTGAATAAATACCCAGAAGTGGGATTACTGGGTCCTTCTTTGTCTCTTGTTATAGCCTTTGTTTTAAAGTCTATTTTGTCTAGTGTAACTAACAATAGTTACACTAGACAAAATTTTATTTATTTGTTTTCATTTTCATGAAACATCTTTTTTCTTTTATTTTTTTACAGTCTGTGTGTCTTTTGATCTGAAGTGACTCTCTTGAAGGCAGCATATATAAGGGTCTTTTTTTCTTATCTATTTGGCCACCTTGTGTCTTTTGATTGAAGCATTTAATCCATTTACATTTAAAGTAATTATTGAAAGCTATGTAGTTATTACCACTTCATTATTCATATTTTTAGTCTTTTTTTTTTCTTCTTAAAGAAGTCTCTCCAACATTTTGTGTAATAGTGGCTTGGTGTTGATGAATTTCTTTAACTTCTTTTTATCTGGGAAACTCTTTATCTGTCCTTCGATTTCAAATGATAAATTTGCTGGGTTGAATATTCTTCATTGTAGGTCCTTGCTTTTCATGGCTTTGACTATTTTCTGCCAATCTCTCTGGCCTGCAAAGATTCTGTTGAGAAATCAGCTGGCAGTTTATAGGAATTCTCTTGTAGATAAATAATTGCTTTTTTCTTGCTCCTTTTAAGATTCTCTCTTTGTCTTTAACCTTTGACAGTTTAATTATGATGTGTCTTGGTGTTGACCTATTTGGGTTCATCTTGTTTGGGACTCTCTGCATTTCCTGAACTTGTATGTCTATTTCCTCCACCAGGTTAGGGAAATTTCCTGTCATTAGTTTTTCAAAAGGTTTTAAATTTCTTGCTTTCTCTCTTTTCTTTTTGGCACCCTTATCATGAGAATGTTAGTATACTTGATGTTATTCCATAGGCAACCTTGAACCAGCCTCATTTTTATGGATTCTTTTTTCTTGTTGCTCTTCTGATTGGGTGTTTTATGTTACCTTATCTTCTAATTCACTGGAACTCTGCTTTATTTAACCTACTGTTGGTTCCCTCTAATACATTCTTCATTTAAGTTCTTGCATACTTTATTTCTGACTGGTTTGTTTTTATGTTCTATTTCCACTTTTATGTTTTTTATTTTTTTGTTAAAATTCTCACTGAGTTTATCTATTATTCCCCTAAGTTCACTGGACATCCTTAGAACAAGTGTTTTGAACTCTGCATCTGGTAGATTGCTTGTCTCCATTTTTTTCGCTCTTTTTCTGGAATTTTGTTCTATTCTTTCATTTGGGACATGTGTCTTTGTCTCTTCATTTTGATTGCCTCTCTGTGTTGTTTCTATGTATTAGATAGGGCTTCTGTGTCTCCCAGTTTTAATAGAGTGGACTTGTATAGTAGATGTCTTTTAGCACCCAGTGGTGCAATCTTCCCTGGTCACCTGAGCCAGGTGCTCCAGGTATGTCTCTTGTATGGGTTGTGTGTGCCCTCCTATTATAGTTGAGCCTTGATTGCTGTATGCATGTCATTGGGAGGGAATGACCATCAAGGTGATCGGTTGTGATGATTGGCCAGTGAGGAGCTGACCTTACAGAGCAAGGTTTGCTTTAGCCAGGCTCTGGTGCCTGCCCAGTCTGCTTTGTGAGAGTGTTGTCCTTGGATATAGTCCTGGGTTTTGCTCCATCTTACTTTAAAGCTGGCCACTGGGCATGCTCGCCTTGGGGCTTTCTGGGACCAAGTTCAGCTGCAGCCTGTGCCCTGCCCAAGGCCACCTGGTTTGAGCCATCAAACAATCCATAGATGGCCACCACCTGTGCTGTGCCTAGGGCTTCCCTGTGAGACCAAGCCATAAACTAAGGCTACTGCCAGGCTTGGGGCACTCAGCAAGAGGCATGGTCCTGCTCATTTGGGTTTTTAAACCTGCGAGAGATTCTAGAAAAATCTGCAGCATGAGCCAAGACAGGCAATTTTTTATGGAGAAGCCACTGAAAGTGGATGCAGGTTGGGTGGGTAGAGTCCCAAAGAATCACCAGAGTGAAGTGACCAGTGTTAGCCAGGTTGATGGAGACTCAGATATGGATGTCACCTGCCTCTGAACAGCAGGAGAGGGGAGAACTCAACAAAGAAAGAATGGATTCTGCTAGCACGTCTGTCTGGGAGAAAGCTGACCCTCTAGCCCTTGCCTAAAGCCAGATAACTCAGTTCCTCCCTGTATGTCTTTGGCACCTTTTGAGCTGCTGCCCCAGTGCTGAAATGAGTCTGTCAGTGAGTAAGTCCATGTGTGTGCCCCTTAAGAGAAATGTCTGTGAATCTAGCCATCCTCTGTCTCCCTCAGCCATAGTCTCTTGGTTTTCACAGCCAGAAGTTGTGGGGACTTCTCTTCCCAGCAGTGGAACCCTGGGTTGGTAGCCTGGTTTAGGGTCAGAATCCCCTCACTTCTCTAAAGGGAACTCTGTAGCTAAGATATCCCTCTCCCTTTTTAAGGCTGGCTAATATTCCATTATTGATAACATTTTGTTTATCCACTCAGCTGCTATTAGACCCTTTGGTTGCTTCCATCTTTTGGCTATTGTGAACAATGCTGCTATGAACATAGGAATACAAATATCTCTTTGAGATCTTGCTTTCAATTCTTGTGGATATATACCCAGAAGTGGAATTGTTGGATTATATGGTAATTCTACTTTTAATTTTTGAGGAACTACCAAACTGTTTTTCATAGTGGTTGCACCATTTTATATTCTTATCAACAGTGTAGAAATGTTCCATTTTTTTCACATCTTCTGTAACACTTGTTATTTTTTGTATATTTTTATTTGTTTTTTAACTAGTTATCCTAATGGATATGCTTGGTGTGGTTTTGAATCAAGATCAAGAGAAACTCTCTAAAGGATCAGTTACTTTATCTGGGGGCATCTGACTCAAGGGTTAAATATAACACAAAATTGACAATTATTATTCTTTGCTATTTTGATAAAAACATCAATGTTCATAGAAAAAGCACAGTTGAGTAAAAAAAAATAATAATAAGCTAAAATTTTTGTCCAAGCCAGCAATGCCTGTGTGAAACCAAGTGGTTTTGCCACAAAAACCACAACCCATAAACTACCCTCCTCATAGAGTCATCTTTCCTTAGGTTCATTCATAGTATCTAAGAGGAACTAAGCAGTTTCTAGGACATTAGCTTTAAAAATCTGACTTTACAAAGTATTAGCAATTGCTAAACTCTCCAATAAAACCAAGAGTTACTGGGGAACAGGGTTGTTCCTATAAAATTTTGTATCCCCTTAGTGCCTAGAACTGTACATAGCCCATAATAACCCATCAAAAAATACATAATTGGTGCCCACCTTGTGCCAACTGGTCATTCTGGGAGTTGCTGAGAATATGGTAGTGAAAATAATAGGCAAAAATCTTTGCTGTCATGGAACTTAGAATATAGTGATGGGGACCTACTATAAATGCATAGGTGTACATAATAGGTATATATGTATATGTGTGCTATAGAAAAAAATAATGCAGGAAGGGAGAATAGTAAGTGAAAAGAGGGGGGTGGTTGCACTTTTGAATGGAGTTCAAGGAAGGCTCACTGAGATGTGGCATTTCACAAACTACCTAAAGGAACAAGATCTACATTTACATGGATCCCTCTGGCTATTGTGTTGAGAAGAGACCAGGGGCCAAGGGTGGAAGTAAACCTATCAAATATATTTATTGTTTGGTGGAAGTAGTATTCATGGTGTTTGGATTTGAGTATTCTAGAAGGATGGACAGGATTGGCAGCCTTCATGAAATGGACTACACATATTCCAAAGTTTCCAGGACTCAGGGCAAACTGTTGATGGATAACCTGGGTATAGACAGCACACTCCAGAGAGTACAACCGTGATGCCTGTGAGAAAGGGCCAGGGACCTGCAGGCCATGCCTGCTATCTGCTTTGGAGGCGCTGTGATCTGAGAAACATTTTGAGATTAGTAAAAGGACCAGCTGCCCCCAAAGAAGTGCTTTCTTTCTGAGTAAATGGGTCAGACTCACCTTTGAGAAATTTCTGCAAGGCTTAGATCTAAGGGAATTTGAGCAAAATGTCAGTGGGTTTTAGTAGTTGAATGGATGGTGGACCAAGCTGGGTGGTTCTCATTAGAGAAATTCTTCCTTATTCCTTCATCGGTGCTAATGAAACTCAGTCTGGTGAAAGGAAATCATATGATGTGACCACAGCTGTTTCACTGAAAGTGCTACTCGCTTGAGCTGTAAAGCTGTTTATAACCTTTAACCTTGAGTCTATGCCTCAAGGAAGTAAACCTGTAAGAACCAAAAAAGTAATTTATACAGACACGTTTTGAATTCTAAAGGGCATATAACTAAGAACAATCCAAGTGTTCAAGAAGACATTAATATCTAAACAAATAAAAAAAATAAGAAGTTGGAATGCTATATAGCCATTAGAAATAAAAACTCTGGAGTTTCTTTGTTGCACTGAAAAGTACACAGGATATTATTTACATGAGTAATATACAACACAAAATAGAATATGTGTATAGTTGCACCTATAACAAATATGTGTACTCAACAACAAATGCATTTAGAGAAGTGAAAATAGAGTTTATAGATGAATTTAGAGAAATAAAAATCGAGTTGAAACTCATTGGGTTATTTTATATAAAGTGACTAGATTATGCACATCAATATAAAAATTAAAGTCCCAAAGAGATAGAAGGTAAGCACTGAAGGTGAAGAATAAAGCATCTGCCTTTTGTCCTCATACACTATTTAGACTTTTATTGCTATTCAATACCTATGCTTCATTTTCCTTAATATGGTCCATTCACTATGAGCTCAGAAGATTGAGGAAGAAACAGCTAAGGTGAGAGCACTTGATTGTTAGCCTCAAAAGCCCACCAGAGTAAAGGGGAAAATTCCTAGGTTTCTTGTGATATACATGTCATTGGTGAGTTTCCTATCAACAAAAGGCCTCATACAGCTTGGCCATCTGTAAGAAGAGTCTTGCCACTTGATTTCAGAATGAAAGATCAGAAAGCTCCCTTTATGTGTCCACTTTGTAAATAAGCCACAATATTTACATTGAGGTGGTTGAAAGTAGTACCAAATTTTACCAGCAAAATTCCTCTTTTTAGCAAAAATAGTGATATATAAGAATATATATTTTTTTTCTTCAAGGGACTCAATAAACTTATAACAAAAGTTTTTTCATTAATACCTTGTATTTAAAAGAGTGCTATGTGGTCATTTTTACTTTCATTTTTAATATCCCCTATACTATTTAAATTTTTTAAAAAATGAATATATTATTTTCAAAACAGAAGGTAAATTTGTTCTATTTGAAAGAGAAAAGTACTTAGCCAATATTTTTATTTTTCTTAAATTGACCTTATAAAGATTAATAATGGCTCAGACTACATAAAATTAGAAATCTCTGTGAAAACTCTACACTGCCATAATAAACCACAACCATAAATAATGTTTAAACTGATAAAAACTATCAATTAATATCTCTAATACACAAAAATATTTTATAAATAGTTAAGAAAATGATGATAAAGGCCTGAAAATATCAATAGGCTATTTACTGTACCAATGACCACAAATGTGAAATAAGGGTTAACTTTATTTATGCTTAAATGAAAATTAGAAGAAGAATTAGCTGTTGATTTTCACCTATTGGAGTGGGAAAGATTAATGTTAGTATTTGTTGTTGGCTACAGTCAGAGACTATAGGTATTCTCATATATGCCAGAGAAAATTTAAATTGGTACAAATTGAGGGCAATACTAATAAAGTTTTAAATGTGGATATCTTTTGAATTGTACATTTATATTCTAAGTAATTTCCTAAGTAACCATAAAGTTTTACGTAGATTTTATGATTAGATTGCTTGTTGAAGAATTGTTATATAGTGATTAAGAATAGTATTGAAAATTACAAAATTGCACACCAAGTATTGAGACTGTTCTGACTGCCTGTGTGAAGTCATAATGACAGCATCATTTAAGTTTTTAATTTCTGGGAGAAGCTTTTGTGTTTGGCAAGGACTATATGTGGTCTTAAATTAATATTCAATTTATTAAAGTTATAATTAAAAAACATTGTCTTAAGCTATTAAGTGCAATCTTTAAATTTGCATTCTACAAATGGAATAATTTTTCTATTAAAAAGAACAATTGTTACAGATTAATCAGACAATTGACTACATTAAAAATTTAGTAAATTGAATTCCTTGAAACATTAAAAAAATACATACAGAACCTTAGTATCCTGAGGTTTTCAAACCCATCAAATGCCTTTCATGGTACCATCTTTCCAAGCCCTTTAAAAAACTCTTATGTATCTATTAAAACAGTTTATAACTCAGTCATATCAGGTTCTCAACTTTCAAATGCTATTCACAAAAAAACCAAAGGAATTCTTACTTTTTGGATTAAATTCAAATCAAATATCAATTATATACTTCAAATTGAAATTGTAAGAATTATGTCAGATGGTATCAAATGAAATAAGTGCTCCTAGATTATTTTGATGACTAAAAATATAATCCCTAATCCAGAATGCATAAAACTATGGGCAGTATGTCATAATTGCCTTAGTTATTTCTATACCTTCATAGGGTTGAAAATTTACTTACCCAGCTAAGGGCTGTGATAATTAATTGCATTTAAAATTCCAGAATGCAATACAAATTTAAGACTAAGTGTGATTCTTCCAAAATCACAGGTGAACAGGCTGTGAGCTGAGTCAGGTATTCCCTGCTTTATCAATGGGAATCCTACCCTAAACCTCTCAACTGGTATTTGGTTTTGCAACCGGTGTATAATGTGTGGTCTACATCTATATCAAGTTTCTTTTTTCTTTTTCTTCTCCAAATTTTCATTGTAATCTCTTTCAGCATTTTAGCCTCTTTTTATTGGGGAAATTTTAGAAGACAAAAGGAGTAAGAATGGCATGATAACCCCCCACATACCCAATAACTAGATTTGATAATTATTAATTTATGACCAATCTTTCATTTATAATCCTATTGTTTATTATTTGAAAGAAAATCTCAGACTTTATATCATTTGAAAACCTACTTGGGTCACACATTTCTCTAGAAGATAAGACCTTAAAAATAAAAAGAACCACAATGCCACTATCTCATCTAAAAATTAATAATAATTTCTTACTATTATCATATATTTAGGCAGTGTCCAAATTTTAAATTGTTTTATATGTGAATTTTTTTTTCAGTTTGTTTGACTCTATTCAAATAAGGTTTCTGTGACTGGTTGATATATTTCTGAAGTTTCTTTTCACCTGTTCATTTTCTCCTCCATCTCTTATTTTTTCCTTGAAACTTTTTTTTGTTGTTGTTCAAAAGACTGGATCATTTGTTTTATAAAGTTGCCTAGACTGGATTTTGCCGAATTGATCTCCATAATATGTTCCTTAAGCATCCATTTCTCCTATAAATTGGCTGTTTGATTCAGAGGCAGATTCAAGTATGATGTTATTTTTGTGTGTTTGTGTGCAGCCATTGTAAGACTAATTCCATGGTAATGGACTATCCCAATCATGAATAATGTCTTATCTCTTAAACATTTTCAAAATCAGTTGACTGGGGTAAGTCAAATTGAGGATCCTCTATTGAGGTGGCAGCTAATATGGTTGTTGAGTGATTAGAGTTATTTGAATTCTATTCTCCTCTTTCCTGTTTGTAATACTTTCCTTTTTGCGGGAGTAGTATGGTAGACTTTCTCATCTTTTAAGTTTTATTTTATTACATGTCTCTTAAACCACATTTTATAGTTATATTAATAATAACCCTGTAAGCTCAGTTTCATTCTCTCTCAGGGGAGATGAGCTCCAATGTTCCTCCTTTTCTGAACTCAAATATTTATTGTACAAGTCATACATGTGAAGCAGGTAGAGCAAGTCCTTCTGAAAACAGGTGAGTTTTAATCTTACATATTAGAAAAGTGACTTCTAGGACTCTAGTGAAATCCAGGCCTCCAGAGTACTTCCTCCTAGACTTAAAATTCCAAAAAGTATTACCTCACTTCTTTGACCTAGGCTTGATTCTCTTTTAAAATATGTTTCAGTTATCAGTAATTTATTATATCTCAATGTGAATAATTTTTTGATGATTTCCTGATAACTGACTTTAAAAGAGGAGATTAGAGGTCTTGCTAGGAACTTGTCTTTATAGTGGAACCCTGATAAAATCTGACTTGAGCTTATGAAAATATTCAGAATCACATGTTGGATAGGTTAAGCCAACTCTAGGGTGGGTCAAGAGGAAAAGAAAGAGGCCGATGTAATACTTTGATTGACCTGGATCCTGATTTGAATCTTAGATTTCTTCAGCCCAATCTGTCTCTCCCAGATTTATTACCTTTCAATCTTGAATAATAATTCCTTTTTTGTCTGTCAGCCTAAGTACTCTGCTCCATTAGCAGTTACACAAAACACTACCTACTTTAGGCAATTTAATGCCTCTATTATTGTTGAAAATTACTAATAGTCAAATGAAATGTTCTTTTCGGTTGGCAATGCTTTAGAATAACAATAGCTGAGAGGTGAGGCACTGAGATCAGTAACAGAGTACATTACTGATTTCAAAATCGAGGATCCTGGAAATGAATTCTAAAATGTAACAGTTGAAAGTAATTTTTTCTGCTAATTTGACAATACCTATTTCTAGAGAACAAATAACTACTGACATACAAACTCATATGTTGAAATCCTCAGTACCTCAGAATGTGACCTTATTGGAAATGGGTCATCGCAGATACAATTAGTTAAGATGAGTTCATACCAGACTAGAGTGGGCCTCTAATCCAATTGGATTTATGTCCTTGGAAAATGAATGCTATGTGAAGAGACAGATATGCATAGAGAAAGGATGAAGCAAACGGACAGAGAGAATGCCACCTACAAGCCAAGCAACATCTGAGACCACCACAAGCTAGGAGTGAGTAATGAGGCAAATTCTCCCTCATAGCCTTCAGAAATAACTAACCCTGGTGACCCTTGATCTTGAAATTCTAGGCTCCAGAACTAGAATACAATATTTTTTCTGTTGTTTAACTAACACAGCTTGTGGTATTTTGTTAAGGCAGCCATAGCAAATGAATATAGTTGTGAAGCCCAGTGAAAAAGAAATGTACTCTTTGAAAAGTGGA
The DNA here is from genome assembly GCA_004027375.1 of Macroglossus sobrinus. NCBI lineage: Eukaryota > Metazoa > Chordata > Mammalia > Chiroptera > Pteropodidae > Macroglossus > Macroglossus sobrinus. The sequence continues at coordinate 9,470 of PVKZ01001302.1, read as the reverse complement.
AGTGGATAAGAGAAAGTATTTGAGATAAAATGTTGGCAGATGGATCTCAAACTTTTTTAAATAAAAAGATAAATTTTCATGAATATAGGTTATAGTCTGAAACATCCTTGAACCTCCGGGTCTTTTTCTCTTTAATTTCTTTCTAATGTTCTTCCCAATCTCCTCCTTTTTTCTCTTCTTTGGAGGCACACATGCTGTATTTAGTAAAACACACTGATTTCCTACTATGTGCCAGGCAGTGAGGCATACATGTCTCAGCCTTCAGGGAGTACAGTCCAGAATAGGGTAACAGTCATGCAACTTGTCTCTCAAGTACAGTAAGCAAGCACTGCAGCAAAGTAACTACATAAGGAGCTTAGACTACTCTCAGGAGAAATATTTAGTCAGATTTTGTTAGTCACAGAGAGTTTCCTAGAGAAACTGACTCCTAAGTTTATTGAAACCAATAGGATGAAGGCAAAATGGGCAAGAAAAAGTGTTCCACATAGAGGGAACAGCTTGTGGAAACATTTTGAGGTAAAGTTCTTAGTTGTGTCTGAGAGTGTAAGTTAAGAAACTATGAGAGATAAGGGTGAATAGGTTGGCAGAAGTCAGATCACAAAAGCTTTGAAGCCATATAAGTCTTTTGATTGATCCAAAAAGCATATGGGAATTGTGAAGGGACTTATGTTGAAGAGAGCAGTCATATTTGTGTTTTGACTGGCTACTCCATCTACTTGAAGATGGCAAATTAAACATTAACAAATTGAATAGGCAGAAAATCTCCCTTTCACTATGGACATTAAGAAATGTTAAAATATGTTAAAATTGTATTGTTAAATGCATTTTTAAATGCATTTCTTGAATACAAGAAAGGGAAATGTCCATAAGTCAGAAATCAAGAAGTTTGCCCAAAAACAAGGGGAGGGGAAGTAGGTAGGGACCCACAGTAGTAGAAGGACTAAAGCCTTTGGGTTTCCAGGAGATTGGGATTGTAGGACTCGAGACTTCCATCATTTGGGACCTGAGCCAACACTTTCTTTCTGCCCATGGTTGGGGGCTGAGAGGGACCACTGGCCTCCTGCAGAGTCCTGGAGTTCTTCAGCCTCACAGAAACAGAGTCTGGAAATGATAAAATCCTATGTGCACCTGGGCCTGGGCCTACTCCAGAGCTGTCCCTGATGAAGGGTCGGGGATGAGGGCACTGCAAGACCACCTATTGGGACAGTCACAACTCAGGATGCACTTAGGAAAAAGCTGTGAAAGACAAGCTCATAGAAAAGAATTACAAAGTGTCTGAAGAAGAGCAAAACTATGAAAGATAGACAACAAACAGAATAATTGGGATAACTGATATTTGAAGAGTTATACAGAATTAAAGAAATGCTTTAAATATTTATAATATTATCTAAGAGCAAAGTTAGAAATGGCATTTGTAAAATAAGCTGAAGAAAAAATTACTAAACTCGAAGGTTATCCTGAAAAGTCTTTCAGAACGTAGCATGAAGAATATAAAAAAGAAAAATATCAAAAAAAAGTTAAGAGATGGAATAGATTCAGATGATTCAATATACATTTAATAAAATACCTATAAAAGAATTTTGAGTAGGCAGTAGAAAAATGAGAATTTTCCAGAAGGAAAGACAGATATAAATTTTGGGGTTGAAAAAAATCTTGTGAAATACTAAACAAGACAAAAAAAAATCTATCTAGACATTATGTTTAAAACTTTGAAACATTAGATATTAATAAGAATACCTTTAAAATCTGCCAGGGATATAATACAGAATAAAAGAATAAGCACTAAAATAATATCGAATTTTTTATCAATAATATTAGATGTCATAAAACTACAAATCTCTGATTAAGAATTCTTTTAATACAGAAATACTTATTTTCCAAATTGTGCATCAGGAATTAGATTTGACTACAAAGATGTTGGAATTTGTCACCCTTGCTGAAAGAACTTCTATAGTGTATGTACTCTAGCAAGAGGTAATGACTTCAATGGTAAGCAAAGAAGTTGGTAAAACACATTAGGAATTAAAATACTTATTAATTTTAAAAGCAGCAATATGGAAAATATGGATTTAGTAATAGTTGGGACTAAAATTCCAGTGAGCTATCACATGGTCAATGTGAAGGGGAAATATCGAGGAAATCAAAATCATGCTGTTTCTTATCTTGTTCAGGAGGAAGACAGAAATAGTGAATAAATCAAACTTTATTAGAAAATTATATTTAAGAACATGTGAAAATTTAAGGGTAATATTAAAATATAGGGAGAAATAACTGTCCTTTCTAAGACATTCAGTGAATAAAAGTAATAAGGAGAGGGCCTTGTCTTTCCTTTTCATCCCTAAATCTGTGCCATCAGTCATGCATTTCAGGCATTTGTTTTATGAATAAATGAGCCTCTTAGATTGAATTTTTAAAAATCCAGCTATATTCTGATAGAATGAGATTCAGTTAAAAATTTTCTAAATGGCTGAAAATCCAGGGATGAAAACAATTTGTCTTCTCCTCAATTTTGTTGTGAATCTAAAATGTCTATTAAAAATTACATTAAAAAAGAAGAGTAGATTTTACATTAAGTGATATTATTTTCCTTCCTCCAAAAAAGAAACAAAAAAACAAAGGGTCACAAGGAAATTTTTGGAGGTGATGGATATAGTGATGATTTCATGGGTATATGCTTATGTCCAAACTCATCAATATGTATACACTAAATATGTATATAGTTTTTCATATGTCAATTATACCTCAGTAAAGCTGTTAAAAAATAGATATACCAGGCAATTACCATCAGCAACAACAAATATCTAGTATAGCAATATTAGAATCACAGATAATAAAATTTAGGGCAAGACAATTAAAAAGAAATTATTTCCTATTAATAAAAGGAGCAAACTACTAAAAGGACACAACAGTCTTTAACTGTTATATACATTAAACATGGCCTTAAATTATAAATAAATAAAATCTTATAAAACTTAGTTGGAAATTAAAAATTATAATGTGAGATAAAAATGAGACTATAGTGTAACAATAGAAAAAACAAGCTGCTCAATTAAAAATGGATACAGGACTTGAATAGACATTTCTCTATAGAAGATATACAAATGTCCAATAAGCACATGAAAATGCTTAACATCATTAATCATTAGGGAAATTCAAATCAAACTCAGAAAGAGATACCACCCATTTAAATGGCTACTATTAAAAATACATAAAATAACAAGTGTTGGTAAGAATATAAATAAATTGAAACCTTTGTGGTTTGTTAGTGGGAATGTAAAATGGTGCAGTTGCTATGAAAATTAGTATGGCAATTCCTCAAAAACTTACCATATGATCCAGCAATTCCATTTCTGGGTGTATACCCAAAAGAATTGATAGCAGAGACTCTGACAGATTTTTGTATAGCCATGTTCATAGCAGAATTATTCACAATAATCAAAAGTTGAAAGCAACCCAAGTGACCACTGACAGATGAATGGACAAACAAAATGGAACACACACACACACACACACACACACACACACACACACACACACACACACAATGAAATATTATTCAGCCTTGAAAACAAAAGAGATTCTGATATATTCTACAATGTGGATGAACCATGAGGGTATTATTCTAAGTATTCAAATATGGTATGAAGCCACTTACGGTACCTAGAGTAGTCAAAGTTACCAAGACAGAAAATAGAATGATGGTTTCCAGAGGAGTTATTGTTTAATAAGTACAGAATTTCAGTTTTGCAAAACAAAAAGTGTTCTGTGGATGGATGGTGGTAATGGTGGGAGAATAATGTGAAAATACTTAGTATCATTACTGCATACTTCAAAATGGCCAAGATGATAAAATTTATGTGTATTTTACCACAATTAAAATTTAAAAAATGAGACTACCTTGATGTAAAAGAAGGAAAAAATTAGCAGGTTATTAGATTGTCTATAGTGGGAATACCACAGTAATCTAAAATTCCTCTATTTTCTACTGTTCTTTAATGTCTTGAAATAATTTTCTTCTGATGGAATCAAAGTCTCTGAGTAAGAAATGAGGTGGAGGACACTTTTCATATCTAGGAGTCACCATCTAGTGATATGGTATATCTTCAAAGGGTCATTTACCTCCCAGGGACAAAATGGTTCAACAGATTTGGAGCTTGAGGCTGAGTTAACCAGTGAATAAGATTGCTTCTCATTGCAGGCAGAAGACCCAACATGAAGAAGAGAGAAGTATGACAAATAGTAATATATATTTCAGTGCTGGTCTTGATGAAAGCTTCTGTGCTTTGGGTATATAAGGGTACATAGAAAAAATCAGTGGTACAAGAGAATATGCTATGCATTATCTTTGAGAAATTATTTAACTTCTCTAAGCTCAGCTTTATCATTTGAAAAAGAGATAAAACTACTAACCTCACAGAGTTATTGTGAAGGTTAAATGAGGTTAATTAAAATGTCCTATCATATTGACTAGCACATTAGACACATAACTGTTAATTACCCATATTTTGCTGGAAATCACAAAATATCTTGTGATCTGAAGCACAGAATTTAATTTTCTGTAAAATTAAATAACAACAATGGGTTTTCTAATCTTCAAAATGTTTTAAGATGTGTTTTGGGGGAAAAAAACATTTGGGTGACATTTGGAAGTAGACAAGCTCAGGGAGCAATAAAGTAAGGGAGACCAATTTGAAGGCTAGCACAAGGTCCCAAGTGACAAAAGAGGGGTTTGTGAACTAAGGTATAAGTAGTTACACTGTAATTGACCCAAAATCCAAACTGATCATTTTCATTCTCAGTCAGCAGGAATAGAAATATCAAGTGAGATTTTTTTCTATAATTTTCTCAGTGTCTCCCAAAAGGAAATGATATAGCAATAAAAATGATAAAGCTTTTATGCGCTAGTCCCTATAAATGAGCAGCCAAGTTTCTATATCTACTATGTGGAGACCAAGAACTGAAAAGAAGCTGACTGTAAGGCTTTTTTTTTTTACTATTGGATTTTCTTTTTTTAATTAAATTTACTGGAGTGACATTGATTAATAAAATTATAAAGGTTTCAAGTGGACAATTCTATAATATATCATTTGTATATTGCATTGTGTATTCACTACCCAAAGTCAAATCTCCTTTTGTTCACCATATATTTGACTCGCTTTACCCTTATCAACTTTCCCCATGTCCCTTCCCCTCTGGCAACCAGTAAACTGTTGTCTGTATCAATGAGTTTTGTTTATCTGTTTATCTTGTTCATTTGCTACTTTCAGTTTTATACCCCACATGAGCGAAATCAATGGTTCTTGATTTTTTTCTGCCTTATTCCATTTAACATGATAATCTCGGGATCCATACATGTTACAAATGGCTGTATTTCATCTTTTCTTATGGCTGAATAATATTCTCCTGTATATATGTACCACATCTTCTTTAACCACTCATCTATCAAAGGACATTTTGGTTGTTTCCATGTCTTGGCCACCATGAACAATAGTGCAATGAACTTCAAGGTGTATATATTTTTGTGGGTAAATGTTTTCAAGTTTTATGCGTGGATACCCAGAAAAGGGATTGATGGATCATATGGTAGATCAATTTTAGTTTTTTGAGGAACCTTCATACTGTTTTCCATAGTGGCTTCATCTATTTACATTCCTACCAGCAGTATATGAGGATTCCTTTTTCCCCACAACCTCTCCACATTTGTTATTATTTGTCCTGTTGATGATAGCCATTCTAACAGGTGTGACGTGGTATCTCACTGTGGTTTTTATTTGCAGTTCCCTAATAGCTAATGAAGCTGAGCATTCTTTCATGTCTATTGGCCATTTGTGTGTCTCCTTGGGATTGTTTGTTTTTGTTGTTGTTGAATTATGAGTTCTTTATATATTTTGGAAATTAGCCCCTTATTGAAAGCAAAGTTTGCAAGTATCTTCTCCCATTCAGTTGATTACCTCTTTGTTTTATTGATAGTTTCTTTTGCAGTGCAGGTTTTAGTTTGATATAGTCTCATTCATTTTGATATTAAATTTCCCAGAGCCTGAAACAAACAAACAAAAAAAAAAAAACACTGTACATGGGTACTGGAGAGATTCCATCACTGACTTAGAAGATTCTCCTTGAATTTTTCACTCACAGCTAAAAGTAGAAGCTGATTCTGGTTAAGCAGTGATTGATTTCAGGTGAAAAGGATTCATAACTGGATCTGAGTGTTTGAAAAATTCTTTGAATAATCCTATCTAGATACAAACACTTTCAAAATATTTTTACTAGCAGTACTCTTTATTTAAATTAAATTATGCACAGACCCACAATATGTAAAAGACACAAAAGGCTGAATTGTTTTGACTCAATATAAATGTGATATGTTTAAGGCTGGCATGAGGGATGGCATGGGAAGGAAGTAGATTTTCTATAAATGGCCTCTTCTATGCTCCTTCTAGACGCCAGTTTGGAACCACTTATGAAAAGATAAAAACTTCTGCATAGGAGGCAACTTTTTCAGGTTGGGTTTGAATGATGCCAAATGGGAGACACCTGTAGAAGAATGAGCTACTAATATATTAACTATATATCCCCACCCACCACACCTCCCACTCATTTTTTTCTTTTAGCCTTTACTCGAGTCAAACATTAATTCCTCGGGGTCAGATCCAAAACAACCACAGCCAGAGAACAAAGAATTCTAGTCACATAGATTCTAGTTATGCATATTTCAAGCCTCAAAGTACACTTTTGCAAGTCCATGACATATACAATAGTTTTTGTGAGGTGTGGCTTTTTAAATATTGAAAATTGAGTTATCAGGATAAAAAAGTAAGTTTAGAAGAATTCTTGTCTAGTACTTTGAAGAGAATAAAAGTTAATTAGTAAATAATCTTTCTGGATTCAGAGAAAATATGGGCATTCCTACTGCTTACCCCACTTCCTAACCCTTGAGAGTGAGGAAGGAGGAATAATCAAAGTTCCATCAAGTCCAGGGAATTCTGAAAGCTAGGCCTCACTTCCCGTGCACAAATCAAGGAGACAACAAACCTTGTGCAGATTTTGATACATTTACCCCACATCAGTATGGTCCAGCAACAGTAGAGTTAAAACAACGTAGGTAGAGAAGGACTGCAGGACTCCGAGCACCAAAGGGCCTAAGAAAAATATCCAAAAGCTTTTTTTTCCTCCAAGAGGAGCATGGGAAGTGACTGAAAGAGGGCCCTGTGATGGGAGCAAGAATTTCAGTTTTATTTTCCTGAATTGCGAGTCATGCAACTCAAGTTAAAACCTTGAACAACAGAGTAATCACTAATTTAACTGAATTTATCTGGTATTTTCTGCAGATGGAGATGGAGGCTTGCAGTAAAAACTACGACATTTGTGTACAACTGAAAATGAAGATAGCGTATTTGTGTGCAACTGAATTTGACTTGTGGAAATTTGTGTGCAAACCACTAGTAAAGAATACTTTTGTTATCAAAAATCTCAATCTATGCTAGAAGTTAGTTTTATTAAAGCATGTTTAAATAGATCATAATATTTGAAAATAGAGGTCTACGGTGGTTTCTCCAAAGGACAATAACAGAGTCACAATCTCAACTGGCAGTCAACTGGAGCCAGATAACCTCCACAACACAGAGAACTATTGGAGGAGGAGAAATTCAGATTTCATTACTTTTAATACAATTTTAAGGGTACCTGACATTTGGTACTTGCTTTACTGGTGTTTTAGGAGAGCCTAGATTATGTGGGGTAACAAGTTAACTCTCAAATCTCAAAAAGTTTATTTCTTATTCCATGTCCAGCTCTGGTCTGTGGACTGCTCTCCTACACACAGTGTCCTAGAAATCCAGGCTGATACAAGGTGTAACATCTTGTGCCTGCACCAGCTGGAATATGTGGGCTACCAATTTACCTTGGCCCAAAAGAGATATATGTCTCTTCTATTTACTATTAGTTGGCCAGAATCAGTCATAAGGCCCCAATTTAATGGCAAAGGAGGCTAGTAAATGAAGGGAAACACACAGAATATTTGGTAGGCACTAGCTCTCTTAGTCACAACTAAATATATTTTATAATAATTTTAATTTTTAAAAAAATAATTATTTCAGGATAAGTTCATGGAATATTTAAGAAAATATAAGTTTACATAATATTACTTGTATATATGTTTTTCATTTGTTTATAAGTCCACATATTATGAATTATACTGAAATTCTATGTCAAAGTTCAAGACATAAATTAGACAATATCAATAGGTATGACTAAGACATGAAAACAACCAAAGTGTCCTACAATAGATGATTAGATAAAGATGTGGTACATATATACAATGGAATATTACTTAACCAAAAGAAAAGATAAAATGCTGCCATTTGCAACAAAATGGATGAATCCTGAGAATATGGTGCTAAGCAAAATCAATCAGACAGAAAAAGTTGAGAAGCACCTGATTTTACTTATACGTGGAATATAAAACTAAAAGCAGCAAACAGGCAAACAAAAACTCATAGACACAAACAGCATGGTTGTTACCAGAGGGAAAGAGGGGTAGGAGGGAGGTAGAGGGTTAAAGGGGTCAAATATATAGTGATATAAGGGGAGTCTGGGTAGTGAACATGCAATGCAATGTATAGATGATGTATTATAGAACTGTATACCTGAAACCCATAAATTTTATTAACCAATATCACCCTAATACATTTAATACAATTTTTTTAAATTAGACAATACTGAAATAATTTCGACAAAGATCAACTCAGATCTTGAAATTACCATATGACTTGTGTTTTTATTCAAGTATCCCTCACCCCAATACTTAATATAAAGGCAACTGTTTTACTTAACAAAAAATACTATTTATCTATAAAACTTTATCCAATCAAGAAAATGCTCAATGACTATAAAGTAGGCATATAATTTTTTTCTTTACTTTTCCAGATAGAAAACAAATTCAATCTAGGCAGGTGTTAAGGGTGGTCACCATCATAACAATCAGAGCCACCATTTGGAAAGATTAATCTGATGACAATATGCTTAGTGGGTTGAAGATTGTAGGCAAAGTAAGCAGCTAAGCATCTAATACCAAAATTCAGCTGTGAAGCAATAATTGTGTGGCATTTCACAAAAGAAATACTTTATAAACAGGAACTTACTTTCAGGCTGAAGCCAGAGACAATCCGACCTATAATTTCTAAACTTAACAAAGGCAGAGGTTACCATGCAGAGATGACGTTTCCCTTCTAGTCCATTGGTGCTTTCTTTTAAGTCAGAGGAGATAAAGCTGCTGTAGGTCTGACTTTGCCACAACCACAAGCCCTGACTCACACTATTGGTAAACAGAGCAGAAGTAATGTCATGAGGCATGGGGCTTGCTGAGCAAGAAGCCTGAAATAGCAAAGCCTGGAGCTTAATTTAGGAGAACTCTTACAATGTCAAGCTTATGAAATAGCATTTAGCTTCCATTTAATGGAAGAAGGAGGAGG